>WBNH01007880.1:36676-104208 GCA_013401255.1 Urocolius indicus | reverse complement strand
CCCCCTCAGGTTGTGCTGTGCTTCCTGCAGGGAAACTGAGCCATGAACTCCTGTTGCCTATCAGGAGTCACCAGACCCCTCCTGGCTGGCTGCCTTGTGCCCATTATCTCCATGGGGCTGCCTGTCTGCGGGTCTCCTGCAGCTTGCAGTGTGGTGCTGGGCTGGGTAGTGTCCAGGCTTCTCACACCTGCCAGCACCTCTGTGCTGCTTGATGGCCACAGCAGTGGTCCCTACGCTGACCTGCCCAGGACAGCACAGGCCAAAGGCAGCCCGAGCATCACCCACATCGCCAGGTGCTCGGTGTGCTCACCCAGTCGAGGCGGGCAGCACAGCAGGCGACGAGACACCTCCCTCGTTGCCGCTTTCACTTTCCTCTTTCCAGAGCAGCCTAGGCTGTGGATTTTCCTGTCAATCTGAAAGCGCAATCACACTGGGCAGGCAGCATAAAAAGCCGGGGAGATGGAGCAGCAAGGCATCCACCGTGAAAGAGGCAAAGCAGCTCACCAGGACCCACCGCCAGCCACACAGCCTCACCATCGAGCAAGTCACCTGCAGACACACCGTCGGGCATCACTACATCAGGGATTTAGCGGATCTGGTTTGACCTCTCTGGCTTCCTGCACCACAGCCTCCTTGCTTCATCGTAACCCTGTCTCTCGTCAGCAAAATGCCATGCCTTGGCTTCACCCTGCTGCTTGTGCTGGCCCTAGGGGCCAGCCTTGGGGCTGCCTTCCCCTGGGGCACCCTAAAGAATGGCTGCAGCTTGTCCAAGTACCAGTTCCTTGTGCCCCATGAGCTGAAGGCTGTGCAGAGGATGAAGGAGCAGTTTGTGAGTACTACTGGCAATGGGGGGCTGTTGGCTGGCAGGGGGCAAGGCAGGGGTGATGCCAAATTTGAGACCCTGAGTGACAAGGTGGACATTTTTTGCAGCAGTTTGGGGACAAGGAGGGTGTTCAGGGATAAGATGGGTGTTTTCCAAAGGAATATGGGGACAAGAAGGATGCTGGCCCAAATTTTGTCCTTGTTTTAAACCTCTCAAGGCTGAACAGGGATGCTCAGCATAACTAAAACTCAAAATGACAGTTTTTCACTCTCTCTTTTGGTTTACTCCTGCAGGAGGACATCATGCTGCTGTCGGACCGCAAATGCCACACCAGGCTCTTCTATCGGAAATGGAACACAGCAGAGCTATCGGTAAGAGTGAGGTGATGATGTAAAAAAGGGGTATACACCCTCCCCACCAGCTGGTCCCACCTCTGTCTGCAGCCCTGGGCAGAGCTTTGAGCCTCCCGACCCCCAGCTCACAGCCATCCTTTCACCGGGATGCTCCCACCTGTAGGTGCACGACCGAGTGATGCTGGTGGAAGCTGAGCTGGACCTCGCCACCACCGTGCTGGAGCTCCCTGTCCCTCCCAGCTTCGCTGAGATGCGCCATCAGCCCCTGGCCTTCCTCACCCAAGCTCGGGAGGACCTGCGAGACTGCGTGAGTTTTCCTTCAAACCTCTCTGGCCCTGCACTACCCTAGTGCTGGCAAAGCTGGGACATTGCCGGTCCTTACACAATCACTTTCCTTGCAGATGGCCATGGAGGATCCTTCACATCAGCCTTCTGGAAAACTGAGGCACTGGCTGCAGAAGCTGCAGACGGCCAAGAAAACAGTAAGTCAGGCCAGGAAGGCCAGGGAGTTTTGGGATGTCAGTGACTGCACAGCTGTGCAGGGTCTGTTGCACCTCGTTCCCGGCAATAATATCCCCCTTCTTGCTGCCACAGGAGAGCAACGGCTGCTTGGAAGCCTCTGCCATCCTCCACCTCTTCCAAATACTGAACGACCTGCAGTGTGCAGCCCTCCAAGATCAGTGCACTTAGCTCCTGTCGCAGTGGAGCCATCATAGCGCAGCACTCACCAGCCCCAAGGAATCACTCCAGCACTGGGAAAAATTATTTCTATTGCATCACTGGACTATATTTCCTATTTAAGCATTTTTCTTATTTATGTATGCTCTGGGAGCATTTTTTTTTCACAATCTTTTAAATTATTGTGTATTTATAAGTGTCTCAGGGAGAGGTAAAGGAATGCTGTCCCCAAAGGACGCTGTTCGATGGGGACAAGTGTATTTATTGGGTATCTTTGTTTTGCTGGTTTTCAAAACACTGTTGTTAAGGAGATCAATTTTTGTACTTGCTATTTATTACAGACTATATTACATTTATTTTCCTGTATAAATTATTTTTACATGCTATTTAATATGAAAAATAAAATAGTTACCATAAACAGACACGCTGCCATCGTGTTCTCACTACACTTTTCTACAATATCATCCCTTTGGAAAAGCGAGTTCTTGCAGGGTGAGGAAGGATATCGAGGGAAATTTTGAGCATTTGAAAATTAACAGAACTTTGGCACTCATGCTCATTCCCAGCTGGCTGGGCCAAGTGCAGCCTGACTGCCGCCCTGGGGTTTGCCTTTGGGGACAGATAGATGCTGCTGTGGCCAGGGTCGGGGGCAGGAGCCTGCTGACCACCCCTTTCCAGGCCAGATGCCCATTTTTTGCATGAAGCCTAGGGGAGCCAACAGCCTAACGCGATTCTCACATCCTGGTCCAGAGGCTGGGCAAACCTCCGCGTCTGGCCTCAGGAGATCCCTGAATGATTTAACCACCAAAGCAGAGGCCAAGAGGAGTGAAGAGTTGGGGAAGGCAGGCACACAGTGGAAAGAGGAGGAAAATAACCCAGATGCAGACACAAACCCCATCAAATATCTATTTTCTCAGGTGAGGTGATTCTCTGGAGACAGGTCAGCTTAGGCACTTGAGGCAGGAGTACTTTTATGGTTGCTGCTTTTAGGTTGCAGTGTTGGGGGCTGAGATGCCAACAGCCATGGCTTCCTGCAGAGAGACAGCTGGGAGCACAAGTCATGAATGCCTGTCACAAAGCTTGTCCCAGGTACCTCTCACTCGTCCTGCTCAGGCTTTGCAAGGACATTGTCCAAACAAAACCTCATTGCTGACTGGGAGGGGGAAAACTATTTCTCTTCTGTTTACAAATTGTGCTTTGTGCTAAGGTAACTGGGCACTAAAGTGGGGAAATGCTGTTTTCCTTGTATTTTGCAGCTGAATGCATTCTGTTTCTTCAGGAGTGGCAGGCCCTGGCCCCTTGAGACACCCCCAGCACGTGCCTTCAAGCAGACACCTGCATGCTTGCCCTGTGTGACTTCAAGTGGGGACAAAACCTATCCTGCTGCAACACAAATGAACACACAACACTAAAATCAGAAACTCTGGGCAAGAGGAATTTTCACGTTACATGGAGCAGCTTTTGCCAGGACAGAGAGAAGTCAGAGGTGGGATGCCAAGCTCTCTAGGGAGCTTTAATAGACTTTGCCACCCTGGAGCTGTGCCCCAGGTGCCACCCATCTGCTGCCGTCTAATGTCAGGAACAATGAAAACCCCCCAGGACAGGACAGGCAGGCAAAGCCCTGCAGCATGCCTGGTATTGCACATCGGCTCCTGCATTTGGTTAGAACCAAGCGCAACTCATCTCTCAAACATTATGCTGCAGCAACCCTTTGTCCGTCTGGTCACATGCTTCCAGGCAAAGGCAGGGGCCAATTTGCTTTGGAAAGGGCAGGCCCAGCATCCCCTGCTCCTGCCCCGCTCGCAGGTTCACCCCTCAGTTTTGAATTCTTGCAAAAAATCCCTGTCTGTGGGACTCACGTCTATGGGGAGAGGTAGTTTTTGCAACATTTCTGGCCAAAAGTGCTACATTGCAATATCCAAAAGAGATAAAGATCTGGAAAAAAAAAGCCTAATGAGGGCAGAAAGTGTTTATCCATCCCACAAAATAGATGTATCTCAATTATCCTGCTCTCCTGAAGGTATCTACCACGTCATTGTGAAATGCAGCTGCTTTGAAACAGCACGTGATGCCACTGCATCTGGGAGGAAGGCGCAGGGCTGCTCATGCACCTGTCTGCGAGGAAGGAACTTAGCTCTATTTCCCAAGCAGTGACAGGGCTGCAGCACAGCTCTCCCAAACAAACGTGAGGGTGGAAATCACTCCTGGGAACAGCAGTCCTTTATCTCTCTGTCAGGTTTGCAAGGCCTTATTTCCACTGCAGTGCTCTCGCTTTGTGAGTCCTGCAAGGACAGGAGATGAAAGACATACCAATACCTTCCTGGCTTGCTCTGCATGGCTGCCTGCTGTGCGTTTACTGCCCAGCATCTCCCAAGCAAAGCAGGTTTGCTGCAAATTAAAGCAGGAGTGACTATTTGCATTCCTTTGCCAGATGGGCCAAGCACAGCAATGGAGTGGCTGGACTTCTTGGGGTGGTGGCAGCAGGGCTGATACAGGCATGGGGACAGAGCTGCAAGAGCCACAACTGGCCCCCATTCACCTCACACCCCTGCCAGCTTTTTGTAGCCAAGGAAGAGCCCCTCTGCTTCTCCTGGAGGGTGTAGGGAAGCAAGATTTCCCTGCTGGAGGGGCCTGGGAGATAGAATTGTTGGCGGGTGAAATGCAAAGGCAATTGTGAGAAAACTGCTTGGTGGCTGATGAGCACAAACTCCCTCATGGCAGCGGTGATTGTGGCTCCTGTCTGGTGATCAACAGGCAGAAAGTGTCAAGATCTTGTTTGCATTAAATCTCAGCCCTCCTCACCTGTTCCAGCTTGGGAGAACCCCTGCCCCTCCAGCTGGCTTCCCTTAGGTAGGTTCAGGGAGTTTTGTGCTGGGCAGCCCTGGCTTGGGCAGCAGCGGCCCTGTGCTCACTTCAATATTTCCTTATATTCACAAATTTACTCTTGCTGAGCTTGGTTTTGAATAGGGAAGAGTTTCCTTTGTGAAAGAAAAATCCTGTGGGACTGTAGGATTTCAAATCCTAGATGTAAACAAGATATAAACAAAATTGGATAAAGGCCCTTGGGATTTGGCAGATATCTGGCTAAAGTAAGGCAGTAAAACAAACTACCTCATTGCTGATCTTTTCTGCTGAGGTTTTTGTGCCACTTCCAGTATCATCTAAATATTCTGCCTTTCCTTCTGGTGTTTCTGTGTCTGAACTAAAACTGACACTTTTCAGTTCATCCTTCTTTATGGTGGTCCCGAACAGCAAAATCTCTGCAGCTTTGCAGGGTGTTGCTGAAGACGTTGCAGGTGCCATTTTGCAGGCAAACTGAGAAAGCCAACAGCCAGGTTTTATTGATCACTCATGTTATATCTTCCTGGGACAGAAACTTCTGCTTTAAATCCTCTGACTGGAATGCAAGTTGATAATACGTAAGTGTGTTCTCACCTGTCAGCACAGACATTTTTTGGGGATGCTTGGCACTCTAAGGAAAATGAACTGCTGCTAGTGTGAGATTTTCTAACATACTAGATACTGATACAGAAGCAGCATAGGGCTTTTTCCTTTGTTTTTTTTTTTTCCTAGACCTGCAGGTGAAACCCAGTTTTCTAATCAGATTTTGAAGCTTGCTCTGGTGTTTCATTGTCTGGTTATAGCAGTACCCCGGGGAAGCAGCAGCTAAATACCAGGTCAATGCAGTCTCTGATAGGTATCAGCAGTCAAGCATGTACACTGATTTTAACCAGACAGTTGTATGAATATTCGTTGTAAAGTTTACCTCAAATCTCAGCCACCTGGTAATCCTCATATGTCATGGTAATCCTCACAGCCCATGGGGCTGCTTTACTCTTCTCCTGGCATGTTTGTCCTCCAGAGCTCTACTAACAACCTGTCCACAGGTGTGGGAAGCCAGTTGTTACTGCAAGAACTCTTGAGATCCCCTTTGCATATGACTTTAAAAAAGCAGCGAGTGCAAAAATGCTCTGGTATTGCTGTCATGACCATAAGGCTTGCAAATGGCTTGCAGTGGACAGGAGCTGAAGCATGCAAGAGGCAAAGTGTTAAACGTGGCAATGATCTCGTGTGCCTCACATCACCGATATTTCTTTTTTTTGTTGGCTACATGGACATGACCTAGCAGCTGTAATAGTGCCATCGCCATCCTCTTCTTTCTGAGACTCCAAAGCCTGTTCCACGTCTGCTATGACAGCTCAATCTGTAAGGATTTCAGTCTAAAAGCGAAGTGTTCTTACTTAAGAGAAAGAGGGGAGAAGTCCACACAGATAAAACACAAAGAAGCCAACAAGGTGGTTGAAAGCAAAGACTATTAGCAAGTACATTTTCCACCACGCTAGATTTGCACTGCTTGCTTGTTGTCTTCTCAGTTTAAACACTACCAAGTTGTACAACATAACGTTGCTTTTGTGTTTGTACTTAAAATCAGATCCCTCATCTAAAAAGAGTCTTAAAACCAAGCCATACCCTTCACTTGTCCCTATATTAAGGCCTAAAATCATCTGGACTTCTCCATTAAGGTCTACTCTCTTGCCTTTCTGTAGGCAAAATGTGTGACCCCAGCTGTCTTGATGTGCTTGAGCGCTTGGGTACAAATGCAGAACTAGCACCTCTTCATAGACTACAAACTCTGGGACTAAAATGTGAGCAGTAGGGACTTCTATTTTGTTTTCAGTGAACAGAATGTGTCTGGATACAGAGCTAGCTTTTAAAAGTAAGAGCATACAACTTTTAAAAGAGCATAGAAAAGTTGTGTTTAGAAAAGCCATAAGGGAGTTAGGATAATGCAGCTTCTAGTTCTTCTCAACAATATGAGAACTTCCACAATTGCTCATTAAGGCAGGAGCTAATAAAAAAAAAACAACTTTCCTCTTCTTTGTCCTCAGCAGAGAGATGTATATGTCAAATAAAAGCATGAGAAAATGATGAAAAAGGAACACAAGATGACATAAATGACCTTTAAATCGTGGAGTAGTTTAAAAACAAGATGCTTGTTTCACCTTCTCTAGCTTTGCAAACTAGACGTTGGGTAATGGATAATGGCTGCAAGATTTCAGGCAATCTTGGGTTTGCTTGCCACACCGGGTGATGTCTGCAACCGCTCAAATTCTTGCTGGGTGAAACATGAAATACTTGCCTGGTCACAGACACAACGATAGGAAAACAAAATAATCTATCAGGGATGCATCAACTTAAAGTGTGTTTTAACTATTCACAATTTTCAGCCACTCATTAGTGTTTTTAAGTACTGATACAGAGGTATAGAGATAATGCTATGAAATTATAAATTATTAGAAACTATTCTCACTGGCTGTTTCCTTAGGTGATGAACCTTTGAGACTCTCACCTCTGCAGCAGTACCTTTGGAAGTATCTTGATGCCTCAAACATGCAGTGCAGTGTTCGATTTGGGATATCTATCAGCGAAGTTTTCACTGGACTAGTATCGTTCCAGTGCGTATTTAGAATGTAGTATTTTAATAGCTGTCTGACAGACTTTTCTTGTGTCTGGTCACTAGCTTTGGGGCAGAGTGGCTGGAGAGCTGCCTGGAGGGAAAGGACCTGGGAGTGTTAATCAACAACAGGCTGAATATGAGCCAGCAGAGTGCCCAGGTGGCCAAGAAGGCCAATGGCATCCTGGCTTGTATCAGAAATAGTGCGACCAGCAGGACCAGTTCAGTGATTGTCCCCATGTACTCAGCACTCGTAAGTACTGTATTCAGTTCTGGGCCCCTCACTAGAAGGACACTGAGATGCTGGAGCATGTCCAAAAACAGGCAATGAATCTGGTGAAGGGTCTGCAGAACAAGCCTTATGAGGCTTGGCTGAGGGAGCTGTGGGTGTTTAGTATGGATGAGAGGAGATATGATCACTCTCTACAGCTACTGGGAGTTGTAGTGAGGTGGAGGTCAATCTCTTCTCTCCAGGAATGGATGACAGGACATGAGGAAGTGGGCTACAATTGTGCCAGGGGAGGTTTAGGTTGGACATTAGGAAGAACTTTTTCACTGAGAGGCTTATTAAGCATTGGAACTGACTGCTCATAGGGGTGGCAGAGTCACCATCCCTGGAGATACTCAAAAGCTGTGTAGACGAGGTGTTCAGGGGCATGGTTTAATTTAGTGATGGGCTAAGCAGCGTTAGGGTAGGACTGGACTTGATGATCCTAAAGGTCTTTTTCCAACCATAACGACTCTGTTTCTAATGTCTTATTTTTGGTTCCCTTACTTATTGGAAACTACTGAACAGCAGAATCTTTTAAGCTTAGTGGCTAGCAAGACTAGGGCACGTTTGAGTTTTACAGGTTGAGGGTCTGATCTAACCTAATTGTTAAAGAGTTTCTGAAGATTCAAATGGTCACATTAATTAATTAAATTACGCGGGTAATTTACTCTTTGTGACTATGACAAACTTTTTCACACTAATTTCATGGGATTGGCTATTGCTTCCACTAATCTGTTGCTGGAGTGCCGAGAGTAAGCGAATGAATTTAAGGAGGCGCTAACGCTAGAGCACGCACGGTGTCCCAGCTCCCCTTCTGGAACCACCCTGACGCTTGTGACATTCCCGTTTACCACCTCTCGCTGGTGACTCAAGTGTCATTAATATTGTAAGGACTGCCGTGCAGGGGAACGGGAGCAGCCGGCACGTGGCAGGCCAGCGGCCGTGCTCGGGGCCAGCGCTCGCGCCGTGCTGCTGGCAGGGAAACACGCGCTTCGCCCAGCGCGCGGCTGCCCCCGCGCCCTCTGCGCCTACAACGTGCCTGCGCCCAGCAAGCGCCGAAACGCCCGCCCCTCTCCGCCAACTCTCGCGAGAACTCGGCAGACTCCCCGCGCCGACCTCCACCTTCAACTCTCGCGAGACCCGCGCTGCGCTGGCGGCAGGGCCGTGGCGGGCGGGCGCGCGCNGGGAGGGAGGAGTCGCGCCGCCGCCTCCTGCCCCGGGCCAGCCCCGGCGATGGTGTTGGCCGCGGCAGCCGGGCCCTGACGCCGCGCTCAGGTGAGTGCGGGCCACCGCGCTTCTCCTCGGGCCAAAGGCCGTTAGCCCCTTCGGCTCGGGCCCTGCCCTCGTCCCACCCGGCTGTTCCCGCAGCTACCGGCGCGGCCCGGGCCCGCCGGGCTTCGGAGCTCTGGGGACGACCGCGACACCGCGGAACTGCTGCCCTGGTCCGGCAAGGGTCGTGCCCCAGCCGCAGGGGCCGAGCTTTTTCCCCTGGGGAGGAGCTGCGGGGGACAGGGCGGCCCCGGCCGCTGCCGGCCGCTGTGCCCCTGCTCACAAGGGAGCAGGAGGAATCCCGGGCTTCTCTTGCCCTTCCCTATAAATAAACGGAGCACCCTTCCCTGCCTTGTCACCCAGGTGTCGTGTCGTAGCACAGCCTCCTTTGCCCTGTGCGGTTAGCAAGTTTTGGGTGCTTCCTTTCTATGCTCCGCTGATGAAATTTAAGGTGTAGCCGGAGCGAGTTATCTCTTTTCAACACCGGTGACGCTTCTCTTGGGTTTCCAAGTCTTCTAGGACAAGCAATGAGGAAACGGATCTGTAAAGGTATTTAGGCTGAATTTGATTGGAACTTGATTTCATTTGCATTTGTCACCTAAACAGTTTTGCCTTTGTGAGTGTTTGCTGTGTTTACAGCTTTTCTTTTACCCTGAGTCGCTACTTCCCAGGCTCTGTTGCTAACCTCCCTGTTTTAAAATTTGTTTTTAAACGAACTATTGCTTTTATCTCTCTAAGGAAAAACAAACTTGTCTGCTTATTTTTTTCTTCCTCTTGGGTAGTGTGTGGGGAAAAAAAAAAAAAAAACCTGCTATAAATTTCAGTTGAGCAAGTGAGATTTACATTTGCCCTAAATGCATCTTGTCAGCTTTAGAGAACTTGACCTAATTGTAGCTATTTACCAGAGTTTTTTCTTCTAGGTGCTATTGTGAAATCGATGCTTTCCATTTTTTTAAACCTTGCTACTCATTTATCTATTATTTTCTTCTCAACATCCAGGTGTCATGTCAGTTGTTTCATTTCTCCTTATTACCCCTTCACCCATATTCTGGTATTAGCTTGATGCTTGGTATAAATCTGTCAGCTCTCTCACAACCTCAGGAAAGCAATAGATAGGACAGTCTTTTACAGATGCAGTGGGGAGATTGACTGACAGGCAATAAGCTTTATCTCTCTTTTTTTTTTTTTCTCTTTGGGGCAAGAACAAACGAAACAGACAAGCAAAGTAACCACTGTTGCAGTGGCCAGGTTAAACTGCTTCAGGGCTTACTTGCAAAAAGGGCAGAAACATTGAGACACACAGAGCTGATACTGACAAAGATAAATTTTGTATTGTGTCTTGTCATTTTATAGTGTGATTGGCTTCATCTTGGTGGTTTACTGGACTTCATTATTTGTGTTATGAGTGTCTAAGTGGATTCTCCATTTTAGACTCTGAGACCTGACGTTACCTGAGCATCTGTTTACTTTCTTGGTAACAGCTGCATCATACCTGTCTGGTCTTCTATGCAAACTAGTTCACATAAAGACTCTATGCTGATGTTTTACAAGTATTTTCCCTTTATTTTCTTGAATTACCTCACATGACTAAAGGATAAATGTTTGTCCCACCATTTTTAGTGGTGGTGGGGCCTGAAGAGTATGGATCCTGTCAGCGTTACATTGGCTTTGGCTAAACTGTTAAGAAGAATCAGTGGTCTTCAAGTAGGAATAGTGTCCAAATATACGAAGCCATGACAGACCAGATGTTTTGACTTTATGACACTGACATTCTGTCCACATTTTAGTGTAGTTTATTTATAGTGGAGGACTGACTCAGCAAAAAAACCCACCATTTTTAGTTGTCAAATCTCCATATGTAACTTTCTCCACTGTTTTGCACTGTTAAGAGTTACTGTTGTGTAACAGCTGTGTAGATATCTACAGCTATGTAGATAATCGTGCTTGCCTGTGCCCTGGTACCTGACTTGAAGCTCACTTCCTAGTGTTAGAGCTTTATTCCAGTGACCCTTCCCTTCCCTCCCCTTTTTCTTTTTTCTTTTGGCTGGCAAAAAAATTACCTCTGAGTGTTGTCAGGTTGGGATGAGAATGGCTGCAGGAGGCTGTCTGGCTAGGCATCTGGCCAGGGGTATTTTCACAACAATTCTTCCTAAGGAGCAATGTCAAGCAGTGGTATACTGGGGGAGGTGGTGAACCCAGTGAAACTGGGTTGTAAACAGTGACGGAAGGCTGACCTTTCTCCAGCCAGTTGAACTTCCTCTTGGCCTAATGTGCTGTAACTCTCTCAGTATTTACACCTGAAACAAATGCTCATTCTTTGGGCCATCCTCCTCTTTAATTGCAGTCATACTAACTATATATATATCATATTCTTTGACTACTAAGGATATGATGATAGTTGCTAAATAAGGAATTTCAGAATCATATAATTTTTTGGTAGGAAAAAACCTTTTAACTCATTGAATCCAACCACTAACCTAACAATGCCAGGCCACCACTAAACCATGTCCCTCGGCACCTCATCTACATGTCTTTTAAATATCTCCAGGGATGAGGACTTCACCACCTCCCAAGGCAGCCTGTGCCAGCGTCTAACAACTCTATCAGTGAAAAAGTTTTTCCTAATCTCTAGTCTAAACCTCCCATGATACAACTTGAGGTTGTTTCCTCTTGTCCTGTTGCTTGTTACTGGGGAGAAGAAACTGACCCCCACCTCACCTCAGCATCCTTTTGAGTAGTTATACAGATTGATAAAGTCTCCTCTAGACTTAAGAGGAACTAACTGTAACTGATTTTTTAGCCCCCTCCATCATCCCTGCCCCAGTACTTCAGTTTTGTTAATTGGCTTTGTTCTAATATTTGTGTTCTAGGTTGAAGACAGCAGTAATGCTAACTCTGGCAAGCAAGCTGAAGCGGGATGATGGTGTCAGAGGGCCCCGTGCATCCAATCCAGCTTCTGATTCAACTCGGAGGGTGTCTGTTCGAGATAAATTACTTGTTAAAGGTGAAAGGAACTTATATTTAAATATTTAAACAGTTTGCAAGTGCGTTGTTGGAAAATTATACTCAATTGCATATAAAGTGATTTCCAGAAGGATTTTTAAAATTGATTATGACTTACCTCAGGTTTTGTACTGTAGGGTATGTGTTGGAATACAGTGCATCTCCAACAGATATTTGCCTGTAGGACACTTATTTCATTGAATAATGCAAAATGTAAAATACCTCCTCCTTACTCTGCTGGAAAGTCAGTCCATGATTGGGAACTGTTTCGCTGAATATACAGGAGGAGAATATCAGATTTGACTCAAGGAAGACCGTAACTGTCTGTGGCAGGAAAGAAAGTCCTGTGTTCCAGTCGTCCTTGATGGTATAGATCAGAGGCTACAGACTTTAAAAAGCTTAGAAAAGCAATATGAGGAGATACTTTTTGTAAGCTTGGAGTCACTGGAAGTTGAGTATGAAGTAATGCTCATTTTGGGTATTCTATTCATTTTTGGTCTATTCTAGAAAGGCTACTGTAAGTCTTCACTAGCTGGCTTGCCATCAGTGGGCAGAAAACCTCCAAACTTTTACTTTGTGGTAATTCTGAGTAAATGAGGTAGTTTGTGAAACAGTAAGCAAACTATTTTATGGTAAAATTTGAGACACCTTTTTCATATTCTTCATATTTTCTTTAGCATAGATAATTTTACATTTAAAAATATATAGGTTCTGACACTTTGCAGTTACTGTGGACTTAAACCCAGGTTTACTACCTCTGGTGATAGTTAAGTGTTTTAATGCTCGAGCTGTACAGCTTGATCTAGTGGTAAGGAGCATGTCATTTAGGTTAATGTTTATGCTACAAACCATCAATAGTTACTGTCCTGCGGTTGATGTGTAAGCTGTCACTGTTAGGATTTGTGCAAGTCAAAGGAAACTAGCATTTCCTGGTCTTAATTCAGAAGGACTTGAGACTGACACTGGTATATTTGCCTGAATGTTTGTGCCTATCTATGGCTTTTTTGAATGAGGGTGGATTCTGAAATATAACTGTGTACTGTAGCAAGATTTCAGGCAGCTGCTGTTGCCTCAGTGCACTGGGAAGTGCCTCAACTAGATTTTAAGAACATTATATTCACAATTCTGACGTTGTTGTAGGGACAGGGAGTTTTAATATACTTTAGACCCTGATGTGGTATCTCTTGCAAAGAGCTTGCTTTAGACTTCCAGTTTGGAAATCCTCGGTTAACTCCAATGCTGAGGGAGAAAGCTATGGGGCAGGAGGAGTAAGCTCTTTAACCTGGCTAAGCTACAAAGCCAAATTACTAAATATATATAATCTGAGATTTTTCACTAACCTACAGGTGTTGACTTGAGGGCAAAATAGCAGTGTCAGACAAATACACTTCAACTATATATAGAGCCTGGTATAGTGTGAGGTGCCATAAGAAACACTACATTGCTGTACTCTTAGAGTAGTCACATTTTTCACTTTTGTGACTAAAACCTTACGTAAGACTGCTGGGAAAGAAAAGAATGGAAGCTGTGGAAAATTAATATTGACATTGTAATTGCTGTTCCTGCCATTAGCAAACCAGCACGGACCAAGTATTGAATGAATTGAGTTCCAAACTGTTAAAAGTTGAAAGCAGGTCACTGCCAGCACCCTTCTGTCAAGGGTGAGTGCGCAAGCACGATCTGATTGTGCGTGAAAGTTGTATCACGTGTCTTCCAAAAGACTTGTAGGAGCAGGTGTCAGTCTGGTTGGAATAGTTTATGGACTGAAATGGAAAATGACAGTAGAAGACTCCAGTACGTGCTGGATGTGAGAGGAAAATCTAATAGCTAGTCTGAAAAAGATGAGTTTGGGATAGTCTCTTTTAAGCTGCTCTTTGAGCTGAATGTAGACCATTCAATTACAAAAGTTTCTAAAATTTTCTCCACCTCTTTAAGATAAATAAGCTGCAGCAGAATCTGAGTGAAGGTGGACTTCGGATGTTGATAGTAGTTTTAGGTCACACAGAGAGCTGCAGGGACGAGTTTGATAGGGATTGAAGAGCTGCCTGCTAAAGTTGTGCATACAGTGAGGATGCTGTTGCCTCTGGACCAGGGTCAGTGCATTTTACTGCTTGGCTGTATGAAACTGTAATAGCCTGGTATGTGCTGAACTTAAGGCTATTCTATGAAATTTGAAACGAGGTTGATGGGAGCCTGTAAGAGTAGTTATAAGTAGAAATTGTTACTGATGTTTACTTTGTTATCAAGCAAACAGAAGACAGTTGCAGAACGAGTGAAAGACTTCATCGGGGTCAATCTCCTGGCATCTGTGAATTAAAAAGTAATTTACTCTACAAAAAGAAGAAAAGTACTGGCCACCAGTAAGGAAAGGGGAAGAGATGAGAAAAGTGGTTTTATTATGCTGCTTAAAGTCTCCAAGTCGAAAGACCAAGGGACTGTGGTCTCGTACATTAGAAAGCTCAGTGACAGTTATATTCCTCCCATGGCACCCGTGGGTCCTTTTTTGTCCCCAGATAAGTCTATAGCTTCTAAATCAATAGAACAGTGGGCAACTGGTCTGTGCAGAGTTCTTACCTGCAGCTTAGATGCGTAGGAGGCTATCCTGGAAGCTTAGTTTTTCTTTCTTGCACAGTACTTTAAATCCTGCCTGGCGATAGTGTGTGAACCAAGATCAGATAGCTGTACACAGTAAATTGGGGATAGTCTAATAAATTCGGCAGACGAATGTCTGCCAGTTTTACTAGAGGTATCACCCAGGCACAGAGAGTGTCTTGTTTTTTATCTGGAGGTAAATTAAAGACAGCCTTGTTTGGGGAGAGAGACAGTCCTGTCCAGGGAGGCGTTATGAGATCTGTTTGAAGGATATGTTGTCACGCTGATAGCCCTGCAGTCCTAAAAAATGTATTGTATATGCTGATTGGTAAATAGATCGATACCATTTTGCTTATGGGGCAGATGGCCATGACCCCAGCCACTGCTGAGTGTAGATGATGATTACAAACTTTCAATAATTTGACATAGACCAGCTACGTGTATCTCCTAACTGATGTTTCCTCAAAGTAGGGAAAAAGAGATAATGTAGTTATGTTGGCTGTTTACACCTTATGCATGATAAAAAAAATGCACAGCTGGCATTTGAAATACTTCTACTAAAACTGGAAGTATGTGAGATATCAGTGGAGTGTCATCAGTTGCTGTTTTTGACTTTAGTGATGGGTGCAAGTCAAACAGGCTTTTTTTCCCACTTCTGTGAAAAAGCTACTATTAAAATACTGGTGCCCTTTGTTAGTTTTTCTAAGCTATTCCTTTGATTGCTTACATATCCTGTGTTGTTATGGTCAAGTACTAGTCATGGCTCAGGATGCTTGTTTTGTTGGGTTATTTCATGGACATATCATGGTTAGGAAAAAAATTGTGTCCCTAAAGTTTTATTTAGGGAATTGAGACAATTGGATAGTCAACAAAAGCACAACTTTTGTTGAAAGTTCAGCGTGACTTGTTCTTGCATCTCTCTTTTTCCCTGGATTTTCACTGTAGGCTCAGTTGGAGAATAAGGCCCTAATTCTGTAGGTCTGATATGAAAGTTAGAATAGAGCAAGCAGTACACTTGCACTAGCAGCTTTCAATTTGTTCTGTGCTGCAGAGGCATTTTTTGATCATGAATCTCTAAGGGGGAATGTCATGAAATTAGGAACCGAGGCTGCATGACTGCTGCTGCAAGATTCTCTGGACCATGCAGTGCTTCACTTGAAAGGCAGCTCCTCCCTGGAAATTTGAAAGGGGCTGAGGACAAGTTCAAGTACTGTGAAGTTTAATAAAGTGACTGCTACATTGAATTACAGATAAAGAGCGTGACAGAATGTCAGCAGTAGCAGTGATGTGTATGCTTATTAATCACGAAAGTTGTCCCTTTAAATGCCTTTTTTATGATGCATCTAAAACATCATTCAGTTTTCAATTACCAGTACTGCAGCTTGATTTTAACTTTAAATAATATCTAATAAAATGAGCTAGCATGGTTTATTCCTTAGTTGTTTTCAACAGCTGAGTTGGCTGTCACAGCTGGATTTATGTAACTGGCAAATGTTTCAGGTGTGTTTTTGTGTAAGCCTGAGAGAATGGAAGTGAGATCTATGTGCATTGTAAATAGAAATGAGGAGAATCCATATATTTGCTTTCTTTAAGCCTTCAAGTACAGTAATATCCCTCCTCATGGCAACAGATGGGAAAAATTGAGACAGAAAAAATACTTTTCTTTTGAGGAAATAATACAAATTTTCCTTCATTAACACTCCTGAGATTACTTGAGGCATTGGTTTAAAAATGGTGCATTAACTTTTGCACATTGCACAACCTAAATCACAAAAGCATTTCCTTTTCAGTGGTATTTCTTAGCACCCACAAACTGAAATCCTGTCTTTTGTAAGGAGACTGTGGAAATCTGCATGATGAATGATTTATGTTTATGCAAGAGTTAGTTTACACTAACGTGCTTGCAGCCTGTGACAGATACTGTAAAGCCAAAAGGACACGAGAATGTAAGCCAATTTGAAAAAGTCACACTGAGACTTTCAATCACAACGTCTTTTTGTAGTTTTTGATGTCAGAGTAGTAAGCTTTTATAAAGTGTATAGAAGCTGAAGTGTGTGATTTGGTGGCATCTTGTTTAAAATAACCATGTGGAAGGGGAAGCAAAATATACATGTCCTACTCTTTTGAAAAACTGGCAGCTTGTTTGACTTCTGATACTGGTATATACGACTGTACAGTTCAGAAGAGCCAAGTAGGGCAAGCTGTGAGGATAGATGGGTACAATTAGGAGGCAAATGGCATTATGCTTCTAGAATTAATACTTTAATAATGGAGTTTTTGTTAGAGTGTCTTGATCTCTAGCAATTTAAAAGATGCCCATTAAATGAGTGACCTAAACAGGAGAAAAGCTTTTTGGACAAAACTGAGAGAAGTAAGTATAGCTGTGGATGAATTGAGGAAACGGTGCTTTCGTTCTGTGTGCTTAAAACAAAGCTCCAGTGGGAAACATACAGCCTGACTCTGTGGCAAGGCCCAGTAAACAGAACACTTCTGTATTCTGACTTGTTGAGATAGGGTGGGGGAAGGGGAGGGAGCCAGGCCATGTCATTATAGTCTGTGAGTTATTGTGTATCACGTTCATGTGGGCGTCTTGTAAAACATATGCCTGTGCACCCATCAGGAGTGTGTGTTCCTATTTCAGTCCTGAGAATTGTCACAGACAGGGAGAGTTATTGTTTGTGAAATCATTTATAAATAGCTCTGATTGCTTGCATTAGGCTTGGCTTTCCCTCACTTTGTAAAGATCCTGAGCTGCTTCTGAGACATAGCACTTTGCATTCGACTCTTCCAAAGTCCATGACAGGTTTAACTTTTGCCTTTTTACCTTTTTATGGTTTAAAACGTTATTTGGAACTATTCAAGCAAGTGCATAGTGGGTCAAGAGTGGGACTCTGTTAATGTACCTGCCACTGGGATGTGTAGGAACAGCAGACTGGCTAATGGGGAGCTAGTCTGGGTCTGGATTTTCTTCCCTGGTGTGCATCTGCATTTACAGCCTTTCAGACCTATCCAGGATGGTTTAGCAAAATGGGCACAGAGCTTTGCAGGACTCTCAAGTTTGCCACTTCTTGACAATACTCCCTCTTGACTATGAGAGGATTTCAGATATGCTGCAGTATTTCTGGACCTCTGTGGCATAATTACCTAAGTGACCTGGAAATTAAAACTTTTTTTTTTTTTTCACCAATTAAGGAAAGGTATAAAATCAAGAAGCCTTACAGGGTGGGTACAGCTGCTGCTGCTATGTGAGTAATCCACAACACAGCAATCCCCTGCAAATGCCACAGAGTATGGAGCAAAGTGAAGGCTCTGTGGTCAGACTCTGTGATGATACACAGGAACAAGATGGTCCTGTGTATGGAACTGATAAGAAGCACTTTTGGTACCCTGAGCCAATGGTCTGTCAAATCTTGACAAAATGTTGTCCTTAGTGTGAACTTTTTTCATTTTAATACCAAAACACATGTCCATTCCCAAGGCTACCTGCCTCTGATGTGTGACCACTCCTTGAGAGTATGCCCTCAATTTTTTGTAAGCTCTACCTTTAAATGCTATGTGAGAAAATTTCACACCAATCTTAATAAAGGTATGTTTAACTAAAGTCACTCAAACTCCACCTTGAAGGTGAAAAAAGGTAATAAAATCATTAAAGAAAAGCAGGGTGTTGAGGGGCAAGACACCATTGGAAACAAGTCAGGGAAGCTCCCTCACAGATTGCCTTTGACTCCTGGGATCAGTTGACAGACTGAGCCTCTCTTCCTCCCCCACCTTGGGATGCCTTGGGTGAGACTTAAACTGAGTAATTACTCTTTAACTTTTTATAGCCAGGCTGTACCTTGTAACTTCATGTGCTGTATTGCACATACTTTCTTCTGCAGACAGCCACTGTCACCTGCAATCCATAAGAACGTGTATTATCTGTTGCATGAATAAAACTACACTATTTAAGTAGCCATTCATCACAGTTTCTCACTGAATGTGACCAGACCCTGGAGTGTGGCCGTACTAGTTCATGGACATGACTGAACTGAAGGTGCAGTCCACTACCAGTGAATCCAGAGTTGTGATAGTTCACAGAAGGTGAACGCGCCTGGACTGATTGTGGCAAGTTGGGCATCACTCAGGATTTATACCTAGCCACACTTAACCTCCTACCTCAGTGAGGAGAGTTAGAACACAAGGGGGTTTAACTTCTGCCAGACCACTCTGTCCTCTTTTAATGCGACAACCTCTGCTAAGCCAGTGTTGAGCAGGCATTGGCGAATCTGGTTTTTCCATGGAAAGTCTGGAATATTTCTGGAGACTTGGGTGATCGGGTAGTCTTGGCATCTTAAGAAGTGATGAGGTGCCTGACTGTGACTTGAGCACAGATACTGATTAGCTACATTATGAAAAATAGTTAATTGGGATTTCTTTCACTGTTAGGTCTAGTTACAGACATTTTTTGAAAGAGGAGGTCGGAAAGATTGTGAGATTAAGTGTTCTTTAATGTAGTGAGGCTTGTGGAGCTCTTGGAATTCAGTGCATTGGGGCTCTAATTGTTGCTTCTCCACTTTCCTTATTTACAAATCTGTTAATATGTTGTCAGACTGCGCAAAGGATATTTTCTGGTGGAAAATATTCTTGTCAGTGGTCTTACCTTAGGTAGAAAATACATAACTTGAAACATCAGTCTTAATGGAGCTTGAATGATGCGGTCAAAATGTTTGCTTTCTAAGCAGCAAAATACAAAAATTGTTTCAAAGTCAAGGCTACCAAAGAGCCATAGACTTTGTAAAACTCAAAACTGCTGTAGTTTGGCCTATTAAACGTGCTAATTATTGTTAATCACTGACTTCTGTTTCCTTACTGAACGTTATTTTAAATGTTTAGATTACTGAAGCAGCTACTTACCTGCTTTTTTAATCTTTATGAAGTTGTTTCACTAGCAGTTACAATGATTTGTTGCGGAAATGGATAGAAACATTAATTTTGGGGAACTTTCCTAAGTTGACAATGCTTTTGTGTGGATTAAGTATCATAGCCTTCATGTGCTCGCCTTCAAAGAAAGAGCAGGTTGATCTGTACTCATGGGTGTGAGCTGTACTCATGGGTGTGAGCTGTACTCATGGGTGATATGTGTTTTCACATAAAAACCTTTTCTGCTTGTGCCAAGACAAAAGGAAACACAGAAGTGTGAATGCATTACAGGAAACTTTTCACACTTGAAAGGAATTATGGTGACAGGCAAACTCTTTACTGGACCTTGCAGGAAGCAGAAGTGAGGCCCCAGCTCTGCAGAGGTGCTGCAGCCTGGCAGTTGATGGGTTTGACCTTGCCCTATCCTTTGCCATTTCCCGTTTCCTTGCTGCCCTTTTTTCAGAATTGAAGCAAGGAGTGGGCAGGATTCATAAGCCAAACACACAAGCACAGAAACCAGCAAGGATAGCAGTCAGCACCTTAAAATAAGAGTCTGGTCCTAAACTGTACCTTCTAGTGAAGACCGATAGTGCCTCCAGTTAGGAAAGTCTGGGGAGTTTACAGAGAAAGGGATTGGGGAATACTCTTGCAATAGATTTGTATAGCTGCAGCCTTCAGTAGTTGGTTGTGGTGATTTTATTTGGGGGGTTTTTTTTTTGGTGCTTTTTTGTTTTTTTAACCAGAAAAATAAAAACAGTCCTTAAACGTGCCCTTGTGGCCAAGAAGGCCAATGGCTTCCCGGGATGCATCAAGAAGAGTGTGGCCAGCAGGTCAAGGAAGGTTCTTCTCCCCCTCTTCTCTGCCCTGGTGAGGCCTCATCTGGAGTGCTGTGTCCAGTTCTGGGCTCCTCAGCTCAAGAGGGACAGAGAACAGATGGAGAGAGTAAAGCGCAGGGTCACCAAGATGATCAGGGAACTGGAACATCTTTCATAGAAGGAAAGGCTGCAGGAACTGGGGCTGTTTAGTCTGGAGAAGAGGAGCCAGAGGGGAGATCTTATTAACATTTACAAATATCTAAATGGTGGGTGTCAGGAGGTTGGGACATCCCTTTTTTCTATTGTATCTAGCAACAGGACAAGGAGTAATGGGATGAAGTTGAAACACAAAAAGTTGCATTGAAATATTAAGAAAAACCTATTTTACTGTTCAGGTGAGGGAGCCTCGGCACAGGCTGCCCAGAGGGGTTGTGATGTCTCCTTCCTTGGAGGTCTTCAAGACCTGCCTGGACATGTTCCTATGTGACTTGATCTAGGTGAACCTCCTTCTGCAGGTGGGTTGAACTAGATGATCTCTAAAGGTCCTTTCCAACCCTACCATTCTATAATGATAACTGAAGTTACACTTCTGGTATAATATAAGGACAATACACTTTAGCAAAAGTATGGCCCCAGTCTTTCAGCACACGACTTCGATTAAAGCAGCTGTGGCTGCTCCAGTGCTGCAGAGTGTGGGCTTTTAAAGAGTACAATTGTGACGTTTTTAGGTAAGTGTGAAACGCAATGCTTCTGTTTTGCTGGGGGTTTCTCTCATGGTGTAGTAGGCTGCAGGAAGGGTACCAGGGCTGTGCTAAGCAAGTGAGAGGTGGAAGTCAAATAAACATCACGTTCTCTGCAGAGACTAGTGAGTATTGGAAAGCCATGGGTGCGAGAAAAGTTCTAGGAAACTAGTAAAGTCTTAATTGCAATTCTGTTCCAAGACTTGCTCGCCATATCTTAAACTGAATTACAGTTCTCTTTAGACATATGTTTTTGAGTTGGTGTTAAAATTTCTTACACGTTGCTGTTAGTCCAAGTACATGGGCTGTGTTTGTGCCGACCAGAACATGAAGTTAAAAATCAGGTGAAAAAAAATCCTACAGAAAATGCAAAAATGTGTTTGATTATATTCCCTAGGACTTTAGAAGCAGAAGGAGGTGTCTTGATGCATCTCATTCCTGCTTTTGGGAAATATAGGTAGTGGAGAGTAAGACTTCAATAAAATACACAAAAGAGGAGAAAGAAGGGGGTGTTTCAGAAAAAGGAATATGGCAGTGAAAGGGCTTAGTAATAAATTTCCCTTCCTAGGAGCTATGCAACTGAATTGGGTTACTTCCTTTTTTGATGAATAATTTCTAAGGGCTTATGCATGAGAAATGTAATAAAAAGGAATATTAATTAACCAGAAGTGTATTGTCTATAGCAAACTCTGCTCCCAGGGGAAATATCCAGCAGATCTAGGAACAAAGAAATCTTAATACTTTCAAGTTTGTTCAGCAGTGCAGAGGTTTGGGGAAAGTTGTGTAATGGATCTGGTTCTTCACACCTACTACTGCATATGTCTGTACCAGGTGCTTGAAATAAAGATTTGTGTTTCTCTGTTATTTTCTTGCTCTTAGTGTTGGTTTCTACAGGCAGGAGCACATCTAGTGTGTCAGTGCCCTTGAGTTAGGGTTCTAGTAGCTATTTTTGAATGTGCAGTGCATGTGTGGAGCCTTTCCTACAAAAGCAGAGCGTTACCATAGACAGACTGTAGCTGATTGTGGAAGTGTTAGCAGTTGGATGGTGGAGAATGATGATACTCACACAGGCTCTGCACCTCCTGTGCTTGTTGTCATTGTTGGACTGGCACCTTGGTTCTCGGGGGTTTTCTGCTCTTGTGTTTTGCAGGCTGTGGAGTTCTGACCTTCTGCATTTTATTGCCTTATGTTGACAAGTTTGCATAACGGCAGCTTTTGAATGCCAGCACTTAGGAGCCCTGGTGCTTCAGTCTTGGCAGACCTCAATCTCAATCACAGTAGGATACATTTGCATTGTCTGTAGGGCAGGTGAGCGTTTTTAGTAATGAATTGTGTGGCTTCAAGGGAAATTTTAAGGTAAACCTCCAGTGCAGCTTAATTATGTTTTGAAACAAAATGTGATTTGCACAATGGTTTAAATCCAGTCTGCCAATTTGGACTTAAAGAATGGCTTTGTGCTTGTATAAATAACTTGTGTGGTTTTTTTTTCTTTCAACAGAGGTTGCAGAACTTGAGGCTAATTTACCTTGTAAGTATAGCATTTAATGGCATGCATTTAAAGGGGAAAAAGACCATTGAACTGAAGGATTTGACTGAAGTATGGATGCTCATAACATTGGTTACCTCTAGGGAAAGCTATGCAAAAATCTGCCACAGGGCTTGAAAAGATTTAATTTGTTACTCTCTCCTAAGAGACTGTAAACAGGTGGACCCTTGTTAGTGTCCTTTGGAAGGAGTATCAATCATCTGGCTCCAGAGTTTAATTGCTGATGGAGTGGCAGCTTCCCTCTCATAAAACACCTCAAAAGTACCTGGAACTGGAGAGTGCATTTATTGCCTTATGCCTGTTTTTCCTCCATTCTCTCATTTTCAGACTGGAAGATTCTGAACTAGGCAGAGTTCTCAGGAAACATTAAGTCAACGTAGTGCTTTTTCACTTAATGTGCAAGCTGTAACCTGATGTATTTGTTAATAATGAAAGTCATAATGAGAAAACAGGTGTGTTTTTTTTTTTAAAAGTAACCTATGTTTTTAAGAAGAAAAAGGAGGGATGTGGCAAAAAGCAAGATAATGTGGTTTTATCCCTGGAATCTTACTTATAATGTATGTTATGCTAAAAGCTGAAAATATTAGTGACTACTTTAAGGCTTTGAAGAGCACAAAGTAAATAGCTGCTTGTTTGTAAAGCAGAGGACTGATATTTAAAAATAGATGTCTTCAGTTTCTTAGCTTTAGAAAGCCTAGTTCAGTAGTGGACAGCAAAACACAAAGCCCTTTTATAAATGGGAGTAAAAAATTTCTGCTGCTCTGCATTTGTTGCTAAAGATGAATGTTGACAGTGAAACTGAGTTGTTGCTAAGCTTTTTTCCTTCAAGTGTTGGCCAGAACACTATCATTCTGTCATGAGTTCTTGGAATACATGCAAGCATAAAAAGTAATTGCCCAGTAAGCTTAGACGTACCTTCAGAGCCCGTTGCTCACCCTGCGTAACTTCCTGTGGTGCACTATCCTGTTTCAGAGTAATCTCAGATGCTTTACTTGCAGGGGAAAAGACATGAGCTGCTTTCAGCAGGCTGAGAATGTATGTGCAAGTTATTTACTGTGCTATGTGTTCGCACCATCTTGTCCATATACTTATTTTGCAGAGAAAAACAGTGAATATTCACTCTTATGCTGGCAGGTAGCTCATGATGTTTCTGGTCTTTCCCCAGCTAAGGGAAGCTTTGATCATATTTCTTCCTCTCCACGTTAAAGTTCTTAGTGCTGCTTTTTATAAGCATCTTGTATTACCTAATTATTCTAAATCCAGATTAATGCCCAGATCTTGAAAATCGGGCTTTTCACAGTACAGACTGCCCAATGGGAGGAATTAAAAGGGAAGAGGAGAAATACAGAACAGAAGAAGCAAAAAGGGAGGGCAGGAAGAGGCATTACTTAGCTCTTCCTTTCTGTATGTTCTTCTTAAAGGCAATTCTAGAGATTTTACCAAGTAATTTTGATTTCTGTTGAACATTTTTTTGTGTAGACTCTTCTATAGAATAAGAAAAATCTGCAAAACATATGTCAAGATTTGTAGTTACTACAGTGTGAAAGCATTGCTGGCATTTGTGTACAGTTCTAGTTATTTTTCAGGCAAATAAGGTCTGTATCTCTAATACTATTTAGCTCCTTGACTACAGAACAAGAACAGCCAGCTTGATGGGTTAAGAGGATAAAGGCTGCATAATATGGATAATAATGTATCCATGGATATATGCATCTTCTAGTGCCAGCTTGACAGCTCGTCTCTGCCATAGTCAGGAAAGGCCGGTTTTGTGCATGGGAAGGCAATTGATTGTGTCATCAAGTACGAACAAAAGGCTGTTATGCTGTGAACTTGCATCTGTTGAACTGAAACCACGGACTAGTGTCGTCAGATCAGGGTTTTATCTTTTTTTTTTTTTTACACTTGTTCTTCATTTTCACCATTCTCTGTAAATTTATCTAGTATCAGAATAAAATCACAGCATTTTGTTTGTAATGATGCTCCATTACATTTGCTGATAATGGATGTAATTGGTTATGCAGAAGAAATTCGTTCATTATAACAGCTGAACGGAGACTTCACTAGATTTTGGATGAGGTTTTCAGTAAGGCTTGTATGTATATACCTTACAGGTATAAATAATCCTTTGTTAGCATAGGGCTGTGGGGGCATGACTTCTTGCAGACCACAATGTACGATCAAATGTTACAATACACACATTAAAGAATTTGTAAAGAAAAGATGCTTATTCTGTATGCTGTCATCTTAACATGGAACTGCTATTTGTGCAGAAGACTAAATCATTTGGCAGTGGCAGCATGGTTTACTGCAAGGAAATAAGCATCTTCCTCACAGCTGGAAGAAATGAAATTCCGTTACTGCAGGTAATCTGTAAGAAAGGAGGTGCTTAGAGAGAAAGTGTAGGAGGAAATCACCTGACTCAAAAGTAGGGATCAATCAGGGTGGGAATTTTGAGAGTATGGAAGATTATATACTTGATTTTCCAACAGTGGAAACCCAGTTGTCTCATGTAAGTTATTCTTTTGCTTCACAGGTACATGTAAAGTGAATTTTCCTGACCCGAACAAGCTTCATTACTTTCAGCTATCTGTAATACCAGGTAATGTTTTTAAAGTGTTACTTGTGTTTCTGTCTGTGATGATGTTTAGGAAACAGAATTCTGAGTTTGCTCAAGAATCCAATAAACTTTCTAGGCAAAGAAAGACTGGATGTAATACAGCCATTATTTGATACAGGCATTGGAGAAAATGGGCTGGATTTTGAGAAATGGATTCAAATAAAAAGGCCATCAATTGAGCAGATGTAGGAACTATTGAAGTGTTATTTGCTGACTTTGATTGAAAACATTGTGTTTCTTTTCTCAACCAGTTTCAAACCACCTCGTTCTATTTGCTGATAAAAATCTTGGACTTTATCTAGAAATATTACTGTATTACAGCCCTGTTATGTTGCAAATTTATTCTTTACTACCAGTTGTTTGATTCTGCAGAGGTGAAAAGGTGGATGTAGCACCGATGGAAAACTTACAATCTGTGCATGTGTGAACATGCTTAACAAATAAGACTCTCCTAGTCTCTGACTATTCAAATGTGTTGAAATTAGATCTGTCATTATTAATACAGCAGATATACTGTGAGGCTTCTATTGGTGTGCTGCTTATAAAAGCATTTTCAGGATTTCTTGTTTCTACTTAAGGTTCTTAATAATAACCATCTGAAATTACAGAGCCTACTCACATAGACAACTTTAGAATCAAGTTGTTTGTTTTTATGGATGTTTTTTTTTTTTACTGTGTTTTACTTTTGAGACTCTCCAGCAGCTTAAATGTGAGCATCGACACGTGCAAGTACACGAAATTGTTTGAGTTAGATGGAATGGGATCCTCCTTGCCAGTTAATTCTTGCAGATGCTTATTGACAACAGAATTGGAACACAATATTGTGGTTATCCTGATGTTTTACCTAGAGAAATAACGGTTTACGCCTCACAGGAGGATGGGAATGTTTTGGATAATCCTGAATCTTGGAATTAATGGGGCGCTAGATGTCGCTATTGCTGCTTTTTACCCCAAATCAAGGCGCGCTTCCTCGGCAGCAGCAAGCTTGGGCGGTCTTTGTTACACGTCCGTTCGCGTGATTCCTGGTGGTGGAAAAACACTCCTGGTGTTAGCAAAAGTTAAATGCGGTGCTACTGTAGAACTTTTAACCTTCTATTCAGTGCAGGAGACGCATTCATGGTTACTTGGTGTCAGCCTGCTTGCATCTTTCAGTTTGTATGATGCTGCTTTGTGTAAAGTCAACTAATTTCCAAAAGACGAGATCATCACTGTGCGCATCAGCAATGTCTTGAACGGGAAGCAATGACAGCTTCTCGATACTAATTCTAAGATGTCTAAATATATTGTAATTTTTTTTTGGTGTGAACTACTGCACAACAAGATGTTGCAATCAGATGACAGTTGTTGAATGCAGAGCATGGTTTTTGTGCTAGCTTCGTTGCTGAAATAATCTTGGGAATGAGATGATCTTAATTAACATTTTGATATTCTAAATATAGCTGCATAGCTGAAGTCTCTGCAGTTGCAGTCTGAAGTAAACATCTATTTTCAGCTACTCATAATTCAGGTACAGAATCTTGTGATCAGCTTAGCACAACTCTCTAAAGGCAGAATGTAACACATATAAATTTAGTGTTCTGATTCCCTTCATTATTGAGATTTTTCTTTAGAGTATGCTAAATCATAGTTTTCTCTGAGAGGCAGCTGAGTTAGTTGTCACAGAATTTTCTGTCTCAAATGGGCCAAAATTTTACCCTGAGGCAACTTTGTTTGTGGCGTCCAAACAATGTAGCATGAGTCTTTACAATCCAGAGGAACAGCCAGTTCCTCTTTTTTTGCCTGGAACTATCTCTTGTGTTGGGGAGCTGAGTTGCTTCTAGAAATCGTTCTCATGTGTCTGGCTTTTAAAGGAACACTTTGCAAGTATCTCTTCAGCTTTCTAATTGAGGAACAAGAGCCAGACTCAGTGCTGCTGTGTCAGGGAATATCTAATCCTACCTCTCAGCTTTTGGTGTTGGGGCTTATGCAGTAAGTGTGCATAAGCCAGGGCTGGTCATCCGCAGAGCAAAGAGGTTCTTGCTGTCTCATTTCTTAATGTTCTTGATTTGCTTGTGTGTGGTTACAGAGATTGCATCCTTCTGAGACAGATCTGATAAAGGAACTATCTTATGTTTTGATTACTGTTATAACTTGAATTACGTAACCATGTTTTTATAAGAACTCTTACACCAAAACAGTTTCTGAAAGTAACTGGCTGTTGAGGTACTATGAAGGTACTGATGGAACATGGTTTTTAACATTTGAAATGCCTTTTGTGTCAGTGTTCAGACCTTGCTACTGACAAAAGTAGTTCGTGGGTGCTGTATTTTATGTAGTCATTTCAAATGTTGCTGGTCTTGAAAGGACAGTGAAAGAAGCTTCATTAGGTTCTCCCAAAGATTGGTTTGGTAAAGAAAAAGAAACTTTACCAGCAAATGGAAATATTTTTGGCTCCCTTGCTCCTCACTTTTCACAATAACCTTTCTTGTTTTCGTGATGTTAAATACTGTCCTGGTGACAGTGAGTTTTAAATTAAAATTAATATGTAGAAAATGTTGATGAAGGTGACTGCTTTTTTCAGCATAAAAAACTACTTATCCTGAAGAAATCCTAATTTCCTTTGTTATAGCTTTCTGCAGTAAAGATATATAGTAGTGCACACTAGAAAATAGGTAAGACTTAGATTTTACTGCCACAGTGAACAAACTGGATGTTCCCAAGGCAGATGGCTGCTGACATTCTCTGCTGTCTGAGGCTTCTTTTTCCTTTCGTTATCTGAAACAATTATTCTCTTGTTGAAAAAGACTCGTATGCCACCACTTGCCTCCGTTCTTATTTTTGTGACAGTACCTTATTGGATCAAAAGTTAGGAAGAATAAGGATGCTTATAACGTGGCAGAGTCTTGCCATCTGCACTGATATTTGGAGCACAAAATCGGAAGCTGAGGCTAAAACATGGTAATGACCTGGAAAAAAAAAAAAAAGATAAGTTTAGGGAGCTTGTGCATGAAGAAAACGAGAGGAATGTGTGGAGTTAGTGGAAATTTCCTACAGTTCTGAGGCATTTGGGGTTAATGTGGTTATTTTAGAGTCCCATTCTTCAGGGAAGTAATAAAGAGCCTGTTTTCTGATTTGCATGCCATGAAGCCATAAATGTTGGTGAGCACGGCTGAGCATTTCAATGCTGCTGATTCAGGGAGCTTCCATCAAAACCCATCCTTTGTCACCTATCCTAATTATCTTGCATTTTCTTTTTAAAATCATAAAACAGTTTGGTATTTTCACAACACTTTTAGCCATCAAAACACCATACAAATGCAAACCAAGACTAGTATCAGGTTGTTGATAATGAAACTCGAGACTGGACTGAAGTTGAAGGAATGCTTACTCTGTTAATACAACTCGAAGACATAAATTTAAGCAGTAGGAGGAAAATCGGAGCCCAGACGTGTTCCCTTTTTGCAAAAGTCTTGTCAGTGGCCAGCTTCTTAAGCTGCACGCTAAACCTATTTTGTTTGACTGTTTTATTTATCTGTACCACTCTTCCTACTGTTAACATTGCCAGAACTCGAGTTTTTTCCACCATTGTTACATGTCTAAAAACCTGAGAGTCTTTGTCTCGATCCGTATGGGATTGTGGGGTACAGGGAAGGAAACTATCATGTAGGAAAACCTATTTACTTGCTAGAGGTACTGTAAGATGACTTCATTGTTAAGTCGTCATTGTAAGCCTTATTACCTTGTTAATTAATTGCAAGATTTCTGGCTGGGTACTGAGGCTCTCTAGAGATGTGAATTTTTAGTATGCATTTGAGTGATTGGTAATGAGCAACGTGCTTTGTTGTTGCTGCTTTAGTGAGAAGAGTTACAGACATACAGGCAGAATTATAAAAAAGTGGGGAAAATGGAGACTTTCCTCTTATCATTTTGTAAATATGTCCTTACTTATTTTATAACACAACCTGCAGTGTACTTAGTATGTTTTTTGGTTGGTGCTAGTATGGATTAATGCCGAAGTAAACCTGGAACATTAAAATGGGTTGTAATGCAAGGCAGTGATGAACAATTCAATTGTCTCAGTTGTCTTTGAGGGAGACTTGATTAGGTAAATCGGTATGTGGAAATTACCTGCAGTGTGCACAATGTGTATAGTATAGTGCTCTAAGTCTTACATGGAAGATGGAAAAAATAATACAAGAAAATTAATTAATACAAGAAATATTTCTTACAGCCTGTGGCGTGGAGTTGTTCATATGTAGTTAGAAAGTGTGCTTGAGCTAATCTAAGACATACTTTTGCTAGCAAAAAGAGATGTTCTTTTGCCGTCTGCACCTGCTACTTCTTTTTTTGCTGATGTGGATGATAATGTAACCCCTCTGCACACCAGTTCATCTTAGCCTCAAAAAAACAAAAAGGCAGGAAACTGTACACTCTTGCCATAGTGGTTCTATACACTGAGAAAGGACTTACCCCTTTCAGCACAGCTTGCCTTGTTGATTTCATCCTACATGTGGACGTGGAGTTCCTTCCATGGCTGGATGGAAGTGAAGTTATCCTGAACTAGGTCTACAGAGAAAATGAAGAACAACTGTTCAGCTTTTTTTTTCCCCACCCCATACATCTCTTCAGCAACGTCAGAGTGGTCTTGCTGTCTGTGCTTGGAGCCAAGGACCTACTTTTACATTCCTGCACGCTGCAGAGACTGTGAGCCTGGTGTTTTCAGTGTGAAGAGAGATGTTGAGTGTCTTTTTTTTTTTTTTTTTTTTTCCTCTTGCTGCTTGACTGGCAGGAAACTGACAGTCTTTTGGCTAACTCTCCTCCCTTGGAGTCCTTCCTAAATGTTTCTTTTGGACAATGTTATTACAGTGAGGATTCATTAAACCTGAGGTCTTTTCTTTGACGTAAGGCACATGCAGATACATCCATCAAAAGGGATTTATTTCACGTTGGCAGGGGTGGAACGTAAAGAACTGCTGTGCATTTTGCTCCAAGTCTACAGAATCAAGGAGCTAGTGAAATTATGCCAAGGAAAATAATTTTCAACTGCTGGACTTTCTGAGCAACCTTAAAAGCATCAGTGTTTGTTACTCTTCTGTACTGGTAGCAGGTTTCTCCCTGTGCAAATGCATGTGGATGTCTCATGATTTGACTATATTGTGAAGTGATAGCTTAAGTGCTTATGGGCCAAAGGCCAGTGAGGAGGCCTGTGCAAGGCTTTGAGATGCATGTCTCGCACTGTAACAAGCACTGAATCCCTCTGTGCTTTTGCTTGTTTTAGTATGATCACTGAAAAATGTGAGATTATTTCGACTGACTGTTACAAGGAATAGCATCCTACTTGGCAATAGTGAAGATTCCTGACACTTGGTTAAAAAGCTGTTACAATGTCCTAGATGGTGGATAAAATACAGTTAGCTGTGTCTTCTAGGGTAGCTTGGTGGTACTTGAGCTGTTTGAATTCCTGGGAGATACTGGACCGTTTCTCTAATCATTCTTTCCTGGAGCAGTCAGTATTTTGCACGTTTAACAGTTTCATCTAAAGGATGTTGGTATAATTCACCTTTTTACCTCTCATTTTGTAAAAATGATGTGCTGAACTGATTTTTCCCTCACTAGATATGAAAAACAGAAGAGAAATACTTTCATCTAGCTTTTTTTCATAGAAATCAGTGCACATGCATTTACTTTCTGGTAAAATGTAGCGTGCCTGAGAAGACTGGTTCATAAATCAAATGTCAAAATTGAATTGAGTGGAAATGGATAATGTATTTGAGAATCGTATGTTCTGGACGGGTTATTAAAGTGAGATTTGCAAGGGCTAAGGCTTGCAGCTTTGTGCTGCACAATTCAGTATGGAGTCATCTGTAAACATTGCTATGTGGGGTGGGGAAGGCCAGCCATGTTCTATTTTCATGCTGCTGTTGCATTCCATGATTTCTGAGGCTTTCTGTGAGGCACGGGGAAACTACAGGCTTGTGGTGAGACTGTAGCACGGAGTGAAACCCGAGCAAGTGAATGTGGTGCGTTTTTTGGCAGGAGAAAATAGAAAGTTGTGCTTGATCTGTGCAGAGACTGTGAAGGCAGCAGGTCTAGAAGACATCATCCTGAAAGAGAATTTAGACAGCAGAGGAGCCTGAACTTTCTCATGTTTTACAATGAACTAGATAATAAGAAAACACTTCTAAATCTTTCTGTAAACTATGTATTGCTTCACAGAACTTTCCTTTGCAATGTGGGTTTAAAAAATATTTTCAAAAATGACATTCAGCGATAACCAGCCTTCCTGACCATCAAGCCTTCACCATGGCTGTGGTGTGTGGTACAGAGAGCTAGAGTACTCAAGATAGTTGGAGCATGAGCGTTCCTTAGGAGCCCCAGACCCCCAGTGTGGGATGGGTACCTCTCTGTTTTCCATTCTTAACAATAAAAATCAATAATCAATGTCAGTGCCAGACAGACACACTTCAGATCACTTGCAAGCATTTTAGTTTCCAGACACAACCATCTCAAGAGCTGCAGGCTGACTATTATCCCACTATATTATCTCTGGTTATATGGAACTAGATATTTTCAGATTTCAGACCTCAAAATTTAGCCATTTTAATAATTCAGTATTGAGACTGAGGTTGACAGAGAAGCAGGCAGATTTTCCTAACTGATGCTTCATCCTAAGGTAATCACAGTAAGAGAACTAGCTTGGTCTTGTATTGTACTGCCCTCTGAAGCATGCTCTTGCACAGTTATTCATACTAACCACGGTATGTGATTACTAGCACAAGTCTGGAATATGCATGCATTAGCAAATGAAGGGTGCACGCAGCTTGTTCCAAGTGTCATTTGTGGTACAGTGTGCCATAGGGCCTGTATGGCAGAACTTTGTTCATATAGACCTCAGAAGTTCAATTGATGGGTCCTCTAGCTGGGTGTTAACTGCTTTCCTGATCAGAGTACTAGGTTTTCCAGTGTCACTCTGCAACTGTTGTCTCTTCTGACTTAAAATCATTACAGCAGAAATTCATTTTGGCAGTGAAGGAAGACACTCTGTTCACCCTCACTTTGGACTAGGTGGCAGCTGGTGGTATGGTATTGCTAGGTTAGGTATTTGATGACAAACCTGTACCATTATTTTAATCTTTGTAATGACATATTTTGTATTGTATGGTGGTGTCTGTTACCGTCTCTAAATATTTTTCTTGGCTTTTTTTTCGTTTTTAGATGAGGGCTATTACCAAGGTGGAAAGTTTCAGTTTGAAATTGAAGTTCTGGATGCCTACAATATGGTGGTGAGTATTCACCGTTAGTCTAGTCACTTTACATTTTATTTCCGGGAACTTCACATTAAGACAAAGAAAACAATCTTCTGCCTATTACTACAGTATCATGGGCTGTAGAAAAGTGTTGGCAGCTTGGATTTTATGGAGGTGATCCTGCTCAAAGCTGAGGTAGTATTAAAGTGGGGTTTGATATCTCTAGGCCAGTTAGCATTCAAAATCTTTTAGGATGGAGACTCCACTGCCTCTGGGACTCTGTTCCAATGTTTAATTACCCATTGGGAATATTTCTATATCAGGTCAGATTTTTCCATTTTGCAGCTTGTGTACAGCCTTTTGCTCTATCACTGTGCATCATTAAGAGGAGCCTGACTCCCTGTTCTCTATAACCTCTTTTTAGGTAGTTGTAGGCAGCAATAGAGTCCTCACCTTCAGCTTTCTCTTCTCCAGAATGGACCAGGTCTCTCAACGCTTTGTACTGCCTGTGGTGAGACTCCAGTCTCATCACTATCTCGTTGGCCATCTGCTGGGCCCACTCCATTTTGTTGATGTATCTGGTACTAGGGAGTTCAGAATAGATCACCATCATTCTGGATGCATTTTCATGAGTGCCTGAGAGTGGGAATAATAATTTCCTGGTGTTAAATTTGCAGTCCAGTAACTAAACAGCCCTAAGGCTTTTATTGCCTCAATGATCTTCTTCCTTAAAGAATAAATAAGCATTTACAACTGTCTGACAGAGGTTGCTCAGAGGAGCAGATGAGTCAGACCTGAGAGTCTCCCTTCTAGTTGAGGTTCCACTCTCACACTCTCATCTGTTCTCCCCTGTTAATTTTTCTTGAGACTGGCACTTTATGTTTATTCTGGCCAAAAAAATAATACATCTAAGAGAGATGGTGAAGTAGCTATAAAGAAAAAAATTTGTTTGGACCTTCAAACTGGTGTATAAAATTCTCATGTTGGATGTAGATGCTTAATGTCTTTTGTGAGCATGTAGTGGAGTGTTTGGAAAGCACAGATATGGTGGCAAGTGGCCTCCTTTAGCACACTCTGCCAGTTCTACTAGTTGTCTCCCAGACTGTTTAGTTAAGTATCTTTGAAAAATAGCAATTTCAATGGTTATCAAGCAAACAGCTTTCCAAGGACCTGTCAGTGATTGTGGTATCTTACTGTAGATAAATGGAAAGCTCCAGACAACTTGGAATTTTCAAGCATAAGAAATGTTGATGTTTCATTATTGTACTTAACTAAAACTGCAGAACCTTGCAAGGGAGGAGAGGTGCAATTGCAATAAAAGTAACTTCAGCCACTGTTCAGATTTTGACTGTCAAAAGAAGAAGACTGACTCCAAAAATGGAAAACACTTGGGACACACATCTGGTTCTCAGGAATTATGCCTGCCATTCTGTGTCCTGATCGTTTGATGTATAGGGAAACTAGACTGATTTAGGCAGTTGAGTTGCAATATTTGCAACTAAGTTCAAACTGTAAGAAAATGAGACTTCCTTTTTCCTGGAATTCCTAGGCTGAGAACGGCACATGAACACTGCTAGTAGTGTAGAAAGACCGTTTCTGAAAGTAGAGGAGTTGTGTTCTCATTCCAGAAGATGCCTTCACAAATTTCCTAATATTCCTTTATAGTCTACAAATACCTGGGACATGCACTATATCTTATAAGAAGTTTGTGCTTTCAGAGGACTGTAGCATTTCTGAAACAATTTTGAATTATCCCCTTCCTTTATTTTGATAGCTGTGCTCTCTTTTCATAGTAATATTGCTCAAGGATTATCTGTTCAAGCTGGTGGGGATTCCTCATAAGCAAGCTTTCAGCTTCTGCACTGTGAAAAGAAGTGGATGTATAGAAAGCTGGCACGGTGAAAGAATATAAGAATATGGAACTGAAGAGGAAACACTTGGAAGACTTTGTGTTGTAGACTGCAGCCTTGGCATTACCACTCTGTTCAGGGAGTGAAGCAGTGGAGGCCAGTTGGGAAAGCACCTCATGCTTTAGGTGTGGCTGACTAGGATGCACACCAATATTTGGGACCTGGGCTACAGATTTTCTTAGTGCAGATATTCAAGAACCTAAAATGTGGGAGGGATGCTTTGCAGCAAGGGTGTTTTGGAGCGAGTTCTGCCTATTGCTTGTGAACTGAGCACACGTCTGGTTGGGGCTTAATCAGACTTTTGTACCACTGAACTGCTATGCTAAGGATTGGAAACTTTCATGATCATCTGTATGGCAAGAAAATGTTACAAGTGTTCTTCCACTGTATCCATAATTAACTGAACCTATTTAAGCTTTTGGAGATGTGGATAATTTCAGAAGCAACTAAGCTTGACAACTGGAAAGGGTTCCTATTTTTAATCAGCTGTTGGAAACATGAGAATGGTTCAGAGAGATTTGTGCTACAGTACTAGTAGTAATTTGTCAGCCTGCTCCTGCAGGCTGATGGGCTGCCTTTCACTTGACAGAAGAAATGAAGAGAGATTAGGACACCTCAACACAGGCTTTCCCTAAAGCAGTGTGTTTCTCAAAGAGACGAACTCTTCCCTATGCTGCAGTTATATGTTGCCATGTTGGCCAGTCCAGTGATTACGTTTACATTGATGCTGATTTAATACTGTAATTGAGCAAGTATTGGTATTAATTGGTGGTGAACCAAGCAGTCATCAGACAAAACAGACCTGGTGGCACCTGTGATCCATAAATGATCTTTCTCCTACTCTGCTGCCCTTTGAAGGCAACATCCAAAAGTTGCATTGCCCTTGTAGTCTTTTGGAGTTGGTTCAGTCAGTACACTAATTAGCATTTGACTACTGTTGGCTTTATGTTTCCATATTTACTCTCTCTAGTGTTCTCAGTTCCATTTCTTCCTCATTAAGGCAGATCTGGGATCTTTATATTTTCTTTCTCTTGGTGTTAGGGTGAAACTGCTACGAAGAACTCTTAACATTAGAAGTTACTGCTCGCCCTTTAAACTCCTGTGCTTGAAATTGTGCCAGAATGAGGAATTTTGTTCATCCTTTTTTCTGTGGCCTCTGAGCAAGCAGTCAGATGATGCTTCATGCAGCCCTAATGAAGCAGAGTAGTTGGTCATGCTTGGAAGGACATAAGCATATAAACATGGTCCTTAGCTGAAAGGCCGCTGTTTCTGGGGACAGACAGAGTGAAAAACATCCTGAAAGGAGGACTTAATCTCATACATGCCCTAAAGGTGTCTTCCAAAAGGGATTCGTGGACCTTGGATCTGTTCTCCTGTGTCTGGTTAAGGCTGTCTGCTTTTTGGAGCCTTGGGAAAACATGGCATTGCATCTGCAGAACGCTGTGTTCAGACCCAGTGTCTTTCATGTCCAAAACTTACTTGTTTGGTGGTTGTTTGTTGTTTTGTGGGGTTTTTGTAATAGCACTGTTTTAGGTGTATGCCATAGATGGAATGAGTAATTTAGTCCAAATATTTTCAGGACTTGTTATAGTTCTTCTAATAAGTACGGTCCATGTTCTGAGTACAAAAAGGAAAGAAAACCAAATCATTCCGAGAGACTTATTTCTCTGTGTGGAAAGATACTATGGTGACAAAAGTAAGGGAATTGATATTTAACTTTTAACTTATTTTAGGGCATTAAAAGTACTTGGAAAATCAACGCAATTTTATGTTACCTTTTCTGAACTGCTTTTGAAAGCTCCAGGGTTTTCTTTCATCAGTTACTCTGTAAAGATAACTGCTAAAGGACTAACTAGGACTTCCTCCTGTCTCAGGCAGGGAGTGTGGGATGTATCTACTCCATAGTTCAAAACATTTCATATTTAATCACATTGTGGAAGCAAGCTAGCTGATCTCTGCTTGCATATCCACTTGTGTGTGCAACTGTCCTAAATATATTGCTTGCTTTCCCCATGTACTGTTCTTTACATCCTTAGCAGGCTTACAGTGAAGGAACAAATTCTTCAACTGTATAATATATTCCTTACAGACAGCCTGTGGACTGTTTTCTTTGATAGCGATGGAATATTGTTTCAGAAAAGAAAGCAGTTGGTACTGATACAGAAGTTGCAGAGAGATAATGGGAAGGGAACTGGATCAGGGTTAGTTAATTCTGAATTGTCTCCTCAAACTACTGTGCCATTAAAAAGATATCTGTTGATAAATGGGTCACAATAGTTAAATCTGTTGATAAATGAGTCACTTAGCATTTTAAAGTATTATTCTTCTTAGGAAACAGGCTGAAGATTTGTGAGCTTTTGCATACAGCAAACAGAGGTTTATTTGTGCTTACAAAGCCCACTGAGAATGTTGCAGTCTACACAGACATCAGAGAAAGCGGTGCAACAGCAAGCAAAACATTTAATGGTATATACAGCAGATGCCTTCAGCACCAAATGCTGCTGCCTGACCTCTAGGTCCTTATCATCTGTTCCCCAAACACTGATTGACCAACTGACCAGAAATAGAGGTCAACAAGAGATGGGAGTATTTTTTTTTTAAATAAGAAAATCCAGTAACTGAGGGATTAACTGATTGGAAAAAAAACTCCACAAATAACTGTCTTTCTTTACTGCCTTGAGGTGCAGCTCGTGAAATAATGGGTGCTACATAGCTAGAGACCCGGTGCTTTAAGGAATGGAATCTGATTTATAGTACTGATCTGGTTTAACATCACTTAAAACTAAACTGCCTTGCCACTGCAAGTCAGGTTTTGTTTGCAACTCTTGTAGTTCTGACATATGTTGTTGGAGTAAGTAGTCTTAGGGACTCTCCTGTTCACTTTTGTAACATGGGCTACCCTAGGCTGTAGTCAAAGGCTGGGATTTTAACAGTTGCTAATTATGGCCCTGTTTCTGGCCAATATGTTAGTTGTGGAAGCAGTAAACAATTGAGAACAATTTGCTTCCTTTGAGGCTTCAAATGAAGGAGCTTGCATCTTCCTCTTTGGTGACCCTACTTTATACAAGACTTAGTTTGCAACTGCTGGAAAAGAAACTGGGCTTCAAGCTCCATCGTGCTTCTGTCTGGAAGTTTTGAGGCCGTGTGGAGAAGCTCAGGGACCTGAAGTGTATGAGTTGAGCAGTTCTTGTGTTGACACCATCTACTGTAAGGCATCTCCACTTCCACTTGTTGAGTTGGGTAATCCAGTCCATGAAAAGCACAGTACAATGTGGTGTCATTTTCCTCTATCCATTTCTGTGTATGACGTTCTTAAGTTGTGATGGTGCTGCAGTTGTCCTGTCTGCATATCAGAGAGCAAAGGGGAGAGACAGAGAAAGCGAAAATATTTTTCTTACTGTCAGGAGAGGTTTATTTTCTAAATTTTCCCAATGAAAAATAATGATGGAAATGATAAATGAATTCTTTTGTTTCCACAATAGAAGAAATGATACCAGTTAAGTTGTCCTGAACGTAAGGATTTATGGATTGTTTGTTTTAAAGATTTAGTTTGTAAAAGCTTACTTATTTTCCTACTCATCAATACACTACCTGTTTGAAGGTGCATATGGTAGAAATTTACATTTTTATCTTCATCTACTGACATGGAATAACTACTGCTGCATTTGTTTTGAATGTTAAAAGCTTGAGACTGTTTTTGGCATGTCGCTTAATTTTCAATAATTCCATGACCCCGCACTGGGACAGTCAGGGTCCCTTGAGCTATTGGACAAGCATGAAGTAAGAGTGGAGAAAAGTCGATGGCTACCTGATAAGTTGCAGATTTGTTGTGGTGATCAGTGTTTCTTCTTTTAGTGTCAGACAAATATGTTATTGGTAGCTCGCTACCATCTGTATTTTCTTGTCTCTCTTCCTAGGAGTCTTAGTTAAAAAAATATTTTACTAGAAAGGTAATTGGGAAGTTGAGAAGAAAGTCATGAGGCAAAACACATTGTGCTGCTATGCAAATGCAGCTGTTTGAGCTATTTTGTCTCTTGACTGAAGACCTCATGGGAAGCAGTGCAGGAAAACACACGCATCTCTAATGTGTGGTTTAATTGAAGTTATGAAAGGTTCTAGCTGATGTATTCCAGTACACTTACCAGAAGAAATCACCTGCTTGTTTGAAAGTCGCAAATTGTAATTTGAAGAGCAACGTATTGTTGCTAAGCTACAAGAATTTTTATGACCTGCTCTTTGTTTACTTCACAAAACTAGAGCAAATGAGACTGTATTTGAAGAATCTGTGTATTTCAGCAATCTCAGAAATCTAGTGATCTTGCTTGAAGTTTGGTGGCTTTCTACACTGGTGTCTTTAAGTGCAGATGTGACACACGCTTCTTATGGTACTTCTTATTAGATTGTAACCAGGAATGTCTGCGTTTAAAAGAAGCTGTTCTCTTAACATGGTTTTTATCACGGCATCCTCCTCTGGTTTTTAACAAAACTCTGACTTGGATAGGCCTTGGGGGAAAAGCACTTAATAGTCTTCTGTTTTAAATTGTTGTCGTACTCGTTAAGTGTTGAGAAACTGAATTATTTGGAATGTTTTTTTTCTCTGCTGAAGTAGACCGGAAAAGTGAATAATTTTTTTTTTTTGCTTTCCTTAAAGTTATGTTGTTCTTAGAAAAAGCTTAATACCAGCCCAGCTTTTGTAAAGAGTTGACAGGAGCTAAAAGGGCAGAGCAAGCTGGTGTAACTCCTCTAGGTTATGTTATTGGTATCTTTAACTGACAAACCTAAGGAGTGAATGTCAAATATATTCACCTTTTTCATTTCTATTTATTTTAAGGGATAACATAGTAATTTGTTTTCTCTCCTGGCAGCCTCCAAAGGTAAAATGCTTGACAAGAATCTGGCATCCGAACATTACAGAGACGGGAGAAATCTGCCTAAGGTAGCAACAATATGTGTTGGTGGCTTTTTTTAACCATGGAGGCTTATCTGTGTGATAAAATTGTATGTCATTTTCATGCCGGTATATATTTTTTTTAACAGATTCTGGCAATCAGCGGCATGTGACTGTTGAATAATGCTTTCAGTAGATTAATTTTTTTTTGATGTGTACTGGAGCCTGGCTTTTCAGGTTCCAACTGAACACTTTATTCCATATAGGGTAAAAATATAAACTCCAACCTACTTGGTTTTGAGTGTTTTTTTTCCTCCATAACTGACTAGTCCTCCCTCTGAGAGGACTTAAGCCCTGAGGGGGCTTAAGTCTTTACTTGTTTAGTGCCTGAATATGTTAAGTGCTTGAAAGACGTATTTCAAAAAGGAAGTAAAAAGTGTTCCTTAAGCATTAACAGTAATTAACCTTGTCAATTTTAACATGTAATATCCACTGTAAGACACATATGCCATTTATAACAAAATGTGTTGGGGAAGCCTGATAGTTTTAGTTTACCAAAGTGAGACGCTTATGTTACTGGGTGGTTTTACTTGATAGTAAATATTTCTTCTTCAAAATAAGTTTCTGAAATTTGTAGTTGCAATGTTTCATCATGAGCAGCTGATGGTGAAATTGGCCAGAAACCAAACATAAACAGAAGTGAGAAGCATGACTATCATTTTTCAAGTTAATGGGACATAAAAGAAAAAAGCAGATGCAGCAGAAGTAATGAATATAAGCGAGATTGAAAGCCGTTCTGAATATCCAAAGCACTTGCTACCATGTGTAGCAAGTTAGTGCTTGAAAAAAAGCGTATTTTTTTCCCTAGCTTTAAAAATAATTTAGTTCAGAGTCCTGAGGAAAATGAAGTTTTCATAGGGCAACCTGTCACACTTCATAGAGACATCAGACTCATCAGCTGATAACAGCTAAAAAATATTTTTGCTTTTAACCATAGTGGTCTGCTCCATGCTTCTGAGAAGTTTGTATAATCACCATGAGACAGAAACCAGCCTGAGGAGCCTGTAGTATGTTCATGATGCTCGACAGTGCCAGACTGCTTCACTTGGGGACTGGAGGATTAAAAAGCATTAGAAAAAACAAACAAAATCCTCCAAATCTACCTAAAAATCTAGTTGCCCACAGTTATTTGGAGCTGTGTGCTGGAGATATAGGAAGTTTGTTTTGACAAAAATGTATTGCTACTTTTAGCAAATTTGGCAGACTTGTAGTGTTTTTCAGTGCCTCTTGGGACTGTTGCATTTTGCACAGATGAAGTTGTCACTTCACACTAGGCAGCCTGATTTGAGGGTCTTGTTATTACTGTTTAAATTCCACTAGAATCCTTGTGGCTTTATTAAGATTGATGTAAAATTCTCTTGCCTCGTGCCTCGCATTTAAAGGTAGAGCTTACAAAAAAATCAGGGCACAGACTCAAGGAGTAGTCACACCTCGGAGGCAGGTAGCCTTGGGGATGGAGATGTGTCTTGGTATTAAAATGACATTATAATGGGAAAAGTTCACACTAAGGACAGCATTTTGTCAAGATTTGACAGACCATTGGCTCAGGGTACCAAAAGTGTTTCTTATCAGTTCTAGAGGACCATCTTGTTTCTGTGTATCATCACAGAGTCTGACCACAAAGCCTTCACTTTGCTCCATACTCTGTGGTATTTGCAGGGAATTGCTGTGTTGTGGATTCTTCACATAGCAGCAGCTGTATCCACCCTGTAAGGCTTCTTGATTTTTATATCTTTCCTTAATTGGTGAACAATGCTGATTTTTAATATAAGTTTTAATGTAAGTTTTGTTTTCCAGGCCACATAAGTAATTATGCCACATTTGAGCGTATGTCATTGTTTCTTGTCTTTAAATGGTTTTAATTGTGAATGATGAACACAGTGTTGTAACTTCATAATTCCAATGAAGTGAAGTCACTTTCTCAGTGTCTGTGCTAAAATGTCAGCTTTATTTGCTTGTCAGTTACTTGAACATATCAAAACTCTGAAATTCAGCAAGACCTGGACGGGTTGGAGAGTTAAGCAGGAAGAAATGTAATGAAATTCAACAAGGGCACGTGTAGAGTCTTGCATCTGGGAAACAAGAACCCCAGGTACCAGTACAGGTTGGGGAATGAACTGTTAGAGAGCAGTGTAGGGGAAAGGGACCTGGGGCTACTGGTGGACAGCAGGATGCCCGTTAGCCAGCAATGTGTCCTCATGACCAAGAAGGCCAATGGCATCCTGGAGTGTATCAGAAGGGCTGTGGGTAGCAAGTTGAGAGAGATTCTCCTCCCCCTCTACTGTGTATGGAATATTGTGCCCCTCAGTTCCAGAAGGACAGGGAGCTGCTGGAGAGAGTTCAGTGCAGGGCCACCAAGATGATGAAAGGAGTGGAGCATCTCCCTTCTGATGAAAGGCTGAGGGAGCTGGGGCTCTTGAGCTTGGAGGAGACTGAGGGGTGATCTCATTAATGTTTACAAAGGTCTAAGGGATGGTTGTCAGGAGAATGGAGCCAGGCTCTTCTCAATGATGTGCAATGATAGGTCAAGAGGCAACAGGTACAAGCTGGAACATAAGAGGTTCCAAAGAAACACAAGGAAGAATTTCTTCCCTGTAAGGATGATGGAGCAAAGGCACAGGCTGCCCAGATGGGTTGTGGAGTCTCCTTCTTTGGGGACGTTCAAAACCCACCTGGACAAATTCCTGTTCTAGGTGGCCTGCTCTGGCAGGGGGGTTGGACTAGATGGTCTCTCGAGGTCCCTTCCAACCCTTAAGATTTTGTGATTCTGTGAAATGTCTTTACCATTTACACAGAAAAACTAAAATAACTTAGATTGCTTTATGGCTGTTATGATGGAGAATGCATTCTATATATAGTTTCTGCAGTCAAGAGTCTGCAATTTAAAGAGTCTTTACATTAAGATAGCTTCAGTTATATTTAAAAGCAGAAGAAAATTCATTATCAGAATTTTTCCCAACTGTCTTTTACTAAACATACCACATGCTGTGGTTGGTTTGATAATCCTACCTGAATTAAAACATACCAAGTGGTTAAACTTGATTAAACTTGTGGTCAACTGTAATATTTTTAGGGAAGAAAAGTGTCATTTCTCTGTGCTCTATTGGTTGTACTTTTTCTGGAGCAAATTAATAACGGTGTATATTAGTTAGGTCTGGACCATACTTGTGAATATTACCTCCCCATGGGGATACCTAGAATCATAGAATGTTAGGGTTGGAAGGCACCTTTAGAGATCATCTAGTCCAACCCTCCTGCTGAAGCAGGTCTGCCTAGATCAGGTTGCACAGGAACACATACAGGCAGGACTTGAAGACCTCCAAGGAAAGAAACTCCACACCCTCCCTGGGCAGCCTGTGCCAGGGCTCCCTCACCTGAACAGTAAAATAGTTTTCTCTTATGTTTAAATGGAACTTTTTGTGTTCCAGCCTCATCCCATTACCCTTTGTCCTGTGGCTAGAACAATAGAAATACAACAGAAAAAAGGGATGCTCCAACCTCCTGACACCCACCGTTTAGATATTTGTAAATATTAATAAGATCCCCTTTAGTCTCCTCTTTTCTAGACTAAACAGCCCCGGTTCCCGCAGCCTTTCCTCGTATGAAAGATGTTCCAGTCCCCTGATCATCTTAGTGGCCCTGTGCTGGACTCTCTCCAGAAGTCCCCTGTCTCTCTTGAGCTGAGGAGCCCAGAACTGGACACAGGACTTCAGAAGAGGCCTCACCAGGGCAGAGGAGCGAGGGAGAAGAACCTCCCTTGACCTGCTGTCCACACTCTTCTTGATGCATTCCAGGAAGCCATTGGCCTTCTTGGCCATGAGGGCACATTGCTGGCTCATGGTTAGTTCATTATCAACCAGGGCTCCCAGGTCTCTCTGCAGAGCTGCTCTCCAGCAGGTCAATCCCCATCCTGAACTTGTTGTTCCTCCCCACATGCAGGACTTTGCAGTTGGCCTTGTTGAACCTCATGAGGTTCCTCTCTGCCCAAACGCTTACTTACTGCATGTACCAGTTGACTTTTGATAGTGTAATGCATGTCACTGACTATTTTTCCTCATTGACCATGTCACCTTTTAGAATAGTTTCGTCATTTAGAAATTTCAGTCCTTTTCTGCTGTGTAGTGAGATGGTCAGTGCTGTTGGAGGTCTTTTTTTGTCAATACGTGTTGTTGTTTAAGATTTGATTACATATTTGATACAATATTAAAGAGTGCTGAATGGAAAAGTGTTTGAAGACTAAGTAGTTGTGTCATCTAGTGTAGCTCAGTGTTGCGATTTCTCTAGGTATAATTAAGTTGATTGCTTGTTTCTGTTCTGCAGTCTCCTCAGCTGTGCCAGTGTAGAAACATAAAGCTCTTTAGGAAGACTTTTACACCAATTCCTCCACTCATCCAGTCTAGACTGGCCTCCAGAGTGGTTGCACTGGTGAGGCTGGGTTGAGCAGGGAGGTGAGCAGCAGAATATAAGCGAGAGAATAACTCTTCTAATATGTCCCTGCCAGTGGAGAGTTTCTGAACTGAATTTACAGCTTTTTAATTTCAGATTTACGTTGATTTGATATTTTCTGTTGACAAAAGGAAGGTGAAAATTTTGTTGGAACTGACTTTTTTTTTATGTCGATAAATGTATTCATTCAAGATCCTTACATAAAGCAGATTTTCTCCAGGACTGATTTCCCCATGACACTACTTTTTAATCACTTAAGCTGTAAAATGTGTCAGCTGGAGTTTCAGAAAGTGTTAATCTTAGTAGAGCCATGCAGTTCCCAGTTCAGTAGATGTTTTTGCAAGGTCTCTTTAGATGCTGTGTGTTTATAAAGAAAAAAAAAATCCTCAAAGCTTGTCTCCATGCACAAATTAATCACAGAATGAGATGTTTGTGGAAATTAAAGATGAGAAGCAGTCTGATCCCATTGGTGGCTTTTTTGATGACTATAGCTTCAAAAGTAGTGATTTTGCTGTCTTCCCATAAGAACTCAAATGTTCAGGATGTGCAATCATATTCTGGACGGTCTCATCTAGATTACAAATGTGGATGTGGAATGCTCAGGTGCTGGTTATCAGTTCCAATCTCCCTTTGACTGAGGACACATTTGGCTTTTCTCAGACACTACTGTAGCTGAAGACAAAGCAAATGGAAGTAGTGTTTTACTGTGTGTTGTCGTTCCCTGCCTGACAAGCTCCTACTCGTGACACAGCACTTGCCTTTCTGTCAGCTCTGCTGTTTCTTCCCCAAGGCATGCACTCAACAGCTTTAGTAATATGAAACACTGCACAAATTGTACAATTGGTTTGCTTCTCTTTACTTTTGCAAATTAATTCTCAACCATCACAAGGGAAGCTTCTAAGTGTTTATTCAGTCTAAATAGTACTAGGTGAGCTTTCTGGCATGCCTCTATGAGACAGTGAAGTCCTGTCAATTTTAAAGTCAGTTTAAGTAAACAGATTTTCTTGCCTATCAGGTGTCTTGAAATGCTGGTACCTGAAACCCTGAGACTTTCGTGACATACCTAGCAGCTCATCACAGGCAGCCTCTTGAAGCACTGAGTGGGAAACTGTTGGTTGTGCCATTTCAGAACTTCCTAGTTACCTACTCTTCTATGGCTGCAGAACCAATGAATGACAGGTCTTTGAACAGAAGCTACGTGCAGATGCCTGTTAACACACTAACCTAGTTCATGATGTGTTTTGTGTATTTCTGCTCACGCACAGCAGAATGGGAACTTCAGTATAATGCTCTGATAGCAGATCACCATTCAGACTTCTGAAATACCTGTCAGTTATATCAAAGTCATAGAACGGTAGGGGGTTGGAAGGGACCTTTAGAGATCATCTAGTCCAACCTCCCAAGTCATCCCCATGTAGAACATGAGATGAGATTGCCCTAGACAACATGTACTGGAAAAAGTCCTGGCCACTGATTGTCCCCAGCTAGAGATGTGCACTCTGAGGCTTTAGGAAGCTGGAATGGTGTTAATAAGGCTTAGCTGATGTGCTCAGGTACTTCGAATTGTAGCAGTGGATATTTTTATTATTTTGTTGTGTATGTTAACTTGCTCCTCACTTCTAAGTTCAGAGTGAGATCTATGAACAGCTACTTTGCTGTATATGTTTTCAGTTTAGGATTACTTCTTTACAGAGGAAGATGTGATTGTGAAATGCTCCAAGAAGTTTTCCAGACTTTCTCATTCAGATTATTTTGCATTCACAAATGTGAGCGAGACTTCAGCTCATTTCTCAATTACACTCTGATCTCCAATATTTTCACTTCTCCTAACTGCTGATGCTTTGCTTTGAGCTTAAAAGGTCATAACCAACTAAATACACCTCAATGATTTCAACTTGTAAATAGGCACAACAGCTTCACTGGACTTAACATGTAGCACAATGTACAGGTCAAAAAAATTCTATGCAGTATGTGTGTATATAGGAAAGTCTGTATCTTAATTATTTGTATTAAAATTCATACATACATAACAATTCAATAACATATATTTTAGCTTCTAAGGAACTTTTTCCTCCTCTCGGCAATCTCTCTTGCCCAGAGTACTCTTCGTTGTGATATCTTTGTGGGAATATATGGTGCTGCGTCAGTATGTAAAGCCTTAAAACATTCTTCATGCAGTGTAGCCAACCTGCTGGAGAGGACTGTAAGACCCTGCCTGCCTTTAGACTTCCCTGCACTGCATCCCCACAGACCCCGCATCTGTCTGTTCATCTTGTGACTGTTGCAGAACCTTCCTAAGCAGAGATGCCAAAACTATTTCACTTTACTATCCCTGCTTTTAAGAAGCTGAAGTCCTCTCACAGAAGAGAGAATGATAAATCCTCTTTCTTGCTAATTGGATAATACCCTCTTTTGCATGGAAATGTGTAGACTTGGTGAGAGGTCATTCTGTGTAAGCCGAAGATGAACATGTTCTAAACTGTAGTACTTGTGTCTGTATGCTCAGGAGAAAATAGAAGTTCAATATTAAGACTGTGTCACAAGGATATCAGTGTCACAATTGTTTGCTTGATTAAAACAATCCAATCTTTCTAACAAAGGTTAAGTTCAGATTTGAGAACTCTGTGTAGAATGTAATTTGAGGAAAGCATGCCAAATTTTGTGCTTTCAAATCCCAGTACTAGATACATAGTGCAAGAGGTCTGTAATTCTTGTTTTACAGTTACTTCCTAAGTTCTTAATGCTTTTTGAGATTTCTGACAAAGGTTGTTTAACTAGATGTTGCACTGTGTAATACATATATCTTTTTTCCAGTTTATTGAGAGAACATTCAATTGATGGCACTGGCTGGGCTCCAACTAGAACATTAAAGGTACTGTTTCGTTTTAGATACATACTTCAAACTAGATATATCCTTTAAAATACTTTTATGGATGTGGAGACAAAGGACGATTTGCTCTAGAAGTAACTGAGTGTTTTATCTCTCAACAAGTGTTGGTGGCTATACTGAAACAAGTACGAGTGTTAACTGAGTCTAGAAACGTCAGCTAGTTTTAGCGTGGCTGCACAAACACTGCTATGACTGATAAAAGGGTTTGTAGAATGGTGTCACTGCAGATGACCCCAAGAAACATCCATGTTAAGGAAGCTCTGCTTTTTTTTACTCACACAACAGATACATAAGTATGATGTGTCCATGATTAACAGTAATCCAGAAGTTTTGCAGAGCACTGAGCAATAATTTCCTTTTGCTTTTACCAGGAACCCTGCCAGAATTGCTTCTTAAAGTTAGCTACATTAGATAGTTAAAGGGAATGCATGTGAGGTGTGTGTTTCTTTTCAAAAGGCAAATTGAAAAGGATTTTCATCTCTTCATAAGCATATGACTTTCCAGAAAGTGAAATAGAATCAGTGTGTGTATTTCATGGGTTTTCTTAAACACACTTTCCCTATTTTTTTCATCAGCGAGTGTGATTTTTGTTTTGCCCCTTGTGTTGCTGTTTTCCTGTTAGGTTAAATCAAGACACTGAGTAATTAAGCTAACTGGTTCTGCTCCTGTCTCTGTATTTCATTCCCAGAGATAAAGTGTTTCAACTACAAGTTCTAAGCTTCATCCATGAGAAAATTTAATACACCAGTATCACACTGGACAAGAATGTATGTTTATTTTTCTCTGCTCTCATAGCTTTGTTCATAGTATCTTTCTTACAGAGATTAAAATACTGCTGCATGTTACGACTAGGGGTAGGAATAACTGTTGACATCAAGTACTTAACTTCCTGTCCTCAGTGATGGGAGAAGGTGCATATTAATCTTTTCCCTTTTATCCTTGCATCAGTTTGCTAATTTCTTGTTGTTAATTGAATAGGTTAAACATCCTGGAATCCCAACTCCCAGAAGACTCAAGTTACTGAATATTATGAAGCACTGTATGGTGGTTTTGCCTTCAATAAGTTAGAGGGGAAAAAACCTCCACAACCCCAAACAAAAAAACCCAGGAACTTTGTGGGTGTTGGGATGACAGATTCAGCAACAGGAAAGGAGATAGTATCCTAACTTTAAAAAGAAAAAAAACCCAACCAAACAAAAAAATCCAAGATTTCCCTTGGATTTTGTTTTTCTGCGTGGACACGGAAGCACCAAAAGTGCAAACTCGTGTTTTGTAGCTTAAAAAAAAAAAAACATCCCAAATTACAAAGTTTTCACTCCTTGCTTTGTGTCTTCAGAGACTCGATTTGAGTAAATGTGCAGTTTCAGTGAGTGAGCTCTCACTGGCCATGGTGTCACTTCATGGGATTTGAAATGTCATCACAAAAAATAAGCACGACATGTTGGGTTCTGTCTCCCGAGTTGTGCCTCTGTAGAAACATTGTAGTTAGACTGTGCTTCTGGCACAAAAGTAACTTAATAAAAAGTAGAGTAGAAACAGCCATTGAGGATGTTGGGAAGCTACAAGCACTATTCCCCACACAGTGTTTTTGCTTTGGATACAAACTGTAATTAGACGGTAACTCACATCTGCAGTGAGTCTGTTCTTTGTCAAAGAGATTCTTTGTTTGTTCCAAGTGGACTTTTTGAAAAGGCTGATAAACACGGGAGAGTTGAGTCTCGGTCAGAGCACGTGTTCCTTACAGCAGCTCCATCAGGTGCTCTTTCAGATAGTCACCTGTGAAACTTCACGTGTGCCTTCCTAAGCCTTTTGAAACTTCATTAATGTCTAAATGCTTAGATTCCAGGCTACACATGCCTCGAGTTGAAAATATTTAGTTGTGCTGATTTATCCACAATATGGTCACACAGTCAAACTATTTGTCAGTGTGCATTGTGGTAGGTATATGTTAACTATAGAATTACATAGAATCATGGTCATAAGCATGACCCAGGTTACTTTTATCTCATAACACACCACCTGCACCCACTAGTGCAGCATTCCTGCGTCCTTTGTTTCCAGCATTTGGATGTCATGGCTTGGAGAACCTGATCATCTTTACAAGGAGAATACTGTGTGAATTTGCACAGGAGGACTATAGGTCCATCTTGGCCAACGATGAATTCGAGAGTCAGTATTTCATATTCCATTCATCAATGATATGAAGGCAGTCTTGTTTTCTGGGGAAACAGCTCCTAAAATTGTCTGATAAAGCTCTCTAAACCACTGCTAAAATATTTGAGAATGAGAATGTACTGTATTTCTGTGACAGCTGGCGTTACTAATGCAGCCATTCTGAGTGTCATAGTAAAACCGTTCACACAGATAACACAAACCCTCAAAACTGCTCGCACACACCACCTTTGCTGAATGCTACTGTATGCTTTTCATGTTATGCCCTCAAGCTTTCAGAAGGTAGAAGGTTGGAAGTTACAGATTATGTCTCATCTTCTGTGTCCTTGTGGTGGCAGCAGAGCTCTTACGTGAAAAATCCTTTAGCGTGAACTGCTATGACCTTTTTAACACATTCTTTAGTATTGAATGGGTAGAAACTTGAAGTGGTATTTTGAATTCTAGCTTCTAACTTTATGAAATAAAAATGAAAATCTTTTAAATACTTTGTAAAAGTTACCTGATAAAATGCATTTTGTCAGTGTAGAGAATTTTAAGGGAGTGGAAGAAGCTAACTCAATATTTTTTCCTAGCATTTTGTTACACTTGGTGCCATCTCATCCATAACTGAATTCTCTCAGTTACTAAGTGTTGAGCATTATTATTTTTTTCCAGTTCTTCCTGACATGGAGTGTGTTTCCATGGACCACTCTTAACAGCAATGTGTGCACTAAAGAATGTATGACTTCTGAGTTCCTGTATTAGATACTTAAACTACCTATACTTGTAAATCACTGTTTATGTGGCTGTAAATGTGTTTTAGAAATATGTCTGAATCCTAAATGCACAGATAATTTGTGATAGCAGTTTAATTTGCAGACTAGTGGTTGTGTAAAAACTGATTTAATGCTTTCAAACTGATTTTTGTGTAATCTTTTACTACTTCATAGCTAACCATGAGCTGGTGACAGGAGCTTGCTTACCTTCCAGTCTCTATTCTGTTATGGTCTGCATCATTTTTTTACATACCTTTCCTCTCTAAACCAGAATATTTGTAAAGCTGAGAACTGCTGAAGTTGTTTTGGGCCTCTGCTCAGACTGTCTGCACTTGCTTTTCTCCTGCTTTTAGGTTTGATGGTCCAAATTTTTCTAGGCAGAAAGCAAATTAGATGATTTTCATTCCATTCTGTTCTCAGACTATGTCACTGGATGCACCAGCTTTTAAATATCTAGTGTTTAATAATACTATTTTTGTTTCTCTGATACCAGGCTTCTTCCCTCTCAATTCCAATTTCAAACTCCGAAGAGCTTCGGTAGCTCCTATTAGTCCTGACAATGCATTTCCTTGTCCCTTATTCACCATGACTATCACTTGCCTCGTTAAAATAGGTCTCCGTAGTATTTATCAGCTGTCTCTCAAATGCTTGTTTTTACTTGGCTATAAAAATTATCTCAGGAATGGTTTTTAAAAAATAAAGGAAGTGCATCTGCATATTGTGATTGCCTAATTGGTTCTAAAAGTCAAGCTGTTCCTTCTGCAATTACATCTAACAAACTGCAATTGGAAATTGGTCAGTGACTGATTTATGAACCATAAAAATAATCAAAGCACACTTGTAGAACCCTGGTGGCTGACTCTAGAGGCCTGAGCATAATGATATTAAAACCTAAATCTTAAAAGGCATGATAAATGTTTACAAGGAACACTTGGTCCTTTTTATTTTTTATTATAACTCTTTTGATAGAGCTACAGTTGGTCTCAATGATTGGAGAACTATTTTTTTTGTAGGATTTTCCTGTTTACTGATAAGGTATATATGGATTTTTAGTTCTCCATTGAGATATTTTGAAGAGCTGGCTTTTGTCATTCTCATGTTTTTACTATCTGGAGACACAGGAGCAGGAATGGCAAACATTTAAGATAGTCTTAAACCAGAGATATGAAGGCAGCTTCTTATACCTTATACCTTCTTTCCATGTAGGAAAACAATATTTTTCTTTTCAGGAATCCCTTTCCCATACCTTCAGATACTAGATTAAGAAATGTCTGTCTTTGCTATTAGATTATCCAATCTAAATGGAATTAACCCATTTGCAATGAACTATTGTTACTTGGAGTTTACTCTCAGGCTTACTTATTTCATTACTGTTTAATACTAAATGGAAAAATGTCCTATTTGTTGCATTGGTTCTGCTGTCATCTTAAGGCAATAAAATGACTTTATTTGAAATGATGTAAATGCCAAGCTGTAATCTTTTGGTGTAGGGTCTTGACTTAATTTTTCCAGTTACCTTTACCTGGATGTTTAAGCATAAACTTAAGAAGTTTTAAAAGCTTTGGCGTTAGCACAAAACTTTCATGCATTGTCTTAACAAAAACAGGTGGTCTGTCAAAACTATATGTAATTACTGTAGAGGAGTTTTTTAAGCAGGCAATAACTGTCACTGTCTTCAAGATGAATGGGGGAAAAGTAAACCTACGTGTTCTATGTTGCTCATCACTTCTTGATGTTGATTTTCTTCAGTTGGCATTATGGTAACATTGTTCTGCTGTTAATTTATTCAAGTCCTATTTTAGAATGAGTCTTCATACTGTTTGTAGAAATGTTGAAGCATGTGCTTGTAAAAGCTGCCTTCTTGGATAGAATGTGTTTGTCTTCCATACTGGTAAAGTAAGGAGAAGAAGGCTTCATGGCAGTGGCAAAGAGTACAAATGACCGCTCTTACAACACACGAGGGGGAAATTGCTGGAAAGTCAAATAGAGTTTAATGAAAAAATTCTTCTATGAATTTTACATCTACCTCTTGGGGTTTTCTTGATGACAGTCACCCAGGTTACAAAACTAAGCACCTGAGACGTGATCTCAATGGGGATATGAGCTCTGGTGTCAAGGTGTCTGCCACCTCGTGGTAGAGACCAGTATAGAGCCTGTGAGCCCTGGGAAGAAACAAATTGCCCTCTGTGTGGTTACAGTCATTCACTACATTAAGCAGAGGAATACCTGTTGTTTTCCAAGTGGTGTGGAAAAGTGATACCTATCTTCTCTGGTATCATACAAGGGTTGAGCCAGGAGGATGTTTTAAGTAGTGTTTTTTACTCTTGCAGTGTTGCCCATTTAAGACTTTTTACACCACCTTATTCCTCCTACTACTGTTTCCAAGAGGTGTGGTGGTGCCCATCACCCGAGCCTGCTTCCCCTCCAGAGCAGCGTTCAGCAGGGTGGGAGGGAAGGAAAGGAGTGAATTGAATTCTGTACCTGCAGCAGCTGTTCCAGAAGGACACTCTGCATGAGCCGACATGTAGATATGGGGGCTTGCTTTTTTTTCTGAGGAACAAGACAGATAGAATGACATTCTGGGAGTCCTCAGCTGTGCTGTGCTTGACTGGCTGTGGGTTTTATGAGTGGCTTTCTGACAGAAACACTGCTCAGAGGAGGACTGTGCCTGCTGACGTCTCAGTGTTCCCTCTGTGATCCCATCCCAGCTCACCTTCATTTGCAGAACTGCCTTCCTCCCTTGCATGCAGAAAGCACTTAGAGGTCCAGCTCTGGTGCTCCTCTATGATCTCATGAAGGCTCCTAAGGCCACATAGTACAGTGTCTATTGCTGCCACTATCTTTATTCTTTCCGCACTCAACAAAGTGAGTTACAAAATAAACCATATTCTTGCAAGCATATAGATCGAGGGAAAGACCACCACATCAGCAGGGAGCTCTACCTATAGCTTAACAGAAACAGGCCCGTGCAAGTGTGTAGTCTTATCCTTTATTCCTTGAAGACTTATTCTTTTATATGCTGAAAGAGTGTGAGGTGAACAGTGTGGGCCTTGGCCAAACGAATCTGTAAAGGAGAGCAAAGCACGCCTGTGGCCATTGCATGTCCCTGAAGATCTGAGCACTGATCTCCAACAGCTTCATCCAAGTAACATGGACTCCTTCAAAGCTATATTATGTTCTTGCAGGACCCACAGGCCTAGTGCACAATGTGCTGCTGCTGAAGACTGCAAGACCACTCTCTCTCTCTCAAAGACATCCATACCTCTGTGTGTGTGTGTGTGTGTATGTATCTCTCTAACCTATTTCTACTGAAATTTTTACTCCTTCTCCACCCTAAAGATGTGTACAGAAAGTGATATGCTTTTGAAATCACAAGGGGGTTGCTAATGTGTGTTGGGATGAAGAGCAGGCTCACGGGGTATCCCCCAATGGGTCTTGAAGGGAATGTTTTGCAGAGCAGCAGGAGTAAGATGTTCTCCAAATTCTCCTGTGTAATGATCTTAGGGCATGGATAGCTAATGAGCAAGAAGCTTTATCATGCCCTCCCAAGTAACTACTGCTTCAGATCCTTTGTAATGTGCTGGTTTGTGTCGTCCTCCTTAAACCACAGTTGTCCTGAGACTTGAGAGCAGGAGGTTCTCTGTCATCTACTGCAATTATGTCCTCTGATTCTTGTCTTGGCAACTGTGAGATCACCCACTGTCTGTTGTTGCCACTGGGTCTTTGTGTTGGAGAAGTTTTGAATTCTCTTGTAATTCAGATTTACAGTTTCTCTTTCTCAGAGTCTGTGCTGCATGCCTCCTTGTATTTTCTGGGATACTGCAGTGGATATCAGCATTGCAGAAGACAGCTCAAGAGAAGCAGTGAAACACAAGGAGCTAGATACAGAAGGAACAGTGATTTAGCAAGAAGGCAGGGAATGACAGTAGAAGGTAGAGGCAGGTACAGAACAGACAAAGGTTTTGAAACATGAAATGTCTAGATGAAGAAGGACAAAAGAATCACAACCATTTGAGAACATTTGTGCTGGCAAACACAAAAAGATGCACAGGGTTTGCCCTTTTCTTTATGTAAGAAGTACTTAAGAGTGTATTAGGAGTTTCCAGTGCTTCAAAACCTTCTTTTTGGTGCAGTTTGGAGGGCGGTGGCCTCTTTGTTGATCTAAATCTCTACATGCCTGCCTGGTGTTGGAGCCCATGTGACTGGTATCTACAGCAGGACATCTAGCCTGACTTTATCCAGAAGTTTTCTTCTCACACACTACAACTGCTCTGACCCCATATACAATGGGGACAGGTGGAGATCCTACTTCAAGACGGCACTGCCGCTCTGAACTGAACCTGGGCCTGCTCATTGGTGCCCTGCTCGCCATGCAAACCTCTGACCCCACCACAGTTCTCCCAAGGGCTGGACCATCCATCCCTTGCAGTTCTCATCAGCACCAGGGACTGCAGAGGGCCTGGACCTGCTCAGCAAAAATTGAATTGTGAGAGAGATTTAGTTGTTGCAGTCAATGACACTTCTTAATGTTGTTGATCACAGTTTAGGTAGGTATTTGTAGCTGTTTCCAAAGGCACAGCTTTGCCACAAGGCACCTTTCACTGGTTCAAGTCTCCCTCTGTAAAAGTAGTCATTTTATAAATACAGTGCAAAGGATTTATGTTTTTTCAAACCTGTGCTCTCTACAGTGCCTAAAATGTTCATTGTTACTGCTTTCATTTCTTTGCCATTCTTCTCTACCTCTAAAAATTGAATAAGCAGCATACAAAAAAACTTTTCAGCCAGTAAAAAGAAGTTAAAAGCCACTGAATACAACCTTCTATGTAGATCTGACATCATTCTGTATGGATACATTGTGTTGTATTTTGATTTTATAAATTGGCTTATTGGTTCTGTAATAAATGATTTCCCCTCCCTCTCATGCATGCCCAGACTTGTCAAAATACTTAAATCAATGTCTTGCAATAACCTTTCCTTTATAAAAGATTTGCAAAAATGTTCTTTGTGTTAAATATAGTAGCTGTTATTACTAGCACATATTTAAAGAGTGCTTCAGTGGAACAGTGCAGTACATTAGTAAGTCTAATTAAACCGTTCTTGTTTTCCTCAAATTGTTGATTTCTAAATGCACAATTTGTGTCAACTTTAATCAGTTGAGTGGTCTCCAGAGGGTCATTGCTTTAGTCTTCATGATCACTATAGTTGTGTTCATTAAGAAGCTATCACAGAATTCTCCGGGGAACAATTTGTGAGAGATTATCTACTTGCTCTGAAGTAACCTTGGGGACAAATGTCAAAGAGTCAGTAACAAAAGTACAGGATTTTAGATGAGTGCTCCTACATTTTTGGCAATTCACAACTGTCTTCCTCTGGGAGAGGAACAGACTATAATTGTTCCTATTTTCTTCCCACTAGTATATCTGAGCACAGAAGAAATCCTTTTCCAGCCCTCTTACTTCTTTTGTGTTTGCTAACTGGAGCAGGTCATGCCATTTAAATTACCCAAAGCCCTCTAAGTAAGCTACTGTTGTTGTGTTTGGGTGGGAAGCTTGGATTGGAGGCACATGACAATTGAGATGGCCTTTGTGGTTGATTAAAGAAAGCTCATGTTGTCTTCATCACCTTCATCCAGGTGGTTTACCTGCACAGGAATTTTGCAGAGTATTGTGGCAGTGTTATATGCAAGATTAGAGAGGAGCAGGAGAGAAAATACAAACCAGAACATTTTATGTGGGAGAAGCCTGCTTAGGAGGGAAGGAGTTTTTTCGTAAGCTAAAAGATTCCACCCATGTCTGGCATGAAAACATACTCTTTTTTTTGTTGGACTAATCCTAAGTTTTCTGCAATCAGTTTTATGGTAGTGGTTGTAAAGAGCTGGTTCATCCAGGGGAGAAATCTGGGATGTTTGTGGAGGTGTGTCAAGGAGGCAGAAAGACTTAAGTCTGCAGTCTGGAAGTTGGGGCTGGGTGGCGTGAAGGGTGCTTGGTTTTCTAGGCTGTAGTTGAAGAGAGAAAGAAGCTGGGCTTGTTTGTAAGAGATGTCAGATGAAAGTGAATGGAAATAGAAGACTATCTTGAGCAGGGCAAAGAGCTGCCCCAGGAGATAGCCATGCAGTGGCCTGACTTTCAGCGTAATGAGTTTTTGGGTGTAATTTCAAGCCCTTTTCCCAACTGCAATGTACAAAGCTTGGCACTTGTTTTATTGGAGTTACTGCTTCAGTTTGGTTAAAAAAAAAAAAGTTGCTCAGACATCTGCTTGAATAAGTGAGTGCTGCTCCTTTTGTTGATCTGAATGGCTTAAATTGTTTGTATACACAAAATGGTTTGGTAAGGAGCTTTAATTTAATCAGTCTATTAAATCAGAAATGCTGCTTGGATCGCTAAAGAAATTTCTCTGATTGGAAGTTCATTAGCTGTTTTTGTCTGGCTTCTTATCTGCTGAAATGAAGGTATTAAATGTACTTTGCCTGTAAAAGGAAAATCTTCATTTACAATTTACATGTTTATGCTGTCTTTAAAACAAGGGCTGTGTGTGGCTTTCCAAACATCGGCAAGCATAGCTAAACACTTGTGTGGGACATGATTTCAATGGCATTGCTTTTGTGAAGTGACTGTGAGAACTGCCACTTGGGAAGATGTGACTAGCTGAATTAGGACCTTCTACAAATGCAGTGCTTGGAGGCTCTCTAGCCTCAGGAGAGGCTCTTTCAAAAGCTGTGTGAACTGATTTTTTTTCTTTTCCTCATTTGGCATGCTGTATATAAATTTGTGGGTAAGGGGTTAATGTAGCTTTCCACTCAATTGCAGCACAAAAATACTCAAGAATGAAAGGGAGTGATTCTAAAAGGTGATTTATAGCAGTCTGTTGATCTTCTGACTTGCCTGTGTTGACTTTCCCATCCTTGAGCTCAAAATGGTGACAGTGCCATGGAGCAGAGTGCATTTATTTTATTATACCCTCTTACTCATTGTGGGTTTAACCAGGATCTGCTCTATTTGGGAAACCTGGCTCTTTAGTTCAAGCATCATACTTGAATTCTCTAAACTAACGTAATAGATGTAAATTGAAAACTCTTGCACAGTTGGCTCACAAAAGTATCAAGCCTCACGAGTGACAACAAGGAGGATGGACAGAGGACCTGCTGGAGGAAAAAACAGATAAAAGGGTTTGGGGAATTCTGCAGCCTTTTCTGCAGAGTCCATCCTGAGCAGATCATGCTGCTTCATTACAAAAAGCACAAGAGGTTCTCAGCACCCCTCAGTAGTGTGTATGCTCCTACTCTGTAACTTTGATGTTAAGTATGTAGCGGGAAAACAGACAAAAGGAAGCATTATAGAGAAAACAGCCCTATTGCAGTATTGGCCATGTGAACAGGCAGATGCCTATGTCTAATTTTGCAAGTAAATGCTGTCATTGAAGTGGAGCAGCATAAGGATGTGCATTATTAACATTTTAAGGCATCATCTGCCCTGAATGTGAAGAAAACCTTGAAAAATGATTGTATATAGGGCTAACTTTCTGGTTTTGGAGTGTCTCAGCTGGAATTTCAGTAAATGTTAGAAGTCAAGGATGGTGCTTCATTACATTAAAAAAACCCAAGTTTTTGAACTGTTAAATCTGACAGGATCTTTGAAGACTTGCACATGCTTTTAGTTTGTCAGTGAAATGTGAAGCAAGCGTTCAGGCAAATGCTTATCTGCATGCAGCAAGCAGCTCTGCTGAACTCAGTAATTATTTTTGCAATGCAACAGTGTCAAGTTGTCAAATATGAAATGCTTGTTCACTCTTGCTCATCTGTTCCATCCCACTTCCCTTTCTCAATATCCTAGATTTAAATCCAGGCTAGCCTCAAACTCATTAGAAAAAGTGTTGCCCTCCAGTAGTAATTTAGTATTCTTTTTTATGGAGCCATGCAAGGGTATAAAATGAATCCAGCAAATCATGAAAATTGAATAGGTAGAAATGATAATTACAAATTTTACACGCAAGTTATTCGGTGATAATAATAATCATCATCATCATTTTATGCTTTTTGGTGTTTAGAATGGCTCTTAAAATGTACAACACTCTGAAAACTCACAGCCTTACCTGTGGGTTTTTGCTGGGTTTTTTTGGTGTTTGGGGTTTTTTGACAAAACTCTATGCAAAGCAAGCCTGAGACAAGTGTCCCAAAGCCTTAAAACCAGGGTTCAACAAATGAAAATTTGGTAGCTAGTTGGGTAAACTTGAAAAGCCTTACCTTACTTGAGTAAGGTAGGGCTCATCTTTGTTTGAATTGAAGCAGAAGCTGTTTTGTGTGGAGAGATGATCTACAAGTGTCCTGGGCTGGGAGGCTCTGGGAGACTGGAGGCCCTGTTAAGTGTAAAGAGAAGGCAAGCTCTTTGGATTTTAGAATCAGTGGGAGTGAACTGCTCTTTTGGTTGTTTCCTGGTGTAAGTGGTTGAACAGTTGTGAACAGATTTCCACCTCTGTGAAATGGACAATGTGCTAAGGAATGCTTCACACCTCTTAAGAATGTTCTTTACATTCAGCATTGTAATTCTGCATCATGTTCTCCAGCTATAGTCTGCTGTCACTTAATGTAAATGAAAGACAACACTTAAAAAGTTAATTTATTCTTGCTTCTTCAAGTGGAAGAAACCAAATTACTGTACTTCAGTAGACTCCTGTTATTAAAGTTGTGGAAAATGCACAGTAGGTTAAAATTGGAAGCAAGAAATTAATATGAACCAGAAGACAATGACTCTGCTTCCCTGAAGGACAATAGAGTCTTTGAGGGCAGCAGTGGAAGAGGCTCCTGACCTTCAGGGCTCAGAGATTCTTCTGCAGCAAAGTGACTGGTTGGAAGCAGAAGCACTCTCAGCCATCACTGGTTACACACCTTGTGTTGGTCTGTCCTTGGTCTGCACCTTCCACATCAATGTAATCTTCCTTTAACCAGTGACTTCAGCTTATTTTTTCTCCAGCACTACTGTACTGTACAAATAGTTTATCCTCAGGATTGCTTAATACAAGTTTCCTCAATACCACATTCTGTGAACCTCCGCTTTGTCCTGTTTCAGTGGCACTCACGGTTGAACAAGCACAGAACTTAAGTAGAGGTTTAAAATGATGCCTTTCATCTTTTATTTGACGTAGTAGTCAGTTTTCTCATCCTGTCCAAGGAACTGACAATATGATCGTTTAGGAGTAAGGATGACTGCTCAGCGCTATAGGCTGAACTGTCTGGATAGCTGTAATTCTTCCTTTTCTCAGATGTGTCCTTTTTTGCAGTTCATGTGTCTCTACTACCAATGAAGGTGAGGAGTACATTTGAAAGAGCTGCTGTCTTTGCCACACCTGATGATTTCAGAAGCTCCATTAGGAGAAGATGCTGAAACTGAAGACTGTGTCTGACAGTATCGGCTTTGCTGGGCAGATTTGCATTATTAAAAGCAGATTAATTGAGTAGGTTCTTTGTGCAAGATCAAAGGAAAATTGGATTGTGAGAGGCTGTTGTCCAGATAATGCTGACATTGTGTCTTTTTCGTTAGGATGTAATTGGATAGCATTATTAAGGGATATGGATTTCTGTGGTCCCCCACTGTCAGCAGAGGGCCTGGAGGAGGAAACAAAAGTGAAATTTGCTCGTTTATTGAAATCCTTTGCCATGGGCAGGAAGTTTTTACTTTGAGGCTTGATCTTTAGTGTCAAAGGTACACTTTGGCCATTAAATGATTAATGTGCAGTGTTTGTCCACTTGCAGAAATCAGGCAGTGTGGTTTTCATGGGTAGGCTGTCAATTGCTCGCAGGCTGTAAGAGCAGGAGATGCATTGCTGATCTTACTAAATTGTCAGTTAGGTGTGAGTTCCCGTGCCCAGACTTCTATGGGATTGTGCAGTAGGGTAGATTAGTCATGCCGCTGCTAAGAAAATAGTCCTTCTTCTAGGTAGACAAGCTTAGTCTCAGAGTTCGTGCTAGGTGATGCTTTTAAGTCTCTTTCTGTAATACTTGGATCCTATGTGTTTTCTTGAAGATTGTAACTGAGGATGTAGACTCTTCAGGCAGTGTCAGTGGAAGCTTTTTGGAGATGTCCACCCCAAAATAAGCTGTGTTTGATCACAGCTTTGGGAGACAGATACCACTGAAGCTTCCTATTTGAAGGAATTGCAAACCTTCTCTATTCATCTGTGTTTCAATAGATACTTAAAGGCAGTAAAATGATTTGAGACATATGGTCATATAAGAATGATATTTCTCCATAGTCATACTACACTTAAGTCTCTCTTCTCTGAAATTTTGACAGTTTCAAATATTTGTCTGACTCAATTTTAGGAATGAATTGCAGAATTAAGTTTTATACCCACCTTTTTCAACAAAGCTGCGTAGTCAGTTGGTGACTTATGCTAAGCTGTTAATCCTTTCCTTGAGCACAGAGGAGCAACAAGAGTAAGGCTCTTATACACACAGAAGGATGTGAACTTGTATTTGAATATACATTATCTAGGTTTTTGTGTCTTTTCAATATAAAGCATCCACAAAATGGGAAAGCTTTTTCAAAAGTAAAACAAAACACTTAATCTAGATTTGATTTCCAGGAATGTAATGGATTAATGGAAAAATAAATGATGTGACCATGTTCAAAATGCCTGAAATGCATGCCTAATTGACTGTGCTTTTCTTTTTCAGGATGTTGTCTGGGGGTTAAACTCTTTATTTACTGTAAGTAGATGAATATTTTGCATATCCACTTGCCTTTTTTCTGCCTGCCTTACTTTCAGCATCACCAAATGTGAACCTCATCTGTTGCTTCTTAAATTTAAGGTCAATATTTCCTTTGCTTCAGTGGATGTTGAACAAGTCTAAAATAATTTTGTGCTTTTTTTTGTGTGACTGTAAGACCCTCACAGATGGCCTGAAATGGCAGCTTTTTTGTGTGTCATTTTTACTTTTGGTTACAAATCTATTATGGAAGATTTTGGTAACAAATTACTGGGAATCTTCCACACAGTATGAAATCCCTTCCGTTGCTTTGCAGGGAATAGAAATTCATATTGTGCTGAGAAGGAATTATGTTGGTCTAATGTTTTTTAAAATGATGGTTTGGAATTAGTTACTACCCTGCAGTCTCATTCCTGCTTTCAACAATTACATTCCAGTCCAAGGGCTACCCGTAGAAGTTGCATAAACCCCAGCTTGTCACAGAAATGATACAATTTTGTTCAGGGATCCCATTTTCCCTTTTCTTTAGATTAACAGGAGCAAGAAACCTGTGCCTCATGATTACAGGAGCAACTTGAAAATGGAGGAGAGGGCAGGAAGCTGCAAGAGGCAGGCAAGATGCAACAGCTGAGTTTGCCCTATGAACAGAAAGGAGCTAAGTCTTTTCTGTACAAAAAGCCACTTGTATTAGGGAGTCCAGGATTTTGTTCCCCTTCCACAGACATTGCTGGTGGGTAGGAAGGTCAGGAAAAAGCAAAGCAAAGCACTAACTTGGTTGCCATGTTTATCATTGACTCTGGTGAGAACTACTCCAGCCACTTCAGGTTGTACAGAGGAGGCTGTGAAAAGCTTTGGATGGAGAGCATTTCTGTGGGCTTTGCTAGCCTCAGCCTGTTTTTGGAGAGAGGAATTCCTTCCACTGCTGTAAACAGCTATAGTGATGGTCATGCATCATAGACCACAGGGATTTGTTATGGCTGGTAAGCACCATGCTTCCCAGTTTGCCTCTAGTGTTTTCCTCACACCCAGCTTCCTTCCTATAAATAATTGGGCTTTGAAAAGCTGGCATTGGATTTTACCAGCCTCGCAGATTCTTTTGAGGTTTTCTTGAAGAACGTGAGTGAAAAAGAGTTGGATTGGTGTCTTAGTTTGAGTGAAATAGGATATTTGCTACTTGAAAACTAGCTGAGGAGTGACATGAGCCTTTCATACTTGTGAAATGATGGCATTTCACTGCTGTCTCAGGCCAGCCTTAAACTGGGGAAGGTGATCTGGACTGCAGGCAGAATAAGGGGAGTTTGTGATTCAGTGTTATTTTTAATGATGATTCCTCTTCTCTCAACATCTTGGCCTCCATTGTTCTTAACCCTAGACTATTTCTCCTTCCAAAGTTAATACTAATAGAAGTTAAACTGCCAGACCTGACATATTTTGATAATTTCTACTCCCTGGTGCCATGTGCTTTATCTTTTGGGGTCTTTTCACTCCTTTTCCTCTTGGCTCTGTTTTTGCCATTGCACCAAAATTTTTCTCTCTGTCAGACTCCAGGCTGTGCACTTTCTTCACAGGGGGAATTAAATTGCTTTGCTATGGAGATGGCATTAAGAAAGCTCGTCCTACTTTATCACCTGACTGAAGATTTTTTTAAGAGTTTACCTTTGCATTTACCTTTGGCAGTAGTACCTATCAAGTCAGTGAGAAAACAGCAGCGCTAAGCTGACTTGTTTCATTATCTTGTTCTTTAGGGCTTGGATTCCTTATATGATGCAGTGAGTGGGAACCCTGTGATGTTCTCTGTTTCTTTTCCAGGATCTTTTGAATTTTGACGATCCTTTGAATATTGAGGCTGCAGAGCATCATTTGCGTGACAAGGTGAGTCAGTGGTTTATTTAAAGCATATTGTTCCCAAACAAATACACATGCTGTACTGGACGATTCCCAGTCAGTCCTTTTAAAGCATTTGAGCTGATACTTCAGGCAGTTGAGTGACTCATTCTTTCAGCAACCAGTCATTCAAACAAAATATCTGGGAAAGTAAACTCCACACAGTAGTGTTATTCACCATATGCTAGAATTGTGGATCATAATAGAGTCATATCCCCATAATAGATGATGTTTTCCTTCACATTTCTGAGATTTTCCTTGAAATTTTACATATCCTGTGCAGCAAATGATAGTGGATTGGTTTGGTGCAGTTACGTGAGTAGCCTTTACCTTAAAAGGCCTGCAAAAAGATCTCATCCTTCTCTGTCTGTGAAGAAGAACACAACTTCACAACTCTTACATGTTGCATGATTTCATTAAGCAAGGAGAAATCTGAGTGTGTTTGAAAGTCAGGAGTGGAAACTCTCTTTTTACTGATCCTATTTGTTCTGTGTGTGTTACGGGCTGGGCAAAGCAAAAAATGGTATGATCAGTGGCCTAATGAACGTCTGTGAGATGCACCTCTCAACTGAGATTGCGTATGGAGACAGATGTGGTGAAAGTGCTAACTTGTATGGATCTCTGAAGTTGTGTCATGTTACATTGTGTAAGTAGCATATAAAAGTTACACTTGATGTTTTCAAGGGAAAATAAGTGGGGTTTTTTTGACAGTCTTGTAAATAAAAAACGTTTCTGTAACAAATATTTTTTATTTAGTAAACTCTAGTCTCCTAGGAATCTGTAAAATTAATATCCTGCCATGTTAACTTTTTTGGAGCTTATCTGGATTTAATTTAGGTATTTAATTGATAGTGTCAGCACCATATAGTGCTGGATTTTTCTGTAGTATGTGTTATACCAACGTCAAGACAAAACCAGCGATGGCTGCCAGGAGATAGCAATTTCTCTCCCTTGCATAATTTGTCGTTTTTCCAATTAGCTTCAGAGGATGCAATAGCAGTGTGAGTTAGTTTTTGTCTGTCTGGCACCTATAAGCACTGTTGTTTCAAATTCAAACTGCTGTGGGCCTGTCCTTCTCTTAAGAAAATGCATGATACCATTAGTGGGTGAACGATTAGAATCATTATGGTTGGAAAAAGCTTTTAATATCATCAAGTCCAGCTACTCACCTCACACTGCCAAGCCCATAACTAAACTAAACCAAATACCTCAGCACCTCATCTATTCACCTTTTGAATATCTCTAGGGATGATGACTCTACCACCTCCCTGGGCAGCCATTTCCAACGCTTAATAACACTCTTGGTGAAAAATTTCTTCCTAATGTCCAGTCTAAACCTCCCCTGGTGCAACTTGAACCCATTTCCTCTTGTCCTGTCATTTGCTCCTGGAGAGACCAGCCCTCACTTCGCTACGACTGCCTTTGAGGTAGTTGTAGAGAGTAATCAAATCTCCTCAAGCTTGTTTTTCTCCAGACTAAACACTCCCAGCTCACTCCTCATCACACTTGTGCTCTAGACTGTTCACCAATTTTGTTGCCTATCTCTGGACAAGCTCCAGCACCAGCATGTCCCTCTTGTAGTGGGGGCCCCAAAACTGAACACACTATTCAAGGTGTGCCCTCACCAGTGCTGAGTACATGGGGACAATCACTACCCTGGTCCTGCAGGTCACACTATTTGATGCCATTGGCCTTCTTGGCCACCTGGGCACATTGCTGGCTCATATTCAGACAGCTGTTGATTAACACCTCCAGTTCCTTTTCAGCCAGTTGTTGTGGCCCAAGTGCAGGACCTGGTACTTGACCTTGTTAAACCTCATCCAATTGGCCTCAGCCCATCGATTCACCCTGTCCAGGTCTCTCTGGAGAGCCTTCTTGCCCTCAAACAAATCTACACACCTGTCCAGCTTGGTGTCATCAGCAGCCCTACTGAGTGCACACTCGCTCCCCTCATCCAGATCATAGATAAAGATGTGAAACAGAACAGGCCCCAGGACTGAGCCCTGCGGAACACCGCTANATTTCCTCTTGTCCTGTCATTTGCTCCTGGAGAGACCAGCCCTCACTTCGCTACGACTGCCTTTGAGGTAGTTGTAGAGAGTAATCAAATCTCCTCAAGCTTGTTTTTCTCCAGACTAAACACTCCCAGCTCACTCCTCATCACACTTGTGCTCTAGACTGTTCACCAATTTTGTTGCCTATCTCTGGACAAGCTCCAGCACCAGCATGTCCCTCTTGTAGTGGGGGCCCCAAAACTGAACACACTATTCAAGGTGTGCCCTCACCAGTGCTGAGTACATGGGGACAATCACTACCCTGGTCCTGCAGGTCACACTATTTGATGCCATTGGCCTTCTTGGCCACCTGGGCACATTGCTGGCTCATATTCAGACAGCTGTTGATTAACACCTCCAGTTCCTTTTCAGCCAGTTGTTGTGGCCCAAGTGCAGGACCTGGTACTTGACCTTGTTAAACCTCATCCAATTGGCCTCAGCCCATCGATTCACCCTGTCCAGGTCTCTCTGGAGAGCCTTCTTGCCCTCAAACAAATCTACACACCTGTCCAGCTTGGTGTCATCAGCAGCCCTACTGAGTGCACACTCGCTCCCCTCATCCAGATCATAGATAAAGATGTGAAACAGAACAGGCCCCAGGACTGAGCCCTGCGGAACACCGCTACTGACCAGCTACCAACTGGATTTAACTCCATTGCCCATCACTCTCTGTGCCGGCCATCCAGCCAGTTTTCCACCCATCTCAGTAGATCCATCCAAGCCATGGGCAGCAAGTTGCTCCAGGAGCATGCTGTGGGAGGCTATGTTGAAGGCCTTACCAAAATCCAGAAAGACCACATCCACAGCTTTTCATCCACTAAGCAGTTCATCTTGTTGTAGATCAGATTGGTCAAACAGAACCTGCTTTTCATGAAGCCTGGGCCCTTGGTTGTCCTGTATGTGTCCTGTGATGGCACTCAGGATGATATGTTCCATAACCTTTCCCCAGCACCAAGGTCAGGCTTACGGGTCTGTAGTTCCCAGGCTACTCCTTCCGGCCCTTCTTGTAGATGGATGTTACATTTGCCAGCCTCCAGTTCAGTGGGACCTTCCTGGTGAGCCAGGGCTGCTGGTAGATGATGGAGAGTGGCTTGGCAAGCACTTCCACCAGCTCCCTCAGCACTCTCGGTGGATTCCATCCATGGCCTTGTATATATATATAAATGGAGAAGCAAGTCACACATCATTTTCCCTTGAGCTAAGGGGGCTTTACTCTGTCCCCTGCCCCTGTCTTCTGGCTCAAGGGGCTGGGGTGCTCAGAGGACAGCTGCTTTTAGTACTGAAGACTGAGGCAAAGAAGGCATTAAGTACCTCAGCCTTTTCCTCATCCTTGTTTACTAAGCTTTCCCTACCTCCATTAAAGGATGAAGATTCACTTCACCCTTCCTTTTGTTGCTGATATATTTATAGAAGCTTATTGTCTTTTACAGCAGTTGCCAGCTTAAGTTCTAGTTCACACAAATAGTGTGTAAGTAATATATGTGCTCACATGCACAATGTATATACAAACATGTGTGCAAAGATATCTGTATGCAAATAGTTTTGTGTACAAAGATCTGTGTCTAACATACTGTAAGAGAATGCTTTTGGTCATTTGATGACATGGGAGTATATGACTTCTAACAGCCAAACCATATGTACCTTGAGCTGTCTTCTGTGGTTCTCTGAGAGGCGATGACTCAATGTTTCACTGATGTAATTTCAAATTTGAAATCCTTGCATCCTTTCGCTGACATTTCAGGCTAAGTGTGTCTGCCCAAGAGGTTAACAAGCTAGTCTGAAGCCTGCCTCTGGTTATTGAAAGTGCAAGACTGAAGTTTGTTCAGTTGTATAGGATGGTATTAAGTCATCAAAAATGACTGCTGCCTTGCAGGTGCTGGAAGAAGTCACATCATAGATATCAAATCTTTATTATTAATTCTTGGAAAACAGTTGTGTTCTGAATGTTTGTGTTATAGAACAAGCTAGAAGGGACAGTTTTGATCTCTTCCTGAAAAAAGGACCTCTTCATTTGGGCATTAAGTCTGTATTATGCCTGAGAACTTAGTTGTAGTTTTTGAGAAAGCAGCCATGTTCTAAGATACAAAAATGTTGCAAAATTCAGAGCTCAAAGTTGTGAGATTGTTTCAAAAAATCTGTCTTATCTGAGATCCAAATTAGTACAGCTTCAGCTTCCAGCCCTTCGTGATGGAGCTGTTAGTTACTGAACTCATTCCCTTCCAGCTTCCTTCAGCCAGTCACCACAAAGTCACCTTTACATTATTTTTTTATGTACATATGATTGTTTATGCAGTTTTAGTAATTTTACAGTTCTTCCCCATACACTTTGCAAGATGGAACTTTTGGAAGGCTTTACAACAAATTTTGATAGTCATCAACATCCATTTTCACAAATGCTAGACAAAGAGTTCTCAATATTCAGACTTACTAGCCCTCTAATTCTGTATCTACAAACCTTATCAGCTACAGAAGTGATCTAGAGACCTGTGTTGTAATTGGTTATTTTCGTTAAAAGAACTTTCCAGTGACAGAGGATGCTGTTCGCCACCTTGTGCGACTGTAATCAGTTTTGCAGAGACAGGACCCCTCCTTGTATTTGTCTGCATTAACTACTAATTGTAACCACTAATTGTCACAGGAATAGATTCTGTGGATTCCTAAGCAATGAGCAAGTGTTTAATGACTCCACACTGAGAAATGATGTGCCAAAAGTCATAAGATTTGCTGGTTTGTATGGTGAACAAATAGACCTCTATTGATTTGCTTTCTGTGGCAGCCAGGTAGGCTGAATACTGAAAGAAGAGGGCTGTAACTTGGTATTACAAAACTGAATCAGCTTAGTAGTTTATGACTTGTATATTCCTTAGCAAGGGGTGCTATGGGTGCTACATCTGCTATTTGTTTGCTGAAATAAAATCGTAGAATCATAGAATGGCAGGGCTGGAAGGGACCTTTAGAGATCATCTAGTCCAACCTCCCTGCAGAAGCAAGTCAACCTAGATCAGGTCACATAGGAACATGTCCAGGTGGGTCTTGAAGACCTCCAAGGAAGGAGACTCCACACCCTCCCTGGGCAGCCTGTGCCAGGGCTCCCTCACCTGAACAGTAAAATAGGTTTTTCTTAATATTTCAATGCAACTTTTTGTGTTCCAACTTCATCCCATTACTCCTTGTCCTGTTGCTAGGTACTATAGAAAAAAGGGATGTCCCAACCTCCTGACATCCGTCATTTAGATATTTTTAAATATTAATAAGATCCCCCCTCAGTCTCCTCTTTTCCAGACTAAACAGCCCCAGTTCCCGCAGCCTTTCCTCATATGAAAGATGTTCCAGTCCCCTCATCATCTTGGTGGCCCTGTGCTGGACTCTCTCCATCGGTTCTCTGTCCCTCTTGAGCTGGGAAGCCCAGAACTGGACACAGGACTCCAGAAGAGGCCTCACCAGGGCAGAGGAGAGGGGGAGCAGAACTTCCCTTGACCTGCTG
>WBNH01007880.1:0-36662 GCA_013401255.1 Urocolius indicus | reverse complement strand
GATGAAGATGTTGAACAAGACTGGCCCCAGAACCAATCCCTGTGGAACTCCACTGGCCACAGGCCTCCAACTCGATTCTGTGCCATTGATCACCACCCTCTGGGCTCTGTCATTCAGTCAGCTCTCGATCCACCTCACTGTCCACTCATCCAAGCCACACTGCCTGAGCTTTCTGATGAGGATGTTATGGGAGACAGTGTCAAAAGCCTTGCTGAAGTCAAGGTATGGCTTTGCCAGCAAATATCACAGAGGTTGAAGTCCCGCATGAGGACCAGGGATTGTGATTGTGAGGCAGCTCTCAGCTGTTCATAGAAGGCCTCATCCACTTCCCCTCCTCCTGATCAGGTGTCCTGTAGCAAACTCCTACAATAATATCACCTGCCTTACCCAGCCCATTAATTTTTACCCATAAGCACTGAAACTGCCCCTCATCCCCACTCAGGCACAGTTCAGTACACATTAATTACTCCCTCACGGAGAGAGCTACTCCACCTCCATGCGTTGTTGGATGTACCTCCAATATGTACATCTGTCATGATTGTTTTGAGATGCTACCCCAGCACATGGCAATTCGCTGAGTTCCTTACATTTCAAAGCCATATATGCAGTACATCATGGGAGAATTCATTACACTGTTGTATTTGGTGCAATTTAAACTGATAAAGCAATTTTTGTCATCCTACAGATTAGCAAACACTCATTTTCTTGTTCATCCTTGAAATCTTAAGTTGTTTTAATAGGAGAAGCTGAGTAATATCACCCACCCTGTGTTATTTTCCTGCATGATCTTTGCATCTTAGTGAAACTCATCTGTCAGTATTCAGTGCATGGAAATGCTTTCTGCTGTGTTGTTATGAAAGAGTAAGATAGCACCCTGGGAGGGATTTCCCCCCCACCTTGTGAAAATCTAGTATGTCTTCTTTTATAGAACTGTTACCAGCAGATCTTAAGTGCCAAAGCTGAGAAGTCTGATTGAAATAACTGTGCATTTGCCAAGGATCCATCCTAAACAGAAAATTTTTACTTAATTCAGTGAGCTTTGATTTTATTTGCATCTTCTTTGGAAATCAGTGGTAAGTATTTCCGATCACAGAGTACAGGAATGCACTGAACAGTGGGACTGTCCCCTCTCTTCACTGCCTCCAGCAATTAATGCCAGACTTTGCTTGTCCCAGCCAGAGGAACAAGGGCTGTTGTCAGACTCAATGTAATTATTGTTGTAAAAACCCACTTGCTCCTGGGTGCAGAGGAGTCAGATGCTGTTTCCAACAGGCACCTCAGATGCTGACCATTCTAATCTGTACCTGTGGTGTTGTATTTCCCAGTTATCTGCCTGGTTTGCAGCACAACAGCCCTATGTAAAGAGGCCTTGGTTTTGCCTTTTTTCCTTTAGCTATCTTCTGCTGCTGGTCAGCAAAGGAACTTTCAATTGGTTTCTCTGCCTTTTCCATGGTTAAATCAGTAGCAAAGCTTGTAGCTGTTCTTTTGATACTTTAATAATGAATCATTTTGCATAGGTTTGTGGGGGAGTTTGGTTTTGGTCTGTTTGTGAAAGCATAGGTTTTAACTGTAGCTGCCAAATTTTAGCAGCTCTGGTTGTCACTATATTTCTAGGCCATCTGTTTTCAAGTAGCTTTATAAGCTGTTACTATTTGTAGACAGGTTTTTATTTGCAGGGGTGGGGAGCAGGCAATGGAGTGTCATACATTTGTAAGAAAAATGTAGGGAAAATTCAGGAGAGTTAAAATTTGTATGTAACATACCACAGTTAAAAATGACTCTGGACAATTCATGATGTGCTTATGGTGGTAGCCATTGTAATTCATAGATCATCCATAGTTCTATTCCTACTCAAATTACGTCATTCTGATTCTTCACCACAGTAATACTAGCACATGAGCAAAAATCCTCTAGAAAACACTAAGAACAGTATTCACAGCCTCATTTCACCTGGAATAATGCTAGATTTTCAAGAACTTCACCCTCAGATATATCACACAGTGCTGACATCAGTGATTTCTGACGCCAGAAGCTATTGGGGATGAGGATGTTGGGGCAGACTTTTCCTTGTGTCACTTGCATGCTGCTGTGACAGCTATTGAATCTTTTTTTTCTTTTGTGTCTTTTTTTTCCCCTCTTTTCTTTTTTACGCAAGAAAAAATGTTACTGCTTGGCTGTTGCTGTGTTTTTTTTTTTTTTTTAATTAAAGACTTTTCTTGATAATAAAGAAAAGGTTTTTACTTTGGAATTGTTTCTGTGGAGATGAATTTACAACATTCATGGTGTTACGGAGTCTGAAGCTGCCTCTTAGGATTTTAACTGTCCTACATAGCCTCAGTTCCTTATGAAACTGTGCTTAAAAAAAAAAAAAAGTCTCCCCTCTCAATTGCTTGCAGCCTTTGGACATTGTTCTAATGAGTCTTCTGGGATGAACATTTTCCTTGAATTACTTGAGGACTGTCATCTTCTGTTTACACTGAGAACACTAATCTAATTCCTCTGTTAATTAGGAACAGTTGCTGACCACATTTAATGAAGAGTTTTTAGAACCTTTATTGTATGCAGGTTTTTTGAGTCCTTAAATAGCAGGTTAGAATTTTTATAGAATAATCTTAATTTCTCAAACCCTTCCTTGGGCAACTGGGCAAAAACCAGCAGCATCTGATAAAATGCCAGTGCCTGAGCCAGATCTGGAGAGGACATAAATGTATCTTGTGAAAACAGGTACGTCATTGAAAGAGAAGGTTGTAAGCAAAAGATCTGCCTGTAAGGAATGACCATAAGTAAGAAACGTGCATAGTCTCCAGAAGAGCTTTAGGCATCCCTTTGGAAATACAATAAGTTGAATTTCCCTCTAAATTTTGCACCTGCATCAAAAACTACTGTTGCTCAGCATAGCCTCTTTAGTGCTGGAGCCATCAGGGTTCAGCAACAGTTTGAAATTGTAAAACTTCTTTTTCAGCAAGAGTGATTTCATCCTTGCTGTGTTTTTAACTTTCAGAAATGACAGTCTGGCTTGTGAAGTAGGTTCTCAAAGTGGAAAGGGGTTATTGTTCTTCTGTCTCACCTTGGATTTTATCAAACAATATAAAGCAATCTGCTACCCAGACCAGGAACCCTGTGCTTTCATTGCTGAGCTGCCCTGCAGGATGCTAAATACAGAAGCTTGGAGATTTGGAATCTTTAATCTCTGCTGAAGTTTAGAGTAATTTTTTTTCCTCAGACAGATAATGCCTTCAGACAGTTAAAATGTCCCAGAGCTTCCTGCCTGTGCATCGTTTCAGATTTGATCCTTCTAAAGACTCTTCCACAATAATGTCACGGCCATCTGTACTTTTCTCCTTCTGGCTTTTTATTTCTGTGCTTATACATAATAAGAGCATAATTACATTTAGATTAAGTCTACTTTGAAAACCCAATTTTTCTGTGTAGCAGAAGAAACGCGTTTGAAACTAAATAGTGCCTTCAGATTTCTATTCTTCTTGATCTCTTGTCATCGATAACTTCAGAGTTAGTTTTCTATTAATGTAACTTCATATATCAGAAGATCAGTCTGTTTGAAATGTTCCTTGAGCATCTGGATGAAAAGCACTATCTAAAAGCTAGCATGTCACAGGTGTCTTGGCTCTTCTAAGCAGACAAACAGGAACATAAAACTAGAACTTGAAAGTGTAGAAAAAAGATTGATCATCTGTGTGTCTTCTGTGGGTCTTCTGGTTTTAAAAGTCATTTAACTGATTTTACAGTAGCTTCCCTGTTTCTGTCATAGTGCTCTTTTGTGGTTTTTTTGTGATCTCTATATCAAAGGCATTGGAGTATATATTTCAATCCCTAGCCCCTCCAGTGATTCTTCCTGTTCAGAAGAGATCAAGTGTTTTCTCTTGCCACTTCTCCAGAACCATCCCAACCTTCCCAGAAAAGGGAAGAGCAGTGCCTGCCAGCCAGCGCAGGCTCCGTTGCAGATTGGTGAATTCATTGGGCGAAATATGCATGAGGAGACTTTGCTGGTGACTGAAGACAGTGCTGCCAGCATGAGTATTGTATCTACTGACAGGACAAGGGGTAATGGAAAGAAGCTGGATCACAAAAAGTTCCATTTAAACATCTGAAAAAAGCTATTTTACCGTGAGTGTGAGGGAGCCCTGGAACAGGCTGCTCAGGGAGAGTGTGGAGTCTCCTCCCCTGGAGGTCTTCAAAACCCACCTGGATGTGTTCTGTGTGAGCTGATCTAGGTGAACCTGCTTTAGCAAGGGGGTTGGATGATCTCTAAAGCTCCCTTCCAACCCCTACCATTCTATGATTCTATGATTCTGTGATTGCAGATCAACATGTTTGCTTATTAAAGCAACTGGATAAGGGGAACTACTGCCCTTCACTGGCAACACTAGCTAACATCTGTGCTGAAGACAAACGAGGCATCTGCAGGAGATTTCTAATAAATAACTTTCTTTATTTCATACCTCTAANTTTTTTTTGTGATCTCTATATCAAAGGCATTGGAGTATATATTTCAATCCCTAGCCCCTCCAGTGATTCTTCCTGTTCAGAAGAGATCAAGTGTTTTCTCTTGCCACTTCTCCAGAACCATCCCAACCTTCCCAGAAAAGGGAAGAGCAGTGCCTGCCAGCCAGCGCAGGCTCCGTTGCAGATTGGTGAATTCATTGGGCGAAATATGCATGAGGAGACTTTGCTGGTGACTGAAGACAGTGCTGCCAGCATGAGTATTGTATCTACTGACAGGACAAGGGGTAATGGAAAGAAGCTGGATCACAAAAAGTTCCATTTAAACATCTGAAAAAAGCTATTTTACCGTGAGTGTGAGGGAGCCCTGGAACAGGCTGCTCAGGGAGAGTGTGGAGTCTCCTCCCCTGGAGGTCTTCAAAACCCACCTGAATGTGTTCTGTGTGAGCTGATCTAGGTGAACCTGCTTTAGCAAGGGGGTTGGATGATCTCTAAAGGTCCCTTCCAACCCCTACCATTCTATGATTCTATGATTCTGTGATTGCAGATCAACATGTTTGCTTATTAAAGCAACTGGATAAGGGGAACTACTGCCCTTCACTGGCAACACTAGCTAACATCTGTGCTGAAGACAAACGAGGCATCTGCAGGAGATTTCTAATAAATAACTTTCTTTATTTCATACCTCTAAACTGCTTAATCTCTGCTTTTTTTTTGTTGGTTTTGGGGTTTTTTTTGTCTTTGGCTGTGTGTAAAACACACAGAGTGACTTAGTTCTTTTAGACTTTGTCTGCAGAGCCTACAAGCAGAGGTACCGTGACCATTGTGTGGAAAGCAACATTTAGTGCATTAACTTTCCTTGCTTGAAACATTTAGGTTATGTCACCTCTTTTTAAATGGAGACTGAATGACCTGCAAGAACATTTCTTCCAGCTTAGAGTTAATTGGATTTGTGTGGCTAGATGCAAAAGCTTTTCTGTTCTTCACTGGATTTTCTGCTTGCTGGATTTAATTGTTAGCACTGAAATATCTTTAAGTAAATCTGAGAATTAGAATGTTATTGACTGTTGTATAGTGACTGTTGGCGAATTTGGGTGCAAAAGAGTTTGTTTGGATAGCATCCAAGATTCTGTAAAAGATGTTTCAATATAAAACATCTGTAGTGTATAACATATAATGAATAAAATGTCACGGTCCATGGATACTGTATTTTGTCACTGTACATTTCACATGAGATATTATTTATAGTAAAAAGCACTAGAAATAGCTCTAAAGAAGCATTTTATTTTGCAGAGTAATTATGAATTATGTGAACTAGCTGTGTTCCTACCATGGGTGGTGTTCCTTGAAGAAACTGAAAACAGCTGAAATGCTTTTATTTTGCAAAGTAGTCAAAAACATATGGGTAGGTGAAAAGTGAAATAGCAGCTCTGCATTATCCATGTTTATATCCTGTTTCTATGAGAATACTTGTTTCTTTATTGGATTGGGCCTGGACAATGCACTCCAAAGGGTTTTAATGGCAAACTCTTTTTTTAATGCATTCTCCAAGGAATTAAAAAAAAAATACTAATTTAATTCATTATTGCATTGTTTTTAGCTTCTCTTTGTCAAACTCATCACCCTTACCAACACTTTTGCAAACACTTTGTTAAACATTTTCAATTTCCCTAACATATTTCTACAAAATTTTGTATACTGAGTGCTAATGATACTTGAAGAATTCTGATCATTACTATTTTCAGTTTTTAAACTCAGATGCCTGAGGTTTAGTGAAGACTCAAGACATCTGGAAAATTTGCATTAGAACAGAAATTATTTTGAAAACATTTCCTTTAAGTTCATTTCAGGTGGTCTTTAAAAATGTATTTTATTATTATTATTAACATATTTGAGCTAGAAGAATGCCTGGGGTCAACTGAGCTAGATGCCCTCAAGTGGTGTGGAGCAGCTTCTCTGCTGCAACCTGCCAGTTTAATTGCAGGTGAGCATGGTGCGAAGAAGTGATGAAACATGCAAAAGTGACTCTCATTGTCACATTGGCAACACAGCACAGAGGGAAAACCTTTGCTTTGTCTGTTTCTGAAAGTAGCATACTGGAGTCTTTGACTAGTTTTTCATTGCACCACTTCCCCGAGGGCTCACGTCAGAAGCAGCAGGGGAGATGCTTTCCTCAGTCAAAGCTGCCTCAAAGCTGGCAATATTCTTCCCCCACTGCAGCAACTGGAAATGTTGCCATGGGGAAGCAGTAGATCTGGCTAGACAACATAGCTCTTCTTTATCTTTGATGTGGTAGGCTCTTCAGTCCCTTCTACCAGATTTTACTGAAGAGTCTTCTCACTAAATCACAGAATCTTAAGGGCTGGAAGGGACCTTGAAAGATCATCTAGTCCAACCCCCCTGCCAGAGCAAAACCTCCTAGAGTAGGTCACACTCAAACTTTTCCAGGTGGGTTTTGAATGTGTCCAGAGAAGGAGACGCAGCAACCCATCTGAGCAGCCCATGAAATTATTCCTTGTGTTTCTTTGGAACCTCTTATGTTCCAGCTTGTACCTGTTGCCCCTTTTCCTATCATCGGACATCATGGACAAGAGCCTGGCTTCATCCTCCTGACATCCACCCTTTATGTATTTCCAAACATTAATGAGATCACCCCTCATTCTCCTCCAAGCTAAAGAGCCCCAGCTCCCTCAGCCTTTCATCAGAAGGGAGATGCTCCACTCCATCATCTTGGTGGCCCTGCACTGAACTCTTTCCAGCAGCTCCATGTCCTTCTTGAACTGAAGGTCCCAAAACTGGACACAATATTCCAGACACAGTCTCACAAGGGCAGAGTAGAGGGGGAGGAGAACCTCTCTCCACCTACTGCCCACACCCCTTCTAGTACACCCCAGGATGCCATTGGCCTTCTTGGTCATGAGGGCACATTGCTGGCTCATGGGCATCCTGATGTCACCCAGCTCACCCAGGTCCCTTTCCCCTACTCTTAAGAGTTCATTCCCCAGTCTGTACTGGTACATGGGGTTATTCCTTCCCAGATGCATGACTCTACACTTGCTCTTGTTGAATTTCATTAGATTGCTCCCTGCCCAATTCTCCAGCCTGTCCAGGTCTCATTGGATGGCAGCACAGCCTTCTGGTGTGTCAACCACTCTCCCCAGTTTAGTATCACCAGCAAATTTGCTGACAGTGCCCTCTGTTCCCTCAGCAAGGTCATTAATAAATATATTGAACAGTACTAGTCCCAGCACTGACTCCTGAGGGACTCCACTAGATACAGGCCTCCAAATGATCTTTTACATTTAATTGTAATAACTTTGACAGTTCAGTTGGGTGGAAATGCTTTTGATTAAAGCAGAAATATTTTAGTTTGGCTAAAGAGGCAGTCTTGTGTCTTGATAGCTCTTCTGTCTCGCACTCACTGCTTTTTCACTAAGTAGTGTTTACTGCATACATGGTCCAAATGAAGGCTACCAAGTGTTGTGGAAGCAGCTGGCTAGGTACTCATGGAGAAGAAAGTGTTTACAATGAGCCTGTGTCTGATCTGGAAGTCATCACTACAGCAAGCGTGTTTTACAGGAACAATTTAACAGCCATGTCTATCCAGAGCCCTTTAATCAAGCATCCCACTGGATTTTCATCAGAAGATATCGTAAGGATGCTGGTTATTATATGATTTCTTCTCAGATTCTTCTCGGGAGTTATCTGAGTTCATGTTATCTTACGGTCAGAAACTCTGATTTTGTGCTTAGATTACAGATCTTTATCCTACAGGATTGGGTAGCTGGTTTTACTGTTTTATTTGGCCATGACAGCAAAAGCATCTTAATGGTGCTTCTGGCCAAAATAACGTGATAGACTACAGACTCAACAGGAGTGAAGTCTGTAGGGACAAGGTACCTAATAGTTGTTCTAGGTACTTGGCTTCCTGCATTACTGTGGTGAAGCACTGACCCAACCCTGCTGGGATATTAACATATCAGACAATTAAAACCAAGTCCTTTGTAACCTATAAAGTCCTTACAGCCCTTGCTGTAGGGAACAACAACTGCTTTTGATTCTTTACTGTCATTGAGCGTATGAACCTGTGAGCTGAAATCCCTCCTAAAAAATAAATAGGAATTACATTTATGGGAGGAAGGGGCAGTAAGCCAGGTTTGTACATATTTAAAATATTCTACTTATTGTCTGAAAATTCACAGATACCAGTTTGCAAAGCTTAAATGGGTAGATAACCCCAAAAGATTTAACAAACTACAACAGTGATGGTTGTTTGGTTAAAGACTTATTGCTTCGTCAGGAATGAAACTTATAATTTTTTTTCCTCCATTGACTGCAGTCAAACCAAACTTCACACCTTGTCTTCATCTTTCTTGTAAGGATTAGAAGTAATACTAAGTGGTTTCATTTTGGTATCTTTAATAACAAACAAAAAAATTGGATTTTAAAAAAAAATAGGATTTTTACTTTAAGTTTCATTAAGCTAGTTAGTGTTGGTTCACAGGGGAATTTGAAGATATGTTTGACACTTATTTTTGGGTGAATAAAATAGGGTCTGATGTTTATATATTTAATCATCCACTGTTTCAATTTTGAGCATAGTTTTTGTACACAAGACTTAAAGTTACGCAAATTAGTGGAGCTCTGAAGCAAATGGGGACCTGCTATCATGGTTAGAAGATGCAGCTATCTCTTCTTACTACTGAGATAACAAAGTAATAACAATTGTGGATGTCAGGAGGTTGGGGCATCCCTTTTTTCTGCTGTGTCTAGCAACAGGACAAGGGGTAATGGGATGAAACTGGAACACAAAAAGTTCCATTTAAATGTAAGAAAAAACTGTTTTACTGTGAGGGTGATGGAACCCTGGCACAGGCTGCCCAGGGAGGGTGTGGAGTCTCCTTCTTTGGAGGTTTTCAAAACCCACCTGGACGTGTTCCTGTGTGACCTGATCTATGTGAACCTGCTTCTGCAGAGGGGTTGGACTAGATGATCTCTAAAGGTCCCTTCCAGTTCTTCCATTCTATGATTCTATGATAGGCCATAGATACTCAGGCATTCTCAGTTCACTCTAAGTCGGTTTGAGTCAATTAACTGTTAAGTTAAATTTGAGATCTAATACCTAGCTCTCACTTGTGGAATTTTAACAGTGACAAGGCACACTGATGGAGAGGGCTCATTGTATTTTTTGCTACTTTGCTAGTGGCAACGTAGTGATGCAGAGAGGGAAATGATCCACTCCAGGCAAGACAATAAAGCAGAGGTAGTCTGGGCATTCACTTGGATCCTCTTAGTCCTGGGTTAATGCTTTGGTGTTTAAACTTTATTCTGTTTCTTATCCTTTCCTTCATTTTGACTTGAATATGTCTCAGTCCTGCTGTAATGCTCCTACAGAGACTACCTTTCTCACCTATTTTATCTCTGCTCTGACAGGTTCATTTTTGAAGGAGTAAAGACAGGCCACTTTTCTCTGCTGCATTGCCCTTCTTACTTGTAGATGCCAAAAGTTCCCGTTCTATAGAAATGTTGAAATGCACAAAGGAAGAAGCAACTAATTTTTTAATCCAAGCTTGGCATTCTGTTTTGGTTTTTTTTTTTTTATCTGCCTACAAAATAAATCCTTTTTCTGGTTTTCAGAACTCAGATTGGACTGTGATATAAATCAGCACTGTACTGACTGCAATCATAGCTGAGACTCCCTCCTAGGGATTTTCTTTCATACATCTTGGAAACTTCAACCATTCAATAGCCCATGTTTCACAGAATCTTAAGGTTTGGAAGGGAACTCAAAAGATCATCTAGTTCAACTCGCCTGCCAGAGCAGAACCATCTTTGTGATAAACAAATGAGAATGTCTGACAAGGATATCAGTGTAAGTCTTAAGATCGAGTCATTGCAATAAGAAACTCTCGTGCCTGAATTGGTTCAGATAGCTTTTCTCCCTTGAGGAGCACCTCTTTGGCACAGCATAGTGCTGACAAAAAGAGGCTTCACCTGAGTTTTTGAAGTCATTCTTCTTGTGCTGCTGAGAGGAGAGTTGCTCTCAGTGGCTTGGCAGTGGCTTCACACTGTATCCTACAGGCAGTCCCAGCTATAATTTCTTATCTGAAAGGAAATTCTTTCTTGTTTGTGTTTAAAGTCTGTGGCTATCTTTTAAAAAATAAAGATTGCCACGAGGAGGATAATTTCCTGAACAAGGCACTACAGTATGGATAGCTATTAAAATAAGTGAATAGGAAAAGGAGGGTTTTGCTTTGATCATTAAAAGTAATCAATTTAACATGATTAGTGTAAATTATTTTAAATGGGAAGGGATACAGAACTGCAGGACACTTTAAAGTAATTTTTTTATTAAAGTAACCTAGACTGTAAAACTGTAATTGTGTACGGAGAGGAGGGGAATCCATCTGTATGTTATAAGCTAAACAATCTGATCTTAAACATATTGGAATATGAGATAATAGTTGTTAGGTGTAGAAAAAAAGTGTCTCTGTGGAGCTGAGAATAAAGGAATTACTGAGTTGACAAGCCTGACACTTTTCTTCCTCTGTTCCTGAGGACTGAAAATCATACTTTTAACAAAATGTTCCTATGTTTGGTGTGTCACTGTGGTATGAATAGATGTGTCAACCCCAGTGCCGCTGTCATTTTTGAAGATGTCTCTTTTCTGTTCTTTCCCTTCTCTGATAAAAAAAATTGGATATTGTTTTGGAGTCTGTCAGTCTAGTGTTTCTGTAACAGCAGCAGAATCATTTGAAGAAATATAAAATGATGGATAATGATGAAATTGAGTAAGGAGACACTGGAAAGCTTTGCTAGGCAGCTGGCAGGTTACATGAAAATAAGCTTATGTTTTTAATGAACTGCAAGTTAAAGATCTTGGTAGAAAAAAATATTTGTTCTTTCTTGCTTATGCCCAGCCTAACCAAGTGATTCTGAATCACATAAGAATTGGGAATTGGGAACAGCACTCCAGATGTATCTCAGAAGGCCTGGATGTAGTGAAAGGATCACCTCCCTTGACTTGCTGCCATTGCTCTTCATAGCACAGCCTAGGATGCTAGTTGTCTTCTGTGGTGGTTCATGGTCAGGTCGGTGACTACCAGAACCCCAAGGTCCTCCTCTGCAAAGCTGCTTTCCAGCCTCCATTATGTACTGGCTTCTTGACTTTCATACTTGCACGTGATCTTGGAATTAGTGCAATGTGGAGTTTGTGAGGTCACAGTATTTCTTGAATAAGAAATTAGAGTGAAAATTAAAGTTCCCAGGAGTTTGCTGTAGGATCCAGGGCTGTGGCAGAAAAGTTTGGGGTGATAGGACTACATCCGTATCCACAGGAAGAGCAAGTGGTAGGGTTTTAAATCTCATTAGCATAAGAAATGTTTTGCCACGACTAGTGATTGCTACAGTACTGCAGGAATCCCTTGGTCATTGCTGGGTTTCCTGATGCTTCATCTTCGTTAAAGATAGATCAGGACATTTCAGGACAGCTCTCCAGACAGTTCTTTCTACTGCATGACCCGATTAATCTGTGTAAAAGAAACATATAAAGCCATAACTAAGCTATGACTTGATCTCTTCACAGCCTTTCTCTCTTTGTAACTGTTCTGTTGCTTCATGGTGTCTATTTTAACAGGGATCTCAGCTGACAGTGCCAGAGTTTGTATTGCATACATCATACTTAAAAGTATGAGTAATTGCTTTGCAGAATTGTTATTACAAATGGCCTCTCTTCAATTCCAAACTGGAGTGCTGACCTCGCCTTTCTTTTCAGTGCCACATTATGTTCTGCAGACATGCAGCAGATTTCTAAATCCAGGACAGCCATCTCCATTCTTTTGACCCCATTCTGCATGTGTTTTCTCTCACTGCTCTTCCAGAGAAAGCTACAGGGATGGATCTGGACCTCCAGGAACATCTCAGACTTTTGATTTGTTATCTAGGTCCCAGAATTTAGGATGCTAATGAATGTTTTCATCTTCAACTTGTTCAGTAGTGGACTTTTATCAACAACTCAATTGTCTCTTTGCTCAAGAAACGGTTAGACAATGGAAACGCTGTTGATACTGTCAAGATAGGGACATCGTTAAAGCTGATAAGGGGAGGTGTGCTCAGATCTTGCTGTCATTATATTTGCTTCAAGCTGGCTTTGACAGGTTCTCATTTTTTACGTTGTTTGCATTGTAGAATATTTGAGTCAATATTTGAGTGTTGCTTAAATTATCGTAGTCTTATCCTTGCTGCAGTGTTTGAGCTTCTCTTAGACTGGAATCAGTCTTCATCCATTGTCTAGTATGAGGTTTTCCACTTAACCACATTCCCTTGTTTAAACTGATAGCCCTGCACCAGCCCTTGACATCCTGAAATCTCTCTTCCTAAAAAGAAACTGCTGGTTCTGAACATATTCAAGAACACTGCTTTTTATGTCTAAGAGTACAGAACTGTGATGTGATGAAAGCGTGAGGGTTTTTTTAACCTTCTTCAAGTAAAATAAGAAACTCGCATTTATTCCTGGGTTCTGAATCGAGTATCTATTCCCCAGTTTCTTCTAAGAGGGGTTACAAAACACTGAAGTATTGTTCTAATTAAATACACCCACAAAGCAGATCTGAGGGAACTGAAGTATATATTCACCTTTGGCCAGACAAGCCTGTCATCTCTTGTGTAAGCAAACTTTTTCCCCTGTATTTTTAACGAATCCCAGTGTACTGGTGACTGATCCAGAACTTGCAGCCTGGCTCATGAGGTACACAGACAGTGCTCAGGTGGCAGTGGCTCCACACACCGATCCCATGTCATGGCAGGGATGTGCACCTGTTGCTGTGACACCTGAAGATGTCAGCAGGGCAATAACAAGCGGTCAGTGTGTTCACCAGAGCTACAGCCCAAACATCTTCATTGTCCTGAAAGTCTCTTTGAGCTGTTGGTTTTAGACCACAGGTCTCTAGCCAGTACAAATGCCTCTGGACACCACATTTACAGTTTATGAGTCAGTAAGCAGCAGAAAGAGCTTCTCGAGGGAAGAGCTTGATTCTTAGAGGCTAACCTTGGCTTTTCAAGCTTTTACCACACTGGAAAAGAATTTAGCCCCAAAAGGCTTTCAGATTTGATGTGGGGTTTTTTTGGAAGCTGTTTAATTTTTGTTGTGTGGTTTTTATTACCCTTTGGTTACAGCGTATTAAGAACAACAGTACTATCCCAGTCCAAAAACATCTCTTTGTAAGAATTCTATCTGTGAGTCATTGCATTTATTTATCTCTGTATTTATTGCAGTAAATCCTTCGCTTCCTCTGCACATCCAACCACTCTGATTGGTGTTTGTTGTGCTCACTGAAATTGTGGCAGCCACAGAAGAATACATGTTGGTTTGCAACGTGTAATGCAATATTACTGCATTTAGAGAACTGTGTTGGGGTTTTTCTTGGACTATGTGCTCTTTTTCTGTTCTGCATCTGCGTTACAGCCTTTGAAGCCTTCTCCCAGTGAGCATAAATTTCATTAAATGGCATGTGCAAATGAGCAATGACACAGCTGCTAATTGTGCTAACAGATGTAAATAGGAAAACCATTACTTTTCTAATGCTAAAGGTATTTATAGAAACTATTATCCATCTTTCATAACACTTTGATTACAGATGGAGCCTCTTTCAGGTTCAGCAAAGTTGATTAAGCTTTTGCAGATGGTTTGACTTACTGAGGTAATGATAGAGAAGTGGAAGAAGTGCAGATGTTATAAAGCTTTTTGGTTTACATTCTTTAGTCAAATAAGTGGCTTAAAAGGAAAGCTTTTGCTTTGGATACTTCAGAAAAAATGAATGGCTTTAAAATGGAAACCTACAGGAGGGTTGTTGAATGCAAACAAGGAGTTCAACCTCTTTGAGCTGAGTCCCCTGTATGCCTCACCTGCCCAATCAAGTTTGCTGAATGTTGTTTGGCTTGAGTAGAGCATGACTTCCAAAAACTCTCTCACCAGACCCAGGCTGCTCCCATTTCCTCCGCACTGATAATTTATCCATTAAGGTCTCTGATCCGGAGGACATATCCTCTCTTGGGAATGAGTGGCATCCTCATGGGTGGAAATGTGTTTGAAGGTTAACCTCAGTGTAATTGGGACGATTCATGTAATTTTCTTGAAAGGCTCCTTCTATAACCCTTCCCAACAACTGTAATGCCAAGATAGGCAATGTGCTTAGCACCAGCCTTGAGCTGACCCCAGTAGCATTGGAAGAGAAGAGAGATAAGTGCCCGACACCAGGCACCAACCAGTTCCCTTGCTCTCTGGTTGACCTCCCAGGAAGTTTTCTTTGTTTTCAGAAACCTGGGCAAAAATTGTAAATAATTAAGTAAATTTACAATAAGTAAATTGCTCAGGGCAAATCCCAGGTCATTTGACATGGTGGCTGTATGACCAGAGGGCTCACACAGTCTCTACTGTGCCTCCAGCCAAGCTGCTCCATAAGCCAAGGGCAGATTTGGCAGAAGTGTCAGGACTTTTAAGAGAAGAGGAGGCTGAGGGGAGACATTCTTGCTCTCTACAAGTACCTGACAGGAGATTGTGGTGAGATGGGGGTTTGGTTTCTTCTCACAAGTAACAAGTGTAGGATAAAAGGCAATGGCTTCAAGTTGAGCCTGGGGAGGTTTAGGTTGGAGATTAGGAAAAATTTATTTACTGAAAGGGTTGTCAAGCCCTGGCACAGGCCGCCCAGGGGAGTGGTGGAGTCACCATACCTGTAGGGATTCAAAAGCTGTGTAGATGTGGAGCTCAGGGACGTGGTTTAGTGGTGGTTGTGGCAGTGCTGGGTTAAGAGTTGAACTCAATGAAGATCTTTCCAACCTCAACGATTGTGTGATTCCATGACCCACATCACATTTGATCCAGGAAATGATTCTTGGAAGCTGCTTTGGCCTCTTCAGCTGGCTCAGTTCCCTCTCTTTTGATATCCCTGGTTACCCTGGCAGCTTTCACACCCTGCCTGCTAACCCATAGTCCTTTCCTCTCCCTGTAACTTTAGAGGATGTTTACTTTCCTTTATCTTTGCTTCACTGGAAAACAACAGAAGGATGAAGGAAATGAGTCTTACTGAAAATCTGAGAATCTCAAACCAATGGACGTGCTGCTTCATGTTCAGTGTGCTAGTGCTTCACTTCGTCTTTGCAACTCATCTTCAACTCTCCAGAGCACTGTCCTGGCAATCAGGTCACTGATTTTCACATCAATCTTGTAACTTACCTAGATGTACAGATTTTTGTTTTAAAAGGACCAAAATCTAGTGTTTCTCCTCTTCCCTAAAATGCTGCTTTTCTCCCAAATAGTCTCATTAAAACCGGAACTGTGTTTTTTGGGTTTGGAATATTTTAACCCTGGTAGTAAAAATTCCATCAGATTTTCCCTTCAGGACTTAGCTGGCCTGCCTAGAAATGGTGTTTAAAATCTGAAATAGCGAACACCAGGCTGTGAAAATCAATGCAGCTTTGACTTCACCAGCTAGGCACAGAAGCCTGTGAGAGACACCTATGTATAGGTGTTTCACCCCCACTCTTCTCTTTCTTCATAGAACTATAATTTAGTTTCAGAGCTTGGAAAGTTCTTCAGGTGGCGTAGAAGCTGAGACAGATAAAACAGTGACAAGGAAATGATAGCATGGCAGGAGCATGAATTAGAAAAATACAACATACTCGAGATTTTTGTATTACTCAAAGGTTTCATTCAGCTCCTTTTTAAATGGGAGTGGGTGTGTGGAGGTTGATGGGCGTGGATACTCATTATTTCTTGGAAAAAGAGAAAAGGTCACTTTAAATATAATTCGTTGGGCTAATGGGTAAGTCTACCTGGTTATTATATCTTCCAACTAAAGCTTTGGCTGGAGCTGAGTAATGTCATGTTCCCGGTGCTCAGAAGAGCCCTTTACTAAACTGCACTTTACGTAAAACCTCAAGTAAGGTCCCAACAGAAATTGTGAAGAATTTAACCTTGCTGATAAACTTTGGATAAAAATGGTGTTTTGTAATGCATTTTAAAAATTATTATTTCAGTGTTTTCTCTAACAGAAAGAAGGGAAGGGCAGGACAAATTGAGTGGTGTAGTGAGGTGGTTTTTTTGGTCTATTTGAACTTTACAGAATCGTAAATCTAAATGATGTGAAGGTGGATCAGAGTTCGTGCCAGTCTCTGGGTTGTAGTCACAATAGCGAGGCAAATGTGGTACACTGCACATTTCCTGCAGGGACTGGCCAGTATGGCTGTCAACCTTGAGAATACAGCCTCCAGAGAGAGGGGAATAGTCTCTTGTCTCCAACATACTTGAGTGCTGAAATTAAGGTCAGTTTTGTGAGGAGGAAAAAGAAAAACTTTGCCAAATTTTGCAGTGTGTGAAGTGGTACCAGTAGTGGGTGTATCCAGGATACTGACCTAAATCTGCTTTGGTTTAGGTTTTTTAACTGGGTGTTGTTATGCATCCATTTATTTTAAATTAAAAAAAAAAAAGAAAGAAAAAATATTCCTGACATAATATTGTATTATACCTTTTCCAGACTTCCCTGGTAGCTGTCACAGAGAAGTATTCTGTTGGTTTAAGTAACTGAACAATCTTCATTCATTTTCAAAATAAAAACCCCAGTCTTCTCTTTTAGAGGCGCTAAATCAGGTACAACCCCAGTTTTTTAAAAGGTATCTGGTTCTTGAGTGCATCCTTCAATATGCTGCTACAAATTGTAGACTGTGATTTCCTTCTTGGGGTTTTGGGTGGCTGTTTGCCTTTTGTTTCTGTCATTGTCTGTATATCTTCTCCCAAGTGCTCCTCGGAGATAACATAATTTGTGATAAGTTACCTGGGGTTGTTTATGCCTTCAGTGTGAAAGGCTTCGTAGTAACAAACTTTTTATAGTCTGTCATATTTTTTTAATCTCGTTTCCATGTGGCATGTTTTTAAGACATTTGAGACATTTTAAGCTCATGAGTTGAGATGGAAGTGAATTGGTTTAATATACATCAGTCAGGGTTTTTTTTTTTTTAAATCTAAAACTAATTAGATAAGAATTTGCTTTTTAGTATTTTCTTAATGCAAGTCATTATATGTGTCATGCATCCTGGTAAGAACATACAGTACAAATGGAAATCATCAACTCAGCAAGTCATTTGAAATTGATGACTTTGGCCATATATATTTGTCTCTATAACGTTATTTATTAAACTTCTTGTATAAACAAAACTGTTCAAGTACAAAATACACCCAGGAGAAGCTTAAGGGAATGTATGTTTTAACTTTATGGTCTGTGCTGTAACCCAGTTTTCAGCTAATGATACTGTGAAACACGCTGTGGCTTATATTCCATACTCTTCATGCACTGATGGATTTTGAATTCCCCTTTGATCGATTGTCCCCATCAAATGAAGCGGTGGTTTGGCCAGCATTACTCATGGAGCAAGTGCTTCCCATAGGGCTACTTACGCATTGCTCTTCTCTCCCTCTCACCTCCTTGCAGCTCAGAGCAAAGCTGCTTTGGGTCTGCTCCAAAACTATGTAAACCTTCCAGTTGTAGATGATTTCTTCTCGTGCATGGATTTGAGAACTGAGCACCTTCAGAGCTGGACTTCCGCCAAAGTCTTGCTTATCCAGGATGACGACTGGGATAGGAGAGGTGGGGCACGGGGCCGCACTGCAGCCTAGTGCCTGGGATCTACAGGGTGGCACAACTTTCAGTCTCCACAAAGCTATGCCCAGGGGTTGTGTCTGTACCCCTTAGCATCCAGCTGCAGCTGGGAAGGGACTTGCTCTGCCCTTTGGATCATAAATGTCTTGGTTTGTTCATGTTTTTATTAGCTTTGTGTTCTCAGCTGAAAATAATATACCATTGTTTCCCTTTCAGAGGTATGTAGAAAGCATTTGTTGAATCACATAATCTGATACTGGTGCTGTCACCTCATTGCTGTGCTGTGTGATGGGATGGCTGTCATGCTGAGGGGTTACTGACATTGCCTGAGTTTCAATTTCCCACACTGCCTATGAGGCCAGTGCCCAATTTAGGTCCCTGAATCACATCACTCAATTTTGCACAGAGGAGGCCTGTCTCCTGGTTTAGCACCAGGCACAGATCTCCCCAGTCGGTTCTGCACATATTTTCACCCAAACCACAGCAAGGTGGCCAGCGATGCTCCCAGGTAGAAATCCAGCCCAAGCTTTGTTCCTCCCCACCACCCAGCATACCTCCAGGCAACCGAAGGGTAGTTTTGTCTGTCTCATACTCCATCTATCTTTTGTCTTTAAACTGGTGAAAAAAATAGTGTTAAGAGGAAGCAAGGGCAAGTGTCAGTACTATGAAGTTAGATTTCCCCTTTGAAAAACCCCTCTAGGAGGTGTTTCCAACACTCACTGATGGCCTATCAGGGTTTAATGGCTGGCTGAATCTTTTCTGATGAAGTTTTGTGCATTTGAGCATTGGTGCTTCTGTAGTAAAATACCATGGTAACAGTCAGCCCTCTTCTCCTTCATCAGTCTTTGGCCTGGTGACTCTGATGATGTGGGAAAACTAGAGCAATAGAGAAATGGGAAAACTCTGATAACATAGGAAAACTACTTGGAGAGGCAGGCAGCTGTGTCTTTGGCCCAGCTAGCAGTGGGGCATGATCCAGGTCCAGAGGGATGTGGCAGAGGCTCCATGGGGCGAAGCAACTACTGCCATCAGCTAGACGAGTGTTCTGGCAGGAGTGTAAGTGGTCGTGACATGATCTGCTTCGATGGTGGGGAATTTTCAGTAGCAAACCTCCAACTCTTCTCCCTCTCAGCATCAAGACGGATGTGGAATGCTTTTTCTCCTCAATATCTGTATTGGCATCAAAGAATGATTGGGCTCAGTACACTGTTGCAGACTTAGGGTTAGGTACACTTCCTTGGAGTTTCCCACAAAAAGAATCAGAGGCTGCATTCATGTGGGTAGGCTTTGATGGTTTTTTTTCTTTTAAAGTAGGTGTTTCGTGCAACCTGTCTCCTAGCCCATCTTTCTGGTATAGGTCCTGAGGCATAGCCTCTGTCTTTGATGGCAGATTAAGAGAGGGTAAAATGCAGTGCTTTGCCTGGCAGGGAGTAACAGGGCAAGTTCTTATTATGTGGCAGAGGGAGCTTCCACACAGTATCCACGTGTGGGGAGCAATGTTTCCAGCCTCCAGCTCTGCTCCCCATCAGGTGAGTCCTTCTCCTCTTCCTGAGCATTCCTAGCAGGACTGAGTATGCACCTCTTTGTGATGCAGAATATGTGCTGCTCTGACTGATGGGTTTTTTTTTGCTTGTGATTATTCAGTACTGCACATAAAGATATGCACATAGAAAAGTGCCCCTTGATAATCAGGAGCTGTTAAGCCATATGGCGTGTGAAAATGGAGTATTACAGCTCTGGGATAAGCCCCTTTTGTTCAGCAGCAAGGTTCACGTGCAGCAAGTACCACGTTAATATATTCTTGCCAATGCTGTCAGTTTCTTCATCTGGTGAGTCAGCCCAAGTGACAGCATGGATTCCTGGAGCCTTCCTTTTTCACTGAGGTCCTGCTTCTCTTAAGTCATTGACAAGAGCCTGTCTTCCCATTTGAAAACCTCGTTAGGGTGCAAGGACAAAGCGGAGGATGCTCTGAGCTGCCTTGACTGCCCTGCTCCTAGATCCTGTAGTTACAGTGAGGATTCAGTTGACCCTGTTGCATGTCCGGTGGCATTTCTTAGCCTTGTGCCCAATTTCTTTTAGTGACCCATCTGCCAGAGAAAAACAAGAGTAACAAATGACACACAATCGAGTCCTCAGTGAATTCCTTTGGTTTCCACCACACTGGGGATCATAACTAAGAGTGTTAGTGACCCTGGATGATTGTGAAACCAGCAGAAAACTGCTAGGAAGTGTCACTGTTTTGGCTATTCTAAAAGATGGATGGTATTGCCAAGGTGGGACTTCTTGCTGCCTTGTAGCTAGCAGCCTTTTATTTAGCTCTGTACCTCAGGAAGATGATGAGTCCAAAAGGCTTCATTTATCAGGTTGTGACCAGCATGCTGTGATGTTTTCAGTGCCCCAAACCAGACTAACAGCAAGTGTTGTTGCTGCAAGTGATCCGCAAACATGCACCATAACCAGTAAATAAGAGATCTGCAGCATCGTTTGCTGTGATGAGTTTTCATTCTAGTTTGTATCAAGGTAGTCTACAACATATCAGAGCAGAAAACAAATTCAGAAGGTCACTTTTCTTTTGGTTTTGTGATATTTAGAGGTTCTTCTCACCTGAGGCAGCCTGAGATCCAGGAACCACTCAACAGATGTGGGTTCTAGTAGCACTTGAATGCGACAGTCAGCCATCATAACATTCATCTATGGATTGAAGTTGTCTGGCATGTGAAATTCTATTTAAAATGAAGATAGCGTTAGCTCTGTGGTGCTAGGTTCTTAACACCTTAACATTCGGTTGTATGAGCATGGAAATGGATGTGCTTGCAGCAGAGTTAAAATGGTCACTACACAGAATATTACCTGTAGTAGGTGCTATATTGTATCAAAACAACTGCTCCCTTCTCCTGAGAAGTGCAGGCAGCCTGTCTCTGAGGAGGAAAGGGATTTCTGCAGCCTGCCTAAGGAGGAAAGAGATTCTTTCAGCCCTAGGGAGTGGGTTACTGTTAGCAGTCAGTCCTTGCAGGGCTGCTCTCCGCACCTGGGCTCCTGCTGCTGGATGCCAAGGTGTCAAGCATCTTACAGTGCTTTCCTGGAATAGATGCTCGTAATTTATGCGCTCTGCTTCTATTTCCTCCAAAGCACAGATCTGTACTTCTCTTGAGAAGTGCCTTTAGATGTGGGTGGCTTTTCCCTAAAGTGCTGTTATATTTTTGTTTCCATGGCTATGATAGTTTTGTCCTTATACTGTATTTTAAACTTCTTTGAGATTCAGAGCACTTATGGGCATCTCTGTGGTGCAATTTATCAGATGGAAAACAAAATCACTTCTTTGCTTTGGGACTTTATTAACCATGAGAGAACCTTTATCCTTTTGCCGGTAGAAGAATTCAGTGGCAGAAAACCAAACGACAGTGAAGGGAGCAGATCAAGAAGTCCTTCAAGTGTGGTGGTGAGGCCGAGGAAATATCCATTCCAAGGCTAGTTAGAGCAAAAAGGCTTTTTTTTGTGTCTAGCAAAAGTTGTAGTGGCAGGATATAGCTAAGTGCTGATCAAGATATGGGAGAAATCCAAATTTTTTTAAAAAGAGGAGGACAGAGCTGATGTAGACAGGGAAATTTAGCTGGGGACATGCACATTTCAGCTTCAACAATTTATATTTCCATTGTAAGGATCTTGCCGTATCTTTCAAATTTCAGAATGGTTACTGCATGCCTCTGCAAGAGAAGACAGTTCTCCCTCCAGTTTTAAAGCCAGCCTTACAGTTAAAAATGACTACTCACTGTTCTTCAGAACTTTGGGCAGCATCTGTACAAAGCCACGGTGAATATTGTGGTGCCCACCTTTCATCTACTGTTAACTAAAAAGTAAAAAAGACCCAATACTTAAGTCCTGGAACAATGAACAGTCATCAGGGGGCATTAAGCTCAACTAACTACTACTCTGCCTGTAAACTTGTTTCATTTAGTTCTTTGCTGAGTGAAGCATACCAGAACACTTGCTGTGTGGATTGGCAAACCTGGAGCTGACAAGCTTCATTGTTTAAAGTGGGCATGTACCTTGCTCATGGCCATGGGGCTTTGTAAAAGCATAGCATTGGCTTGGTGGACAGAGGATTTCAGTGCTTCAGTGGCCCCAGCTCTCCAGGCAACTCCCCCATGCCAGTATGCTGTGTTCAAAAGCTCTTCCTTCATTTGTCGTGTGTGCTGGTTTTTCTGTTCCATCCAGCACCCTGAAGTCACACAAGAAGCCCTTTGCTGTGAATTCCCCGCTTGAATGTGGAGCACAGACCACTCAATGTGTTTGTATTGAACATCTTTAACAACAGGCTGTAAGCACGTGAGCTGAGGTTCAGGCTCAGAGTAGCCTTACAGGGATGTAGCATGTCTGGCATCTGGCTTGGACAAGGATCAAATGAGGAAAGTATGGAAGAATCCCTCTCTTGGCACCTCTGTGCTTTATAAACTACCAGAAATGTGTGCTTTTCTGTAGATGTAGAGGTTAATGTAATCACAGAATCACAGAATCTGAAGGGTTGGAAGGGACCTCGAAAGATCATCTAGTTCAGCCTCCCTGCCAGAACAGGACTTCCTAGAGTAGGCCACACAGGAACTCATCCAAGTGGGTTTTTAATGTCTCCAGAGAAGGAGACTCTACAACCCCTCTGGGCAGCCTGTTCCAGTGCTTCTTCACCCTCACAGTGAAGAAATTCTTCCTTGTGTTTCTTTGGAACCTCTTATGTTCTGGCTTGTACCCATTGCCTTTTATCCTATCATTGGACATCATTGAGAAGAGCCTGGCTCCATCCTCCTGACACCCACCCTTTACATATTTGTAAACATTAATGAGATCACCCCTCAGTCTCCTCTTCTCCAGCCAAAGAGCCCCAGCTCCCTCAGCCTTTCATCTTGAGGAGTCCTGTAGGTTTCTGTGGAGGGCTGTAGGTGTGTGTTCCCTCTGATTGACTTTGACAGCTGGGTGACTCGGATGATGAATTTTTAATTCTGTAGGCTATACCAGTGGTCAAACAACCAGCAGTGGTTGATTATGTGCTGAATTAAGTGTTAGCTGCCTTTTGTGCTGTTACACGGGGAGTATTTGGGACAGAGCTGCTCAGAGCATGTGGCTTCTGTAACAGTTCCTGGAGTGGCCTTGCCTCCCTTACCCAGTCAGGACACCTTCCCTTCCCTCTCCAAAATGTGAACACCTGGACACGTTCCTGTGCAGCCTGATGTAAGTGATCCTGATTTAGCAGAGGGTTGGGCTGGGTGATCTCTAGAGGTCCCTACTAACTCCCACCATTCCATAATTCTGTGACAGCCAAAGCCCAAGCTCTGGGACGTGGCCTCCCGGGTCAGACAGTCTGTTCATACCGATGTCAACAGCTGCTGAGGGCAGAGCCTCTGTTCAGCTCGGTGCCTGAGGAGATCCTGGCAGAGCACCAGCATCTCCCTACAAGGGCTCAAGTGGTCGCCTCGCTTCTTGTGCACTGTGTTGGCAATATGTGCTGGGCCTGGGGGAGAGCAGCGGGCCTGTTAGTCCACGGAAATGTCACCCTCCCACCCCTGCAGTCCTACGGGAGTCCCTCTCCGAGAGGCTCGGAGTAACTCTGACTGTGCTTCCCTTTAGGAGGACTTTCGGAATAAAGTTGAAGATTACATTAAGCGCTATGCAAGATGATGAAGGGAGATGGATGGCAGGACCACAGCTTCCACACTAGAGTTGTCCTTAACTTCAACAGCAACAAAACCAGCCCGGATTGTACTAGTCCTGTGTCCATGTTGTACCGAAGAAGAAAACTAACTTCATAACTTTTCCATGTTAAAAGGAGAGTTCAGCATAAATACAGCAAGAAATTGTGTGTGTTGGTTGAAAAAGTTGTTTGCTTACTTTAAAAAAATGTTTACTCTTCTGAACTGTACTGTATATCCTGTTGATGAGGTATGCTTGAGGAGCTAAAAGAAATCACTATTGAAATTGTTAACTACACTTCTTTTTTTTTAAACTCTTGCTTAGTTTGGAGGGGGGAAGGAAAACAAAAGAAAAACCCAAACAGAAAAGTTGGCGTTTTTCGAACACTTCAAGTTGGCAATAAAATGGTCTCCTGTGAACCTACTCACAATCCCTTTGCTTTCGATGCGCAGAAACAATACAGGCTTTTTCCAGGAGCCATTCAGCTGAGGCTTAGAGCTTGTCAGAATGCAAATGCTCAATGCTGCTTCTGGTATTGCAGTTCCTGATGGTGTTCAACGTAAGTACGTTTTTGTCACACCTTGGGAATTTTTTACGTTGCTATTTTCAGCTCCAGTTTGGGCTGTGGTATATTTTTATTTCTCTTTGTTGTGTGAAGTAGTTAAAAGAAATATAGGCTAATCTATAACTTCAGTAAATGTGTAGTATTAGTAAAATTATAGATATATATTTCTGTGAAAATTCAATGAAAGGGGGCTTTTTTTGGTAAGAAATCTGCCTTTGGCTTCCTGATCTGGATGTGGTGAGGGAGCATCAGACACTGATCTGATGAAGGTAACATGAAGCATCCTCTGCTAAACACCCAGCACACACCTAGCCTTCGGGGATTTGAGAGGATGTGATGCCATAATTGTCTTTTCTGTAAGTAGCTTATATCAAACACATAGTGTCTGTGAGCAGAGATCTTTCAGCAGAGTAGCGGGTACCTCAGAAGTCGCTGAGGAGCGAATGCTGCGTGCTGGGGCTCCCACTGCTCCCCCCTGCCCCTTGGCTCACCCCCAGAGACCAAAACACCTTCTGTGGGTGAGATCAGGCAGAGGAGGTGCCACCGAAATGATGGAAGCTTTTATAAAGAGTGAAACCATAGAAATAAATGTTTGTGTGGTTTCCTACAGAGCAAGTGCATGTGTCACGGAGCGCTGGCTGTTGTATTTTTATCCCCGCTTCACTCTTTCCTCCTGCTCCTCTGGGGATGTTGAAGGAAATCCAGATTATCTCTATTGTTAGCCTGGCAGAGTCGAAAGTTTTGAGCACGGTGCAGCCTTGCTTGTGAAGTTTTCCCTGTGCCTTTTCCATGACAGATTCACAGGCTTCTGTAGACATTACTGGACAGGGAAGCAGAACACAGGGATTGGCATGCTGGAGGAGAGCCTGGTGGGGAGTTTCATCTCTGGACAGTTTTGCTATTGTGACTATATATTTATTTATTTATATGTGTGTATATATATATATACACATATATTTCTATAGACCCCTTGTGATGGTAGAAGGCAAATTATCCTCCTCTGTGTCCCCAAAGTGTCACCATCCCTGTAGCTGGCCAGTGGATGGAGGCCCATACGCAAGTAGCCCTTGTGCTGGGACTGGCTTCTGTAACTTCCATGCAGCTTTTGGGACAACTTGCTGCTTTTTTGTGTGTGAGAGAGTTTTTTCATTATTATTAAATCTATCCTAGACAGGTAACCATCTTACAGAAAGCCTTTTCAGCTCTCCCTGTCTGTGGAGACCATAGTCTCTGGAGTCCTGGGCACTCTCCATTTTTATTTTTATTTTTATTATTTTTATTTTTAATGGTGATTTAAAAAAAAACAACAAACTCAATTGTTCAACTGCCCCTGAAATAAAAAAACCCAAAGATCAAATAGCAAAGGAAAATAAATGCTGCAGCATCCTGAAAGAGGAAGAGAAGTTGGGCCAGGGCAAGCTGGGGCAGGCCAGGTGGGTGGCTGGACATCCCACTGTGCAATTTTAGAGTGGGTTGGGAAATGTGAGGACCAGGGGGAACAGAGCCAGGGGTTCTGGAGTGAGGTGGAGCCGTGGAGGATGGCAGAGGCTTCTGGCAGGATCTGGGGTCTGCCCCCCAGATGCTGCCCAGTCTCCCATCAAGGGAGCTGACTCCACTCTGGACCCTGCTGAAGGGTCCCCGACCTGCCCACCCACACCGAGGACTCTCCCTCAGTGCCCTCACTGCCTCGGAGGGGCAGACTGTGTGTGGTCAGCCCTCAGCTCGCCCCTGGGTCCTCCAGCGCCACGTCAAAGTGTGCCTGTGGGGTAAGGAGTCAGTACTATCAGGGGGGTTGTTGGATCCCTGAGGCTCATTTGGGGCAGTGAGGGGAGTATCCAGGGGGATCCTTGATCCACTTGGACCCCAGTGCTGAGCATTTGCACCAGAGACGGGCACTGGGTTTATGAATATCTTTATTTAGGTAGAAAAAGCACCTTATTCCCATTGCCCATTAGCCCCAGGCCCCTGCCGAGGCCTCTGCAGGTGCCACCAGCTTCCAGCCCTGACCCTCGCCCGTTGCTCCCCGCTCCCTGCAGACGCCGGCCTTCTGCTGGGGGAGAAGGTGCTTTTCCTGGTGCGGAAAAACAAGGGCAAAAAGAGTGGTCTTACTGAGCCCAGACCTGCCAGCACTGAGGCAGGCAGGACTTCAACCCCCCCACACCCCTTTTATTTATTTTTGCCCTTAAAATTTTCCTCTTCTGGCGTAGGATTGTGTGAGGGCTGCCGGGAGGGAGGCAGCCGGGAAAGGCTGTGTGGCAGGGCTAAAGCCCCGCCGGCCACCGCCTTAAGGGTGGGATTGATTTGGAAAGTGCCAGGCCACAGCGTGTGTGCGGAGCGGAGGGCACCGGCAAGGGACCAGTGCAGGCATTCCACCTCTGACTCCGGGGCTTGGCATCTGCCCTGTCATGCTCCTCTGCCACCATCTTCTCAAAAAATCAGGCACGTTCCTGGGAGGCTCCCCCCGTCCCTCCCTGCGCCGGTGGCCGGGCAACCCTAGACGATGCCCTCGCTGCGTTTGCTCCTCCACACCACCAGCGCGGTCATCAGCAGGGTGACGAGGACAGGCAGCAGGATGAAGGGGCAGAGGACGCCGTTGGGGGGGTCACGCAGCGCCCGGCCGGAGGGTGAGCAGTTCCTGAAGTACTGCTTGTGAACGGCCACAAAGAACTCGTCCACCAGCCGGTTGGGCCAGTAGCAGTCGAGCCTCTCGGCGATCAGCGCTGTGCAGTTTGTCAGCTCCCCGTAGGTTCTGCAACAGATGAGGGCAACGGGGTAGCACCAGGGACCAGCACCCAGACACCAGCACGCTGCCTCCCCCCTGGATAATATAGAACAGTGTATATACTGTTTGCATGGGTGTGTATTGTGTTTGAGATGATTTGAATTTTTGAGGGGTTTTTTTTGGAGATTGTAGGTAGATGGGTATAAAATTAGATGTTTGTTTTTAACTCCCATCAGGCTTTGCCCCCTTGGTCACACCTTGAAGTGCTCACCCACAGCCAAAGGCACAAGGAGTTTGTATTCGCACATGGAAATGAAAGCAGAAATAGTAGTTACAGAAAGAAGTTGTACCAAGGTGGGTTTTTTTGCTTACTTAGTTTTAATTTTTGCAGGATTTCACAGCTGGACCAGTGCTATTAGAAAATACCTGTTGTACCCACAAAACACTGGCACCTTTAGGCAAAAACCTTCAGGAAACCCATCCTGAGTCCTGCAGCAGCTCGCCTGGCTGCCAGCCTTCACATGGGTCCAGCCAAAAAGGGACAGAAGTCAGTACGTCAAAAATCTCCTTTTAATTGCCTAAAAATGAGGGGGTTGCAGCTGAGCCAGAGCATGCTTCGGGAGATCACCACCCTGCAGCACTCATCCCACCTCTCAAGGGCCAGAAAAGTCCATTCTTGAAGGTTTTCTTCTCAATATTTGGAAAACAAGGAGCAGTCCTGAGCAGGCCCACCTACCCCCCTGCCCCCCGCCAAAGACAGGTATTACCATGGATTTCAAGTCCTACCTGCTTTAAAATTGGCTGTGCGTCACAAAATCCGTATATGTAATGTGATTTTTCCCCATCTCGGTTATGTCTAATCCTAGAGACGCAGAGCTAACCAAAACACAAGTATTCCATTAAAACCCTGCCTGGGGAATGAGAGATTTTGTAAGCAGTATCCCTGTTTGCCGTGCAGGCTCTGCAGCCCCTGGGCTGGGATGGTGGGCAGCCATGGCCCAGCCCTGCCCTTGGCACACAGCAGTGCCTGAGGGAGCCCCTGTGCAGACCTGTGATTTAATTACGGGGTGCTCAGAGCTACGGAAAGCAGCTCCTGCTCAGCATCCTGACATGCAAAATTACCACTTGACAGTATAGCAGTATCCTGAGCTCTGGAGCTAAAAGCACCTTCAGGAACCAGAGGGAAAGGGTTGAGAGGTGAGTAAAAGTTGTTTTCAAAAAAGGCGAAGGGCTGTGCAGCAGCTGGCCTGGCCCATCCCGGGCTCGGGCTGTGCCTTCCTGCTGGTAAATAGCTGTGAAGCCGTGCAAGTAACCAAAGCAAAACGCTGTCAGCAAACTAGGTGCAATTCTAGTGCCACTTTGCACTTTGGCAGCACCCACAGTCAGTGCTCAGGCAGCTCCGTGGGCAGCAGCCAGAGAGGTGATGGGCCTGAGGAGAGGGGTCAAGCGGCTACAGCCCCGCGGGGCTGGGTGGTGGCTGTGGGGTTATGACCGAGTCCAGGCATAGAAGGAGGTCCTTCCATCTTGACAGGGGGTCTGCAAGATGGCTTAAGGTATGCTAGGTATCATGTCTCCTGTCTTTGTTAAAGCCACCGTCCTGGGTGGGATCATGTCCTCAGCAGGAGCAGAGCAGCATCACAGGCCCCACACAACCCCCAAAGCCTAGAGGGGAGCAAGCAGGAGGGGCCTGGAGGGAAAAGAAAACATTGTCAGCAACAGCTAGAAGCATAGAGGGAACAAGGGCTGCTGAGCTCTTGGCCAAGGGAATGCAAGTCTGGATGCTCTTTAAAAGATCATTTTCTCTGCTTACACAAAGCACTGCTTGACCACGATCACCTTATGAACAGCCAACAGAGAGCAAAGCCAGACTCTCAACTGTAGGTGAATGCTTTCATTTGTTCCACTGTGCCTGGGAGAGCCTTGGCCATGTGCAGGCACGAGCTGCCGTCCCTGCCGGCCAGGCCCACGCTGCCATGTGTCACCATGCTGGTAGCGCAGCTCCCGCCAGAGCCCTCCACCTCTGTCCCTGCACACAGAGCAGTGACACGAGCTGGGGAGGGCAGGCTGAAGGGCTCCCGCAGCTGGGAGTGGGCCTTGGGCAGAGCTCGGGCCTGGGCTCCGCTCGCGCTGCCTCCTGAGTCGGGATCACAATCCCGCCGTGCTGCCGCCCGGGGCTGCGTGTGCTCCTCCCTGCTGGAGCCACGGCCAGCCCTCAGCTCCGGGTGTCCCCAAAGAGGCACCTGCTTCTGTCTCTCCCCTCAAGCAGAGCCACATTATTATGTTAGCACTGAGCCAGTGTGGGAATTCAGACTGTGCTGCACTGAAACATCCCAGTGGCTTGTTTTCCTGCCCAGCACAGCGGCTTTGAACTCCCCTTGCACCCTGGGAAGGCAAAGTGCCTCCTGCCATGCTCAGCAGGTCAAAGCTGAACTGAGCTCTGGGAGCTGCCAAGATGATCACACTATTTCTGGTGTGCAGAAAACAGTGCAGTCCTCAGATGCAGAGTTAAAACTCTTTGGAGGGAAGGTAGAGTCAAGCGTTTGGCTTTCACACAATCCTACAGCTCATTTGCAAGCCTCTGTCTCGCAAAACACTGTCTCCCCCACCTGAGCAAAGGCACAGATCTCCCAGAACATAGCCTTCAGAGATGACACCTCTGCTAACAGAAGAAAGACATCATCGAATCTCATACCAATGTTCCTACACGATGGGAAAACACTTGAATGATTGTCTGGAGACCTAAAATACCTGAATGCCACTGATCTCAAATCAGACCTGAGATAGGGGTGTGCAGAGCAATACTTGTACCATGTGTCCTCTACTGCCCTCTGAAACCAGCTGAGTGAGGCCTTACGGCTGTTACTGATGGGGCAGGGAGCAGTTAATCGTAGGGCAGGCTGGGCTTCCAACGAGCTCCAGTGTAAATAAGGAGGCAGAACAGCCACCGACCTGCACCACGGCACATCCTCGTCCTCCTGGCTTTGCAGAGCAGCCCGAGGTGCTCATTAGCACATCTAAGGATCACAGAATCACAGAATAGTAGGGGTTGGAAGGGACCTTTAGAGATCATCTAGTCCAACCCCTCTACTCAAGCAGGTCAACCTAGATCAGGTCGCATAGGATCATGTCCTGGTGGGTCTTGAAGACCTCCAAGGAAGGAGATTCCACAACCCCTCTGGGCAGCCTGTGCCAGGGCTCCCTCACCTGAACAGTGAGATCCTTTTTTTCTGACTATGTTAGAAAATGTTCCGCCTCACCAGGGCGGAGCAGAGGGGGAGAAGAACCTTCCTCGACCTGCTGGCAACACTCTTCTAAGGATGGTTGTCCTTGACTTTCCCTGGAAGCCTGCCTGGAGGCAAGAGGGAACTGAAGAAGCGGGTGTTTTTTAATATTCTTTGCCAGGAATCATGCAAAGCCAACACAGCCCAAAGCTACACGATGTGTAGCATCTGTAGCTGCCAAAAGCCAGGCTGCAAAACCTGGCTGGCAACAGGACAGCTGGTTAAGATGATATTTGAAATTAGAGGATGAGACAAAAGCCATTCCACCAGGTGCCTCTGCCCCCATGGGAAGGTGTTTGAAATCTCTCCTTGCCACGTGCAAGGACTGTCCAGTTGTATCTGCAAGAAAAGAAATCCTGGTGAGAGCACTCAGGGTGGTCCCGTTTTCACCAACCCTGAGGAGAGCTTCGTGGCTTTGAGCCCCCAAGTCAAACGCTCCCTTTTCCCAGCTGGGCTTGGGCTTCTCTGGGAACACTCCCAGTGCTGAAAATCCCTGGAGCCCAGCAAGGGCTCCCTTGGGAAGGGCAGCTTTGAGACAGAGGGATGGAGAAAGGCCCATGGCTGGAGGTATTCTGAGCCATGACAGTCCACGTGTGCTCCAAGACATGGAGAAAAGGGAAAGGAGAAGCAGTCTGTGCCAACACTACCCTCTTCTTTCCCTGCTCCTCTCCCTTACTTTTGCCTTAAATACCAGCATCTTAATTTAAAATCCTGAAAAATGCCTTAGAAGACCGACTTTAATTACTCAAACCAATACAAACCCCTGTGGTTATGGAGTGGATGTAGGACAGCAGCAGGAACAGAGCAGACCGTCCCACCGCTGCAGGCCGTGGGCAGGGAGAGGGGCAGCCTGCCCTCCAAAGTACAGCATGCTTTAGGTTGAAAGTTTTTTTTTCCTACCCAATGTGAACTGCAATTGAAACTGTTTTCCCATTTCCATGGGAACGGTTTGGGTTTAAAGGATACTGCGTCAGGAGGGCATGGGGCTGGCAGGACAGGCTGGGCTGCTGGTGGGAAGCAGTCAAGTCCTGATTTATGGCTTGGAGGGAACTGAATGCTTAAGCTGCTTTAATTCCTAAGCAAAGCTTCTGGTTTTTTACCAATGTAAGTGAGAAGGGAATCTGCTGCTTATTTGTCAACAGAGCTTGGGGGCTGATGGTATTACACTAGGGATGCTGGCTGGGGTTCACAGGATTGCCAGCTCCTCCTTTTCACACCTTCATAGAATGGTGCAGGTTGGAAAAAACCTCTAGATATCATGCAGTCTCAACCTCCCTGCTAAAACAGGTTCACTTCCATCAGTTCCAGCCCGTGCCCCTTGTCCTGTCACTGGGTGCTACAGAAAACAGACTATCCCCCTCCTCTCAACACCCATCCTTTAGGTATTTATAAGCATTGACCAGGTCCTCCTTCAGCCTTCTCTGGGCTAAACAGCCCCAGGTCTTGCAGCTTTTCCTCATGAGAGAGATGTTCCTGTCCCCTCATCATCTTGGTGGCCCTGTGCTGGACTCTTTCCAGAAGTTCTCTTTCCCTCTTGAGCTGGGGAGCCCAGAACTGGACACAGGACTCCAGATGAGGCCTCACCAGGGCAGAGGTGAGGGGGAGCAGAACCTCCCTCGACCTGCTGGCCACAGTCTTCTTGATGCATCTCAGGATGCCATTGGCCTTCTTGGCCATGAGGGCACATTGCTGGCTCTTGGTTAGTTTATTGTCAACCAGGACTCTCCAGCAGGTCCCCAGTACTGTACTGGTGCATGGGGCTGTTCCTCCCCAGGTGCAGGACTCTTTTTTGTTTTTTCCTATGATCCTCAGATCCTTGCTTCAGAAACAGAAAAAAGAAGCGAACCCAAGGCCGATTTCTTCCTCTGCAGGGTGATGGGGAGACATGCTAAAGGCAGTATCCAAAAGGGACCTGACAACCTGAAGATAAATAAGTAGATAATGAGCTAATGAATCAAACTGTTTCCTGTAAGATAATGGATAAATAACCTGAAGACAGACTGCAATTGTGCTGGGGTCTGAGTGTTGGGCCGGGTATCAGGTGTGCCAGGAGTAGGCAGCAGCATCCTTCATTCCTGGACCTCTAAACCAATGCACTCAGCATGGGGAATAAACAGGAGGAGCTGGAAGTCTGTGTACAGGCAAGGGGTTATGATCTGAGGGAGACATGGTGGGACAGCTCACACAACTGGAATGTGGTCATGGATGGCTATGTCCTTTTTAGAAAAGATAGGCCAACAAGACGAGGTGGTGGAGTTGCTCTTTGTGTGAAAGAGCAGCTGGAATGTACCAAATTCTGTCCAGGTGAGAATAAGGGGCAAGTTGAGGGTTTGTGGGTTAGAATTAAGGGGCAGGCCAGCATGTGTGACACTGTTGTGGGTGTCTGTCACAGGCCACCTGATCAGGATGGGGAAGTTGATGAGGCCTCCTACCAACAGCTGGGAGCAGCCTCAAAATCACAGGCCCTGCTTCTCATGGGGGATTTCAGCTACCCAGACATATGCTGGAAGGCCTACAGGGCTATCCACTTACAGTCCAGGAGGTTCCTTCAGTGCATTGATGATAAGTTCTTGGTGCAAATGGTGGATGTGCCAACTAAGAGAGGAGCCCTACTGGATCTTGTACTCACGAACAAGCAAGGTCTGGTTGAAAGGTTGAGGCAGCCTCAGCTGCAGCAACCACGACATGGTGGAGTTCAGGATCTTGTGTGATAGGAACAGAATTCCAAGCAGGATCACAACCCTGGACTTTAGCAGAGCCAACTTTGGCCTTTTCAAACCATTTCTAGGGTATTAGGATTGTGGGACATGGTATTAGAGGATAGAGGGGCCCTAGATAGTTGGTCTCTAGTCAAGGATCACTTTTTCCACATCAGAACATCCCAGTGGGTAAGAAATCAAGAAAGAGAGCCAGGAGACCCACACGGTTAAACAGAGAACTGTTGGGCAAACTCAAGTGGAAGAAGAGAGTCTACAGATCATGGAAGGCAAACATGGCCACTTGGGATGAATATAAGACTGTCGTCAGAGGATGTAGGGAAGCAACCAGGAAAGCTGAAGCCTTTTTGGAGTTATACCTTGCAAGGGAGGTCAAGGACAACAAAAAGGGCTTCTTCAAATACATTGCAGATAAAACTAATGCTGGAGGCAATGTAGGCCCACTGCTGAATGCAGTGGATGCTGTGGTGACAGAGGATACAGAGAAGGCAGAGCTACCAAATGCCTTCTTTGCCTCTGTCTGTACTGCTGGAGACTGTCCTCAGGAGCCTCAGATATTCACAACCCACCTGGAAGAGTTCCTGTGTGATCTACTCTAGGTGTTCCTGCTCTGACAGAGGCACTGGACTAGATGATCTTTCAAGGTCCCTTCCAACCCTTGAGAATGTGTGATTCTGTGATTATTTGACCTGGTTGCAGCTGTTGGACCAGCTCCTGCCTGCAGGATGCCGTGGCGAGGGGATAGCATTCCCCAGAGATTTTTCAGGCATGCCGCGGGGCAGATATGTTTGGGGGAAAGTGTGTGTCTGGGCTGGAGTGACAGGCACAGCTGTGGCCTCACTCAGCGCAGTGAGCACCCTCCAGCCCTGCTCACTGCTACTCGCTGCACCTACATTGTGCAGAAGCTGCCATGCAAAGCTGCGCCCTGGCCACAGCCTGCCAGCAGGCAAACCCTGCCAGAAAAACATCCACAAGTCAGCAGAGGCATTTGTGGGTGAGCAGCTAGCACCCGGCCCTCCACAGCAGCCCCAGCTCTGTCAGCAGTGCTCCACATCTCCAAAATAGCTGCCCTGAAGGAGGCCATAGCTCAGCTCGCCACACCAATCAATCTGGACCTGGAATCAAAATAGCCAAGTTGATCTCTGGGATCATCAGTTCTGCACAGCTGAGCTCCTGCCAAAGCATGTCGGCCACCACCATCAATTACAGGAGACCACAAGGCAGCTCGAGCTTTAAATAACAGGGTGGCTGCAAGCCCTGGGAAACAAAACACCAGAGTGCTTGGGCTAAATTGTTGCCAGGCCAGAGACCAGGGAAATGGGAGCAGCGGGTTGGAGCAGAACCAGTAGGCACTGAAACACATGGCAGGAGCATCCAAGGCCAGGCCAGATCAGGTGTCCTGAGGGGAAGAAGAGAAGGAAGTGCTGCACCTGGGCAGGAACAACCCCATGCACCAGTACATGCTGGATGTGACCTGCTGCTCTGTGGAGAGAGACCTGGGAATCCTGGTTGATAATAAACTAACCATGAGCCAGCAATGTGCCCTCATGGCCAAGAAGGCCAATGGCATCCTGGGATGCAGCAAGAAGAGTGTGGTCAGCAGGTCGAGGGAGGTTCTGCTTCCCGTCTCCTCTGCCCTGGTGAGGCCTCATCTGGAGTCCTGTGTCCAGTTCTGGGCTCCCCAGCTCAAGAGGGACAAAGAACTTCTGGAGAGAGCCCAGCGCAGGGCCACCAAGATGATCAGGGGACTGGAGCATCTTCCTTATGAGGAAAGGCTGTGGGAACTGGGACTGTTTAGCCTGGAGAAGATAAGACTGTCTGCAGGAGATAAGTCTCATCAATGTTTATAAAGGGTGGGTGTCAAGAGGATGGGGCCAGTCTTTTTTTTTCTGTAGCACTCAGTGTCAGGACCAGGGGTAATGGGCACAGGCTGGAACACTGGAAGTTCCACTTGAACATGAGGAGAAACTTATTTGCTGTTAAAGTGAGGGAGCCCTGGCACAGGCTTCCCAGGGAGGGTGTGGAGTCTCCTCTGGAGGTTTCCAAGGCCACCTGGACACGTTCCTGTGTGACCTGATCTAGGTGAACCTGCTTTAGCAGAACGTCACACTGGATGATCTCTAGAGGCCCTCTTACGACCCTCACTGTTCTGCGATTCTGTGTGATTCTGTGAAACCAGATAACCCAAGAGAAAACACTTCAGAGCAATCCTCCTCCCTTCTCAGAAGACAGTGTTCATGGCCAGCTTCTGAAATTAGCTATTAAAAACCATCTGGCATCCCATTACCTGAAGCATGTAACAGCTTACACATGTTCTCCTGGTACACAATAAAGGCTTGCATGTTAAAAACCATCAACCTTCTCCAAAGAAGCAGAGTTAAGAAAACCAGTGGAGCTCAGTGATGTTGGACAAACCTCAGAGAGCTGGTGCTTGTCCACACAGTCCAAGCCCAACCTCAGCAAACACCCCTGGTCCAGAGAGCCCCATCTGTCCCATCTGAATGCAGTGGGACCAGCGATGCAAGAACTTGGTTAATACCTCTGAGGGTAAGATGCGAGGAGAATCTGCGGCCTATAAACAGGACCAATAAATCACAATCACAAACTCTGCTGAGACACTTCATTTATCCAGATCTTCCTATCTTGTCATTCTCAATTGAGCAGTGAGTGATGGGCCTATGGGGCATTTCCCTGCTGAATGCTGCATATGAGACATCACAGCTCCAGCCCAGTGCTGTTGGAATGGGTCCTCTCACAGGCAAGACTTTCAAACATTTCTCCTCGTGTCAGACAAGTTTCAAGCATCAGAACTCTTTGGTTTCAGGGAAGATACGGAGAGAAGACGAGCTCTAGGCAAGTCTTTTATTTCCATTTCTTCATCTCACACTTGGTGGAAGTCAAGTCCTTCCCCCTAAAGCCAGAGGAGCAACCAGCCAGCCTATGCCACCCCCTGCCCACTCCTACTGGGACATCTCCTAACAGCTGTTTTTCTCCTAAAAGGGGATGGTAGGTCCTATGCACATCCAGGGAGCAGAAGTGTTGAGGTAGGTGGCCACCCAAAGCCCATATCCTTATTTACAGTAGTAGCTGAGCTATTTCTACCTGATTTTCCCAGTATCCTGAGAGCACAGGAGGATCAGAGGAATGTGATCTCTTTAACCCCAAGTTTTGTGGTTGCACAGAGCAAATGGACTCATGCAATCAAATGAAACACTGCAAGTGTTAGCAACATTTCCTCCAAGTGCCTCAAGGATAACTAGTTTAGTAGAAGCTATTTAGAGGAAAAATAGTATGTCAGAGGTAAAGAACAAGCTCATTAATACACCTCTGCTTCCTGCGTAGTGGCTTCACTGGAGGGCTGGAGGGCTGGAGGACGAGATTGTATCTCATCAAGCTTACAGGTTGCACCAAACCAGGACCAAAAGTAACGTCCTACCCCAGGACAGACTCAGCCCCAGCATGAGGACAGCCCAGGGTGAGCACAGCTCTGCTGTGATGTCCCCAGGGCTGGGAGCTCAGCCCCAGCACAGCTGGGAGGCACCATGGAGGTGGCTATCCTCTTCTCCTGCCACTCATCACCTCTGGACC
>WBNH01007877.1:0-99354 GCA_013401255.1 Urocolius indicus | reverse complement strand
TTCCAGGTCCTTTCCAATCCTTGGTATTCTGTGATTCTATGATATTGACATCCTACTTAAAAATAAATGATGCTGTGTAATGTGGGAAATGAGGTGGGGAGGGGGAGACTGGGTGAGGAACAGACAGAGACTCTAAATTATTTGCTTGCTCAAATTCATTAAGGCTTTTGGTTCACCTTTTGCCTTTGCAAGGGCAGGATGATAGGAGCTGGGAAACACATTCCCCAGCTGTGTCTCCTCAGGTGGGTTCTCCATGACACGCGTGCTCAGCCTGGCCTCAACTCACAAGACTCCCTATGCAACCAAGAGATCTCCTACATGGTTTTGCCACAAAGCTTAGCCCAGATTTCTACTCAGAGGTGGCAGCAACTTACCCACGCAGTGGGTAAATCCATAATACTTGCAGCATGGACGAGCTGGCACCTTTGCTGCAGGACAGGAGCCAGCCTGGTGCAGTTCTCTGGAAACACGCACACAGGTGCCAGCTTTCCTGCTTGGAAAAGACCACACAGTGAGGTAAGCAGCACTGTACCTGTTCTGCCTTGCTGTTACCAGGAATACTTTCTCCAAAAATGACAGACAGCCTGGCAGGGAGATGCATTGCTTGGAGGTTGTGAAACAGCTCTAGCTCTGGGAAGAAAGAAGGTCACGTACCCACTCATTAGCTGGGCATTGCAGTGTGGAGCGTGCAAAGAGGCACCGGCAGCCAGTCTGAGGGCTGCTTTCAGAGGTGGGGCAGCTGGTAGCAAACTGTACTCAAATAAATCTGGATAGTCAGAAGACAAGGTCATAGGAAGAAAAACATCCAAGGAGAGGGAGAAGAAAAGCTCCTCCTGCTCTTTCAGATCAGTCATTGTTGCTTTTTCTACCATGACCTCAGCTGTCCATCCCCATAAGGTGTAAATTACACTTATAATTACTTACTGTGATTGAGACATAGCCCTTTTTCCCCATACCAGACCTAGTCCCTTAACACTCCCTTTGTGTCTGAGAGGAAACTCACCTTTTTTGTTTCGCCTGTTTGAATCTCTCCTATCCATTCTGTCCTTAGTACAGGGATGTTTCGGGAGATGTTGCTTAGAACGGTTCTGCTCCGAGTTGTATGCCAGCACTAGGAATCACAAACTGTGGTTTCCTAAAGAGAGAGGCATACCACTGAAATTGGAAACCACTGAAGTCTGTCTTATATAGGCCAGATATGCTGGTCTTTTTAATTATTGTTATTTATTTAAGGGAAGAAACATTGGGAAAGGCAAGTTGCTGCACTTGCTGGCCCAGGCTCTGGCCCCTGCTGTGTTTGAACTTTGCTGAAAACATCTGTTCCCAAGGCCTGGTACAGCAGCAGCGAGGAAAATGTGTGGAGTTAGTGTGGCTGAACCACCTCTACAGTCTGCAACAACCCCAGGCTGGCAGGTTGACCTGGACATCGTGGGCGGTTGGCAGCAGTTGGAGCAGAGCTGGGATGTCGCTCCTGGGCTCTGGTTGGCCCGAGGGCCACAGCAGCTTTGGCAAATGCATCCTTGCACTGTGCTCTTTGCTAGGCAGGAGTGAGACAAACCTAGTACCATTATGCAGATCAAAAATAAAAGGAAAGGAAGAATTGGCATTGTTGTATGGGGGGAGTTTATACCATGTAAACAATTGGGAAGTTATTAATTTACCTTGCTAAATTAATTTTCTCACTGGCCTTTTCTTTTACAGGGGAGACTCATATACAAGCAGCCAAATAACATCACTTAACAACAGATAAAATTCATTTGCCTGTTGAACATCTGACTCTGGCTCTTTCTGTAGCATGTTTCATTCACTAACACACTAAATGCCCAAAACAGTTTAAAAACCAGCCCTGGCTCCACCAAGCTTAAGAAAACAGGACTGCATTTAAAAAACCCTTTTACAGAAGTATCCAAACAGATTACTTTCTGATCTATCCTTCTGAGCCACGTCCACAAAAATAAGCATACATTGCTCAGAGAAAGGGATTAAACAGCTACTTGTACTAACCATCACGCAGCATACCCAGAGAGGTGCTAGTGCCTTTGCGTGTGAGCAACGATACACAGAAACTAAAGAGCAGAGCCACATCACATCAGCTGCCTGCATCAGAAACCAGCATAGTCATACCTGTGAGGGTATTAAGGCCCAGTTTAAATTGAGGTATAGTTTTATCTCTATACCTCCAGCTGAAAACTTGTTTCAAAGCCCCACTCCTCTGATAGACTTCATCCACAATCTCTCTGCCCTGAGTTTACATCCAATTGTTTTACACCTCCTCCGTGTTTTAGTCTTAAAAGCTCCTCCTTCCCCTGTGTTTACCTCCAGCTATAATAACAGAGAGCAATATCACATCCTCTGTCAGTCTTCAGTGCGAAGGAGTTAAGGTCTGGCTCGGGTACAGGTGTGAATGCAACTCATCATTCAGTGGTTAGTAAAGATCCAGCCCAGCTGTGTTCACTTATTGCATTAACAGCAAATAGGGTGAATAGGTGTTTTCATCCTATAAAATTTTAATTATGAAACTAAAAGTACGAGTTATATAACCAGCTTTCAACACCATCTGACATACCAGTTCTGCTTACACTAATGTTCAGCTTCCAGTCATTAAAGGACAGATTTGCTCTTTGGTAAACAGAGCAAACAGCTCTGCAAATTAAAATGATATCTGACCTGCCCTCAAGAGTGTTTGAAGTGGGCCAGATGTAATGGGGTGTTCTCACCACTGCCTCAGTGAAACACCTGTGGTCTTAGCATTTAATATTTACCTTCTTTGCAATGACTAAATGCGTACTCCAGCCAGAGAAAGAACATGTATTTAATCTCAGGCCAAAACAAAGCCCAAAGCACAGCCATTCCACTCGGGAGGCAACCGTGGCTAGCTACATCTCCCTATACCAGGGAGGAAATCCCACTAACATTAGCACTAACAACCTCTCAAGATAGAGAACAAACCTAAGAGATGTTCTGGCAGGTGATTCTCTTTGACTCTAGCAGTTGCCTTTTCTGTTCATGCAGCAGAGACCTGGCAAGAAGACCCTATAGCTTGGACCCACCAGCTAAAGCAGATGCCAAGCCAGGCTTTGCTATTTGTGCTGCTAAGGGCTCCCTGCCCTCTACCCTGCTTCCTACAGAGCCTCACCAGACCACGCTCTTCCAGGATTTGTCTTCCTGGGAGGGTGGCAGTTGCCAGTTAAAGCCAAAAATCCCTTTCCATATGTTCAGATACCAAAACTCAGCAGAGGAAGCTGTTTACTCCCCAGAATAAGGGAAATTAACAGCTTCACAGCTTATTGTCATTTTCTTAAAACGTTGGTAAGGTTTAAGGCATCAAAAATTCTAGGAATGGGCAACTTTCAACTTTTGACCTGAGACTTTCTGCCAACTCATTGCCTCTCATCCTGCCCTGGTTGACAGAAGGGCAGGATGAAAGTGCCTCGGCATAATGCAGCATTCAGTTGACTTTCCTGGTCCCACCCATTGATGTTTTCCAGTTTCAGTCTCTAAGTCTCCCTGATTTCCTGGAGAAGATGCATGAAAAAAATCCCTTCCTTCCTCTTGCTGAAATATACACACACAAATTTCTAGTGTTAAGTGGGAGGGAATCAGGAAAGAAAGTCAGGCATTTGTTGCATGCAGTGTTGCAAACACGACCCCTTCGCTATTTGATCGAGTTGTCCCCTCCAAAGCTGACAAAACCCTGAGCTTTTCTAAGTACTGCAAAAATCTGCTGTAGCTTTAAGTTCCCCAGCCCTCACAAATACTACTGTTTGTTTATTGAAGGGCTGGCAGAACCTGAGATTGTACAAATCCTCCCTTACACAAAGTTTTCTGCTTTCCTATGAGGCTAGTTAGGATGTGTGATAATGGCAGTATTTCTCCATTTTGTTAAAAAAAATAATGCTCGTTTTCCACCAAAACAGTATCAAGTTACTCTCATGAAACACCCCTTCCGCTTCAGATAAGTTGGTTAAATGTTACCATCAAATGCTTACTAAATCAAGGTATGTCAGGATCATTTATTTGACATACATTACCAAAAATAAATACTCAGTCCTTAATATCAAAGAGCCCTGTCAGTGCATCACGTATCCTGATGGTATGTGAGCTCCAGACTCATCCCCCCCCTTAGTTTAGACACTTCATGGAGGCACCCAGTAGGCAAAGGGCTCTGTTTAAGTCTTGCCCAACTGTACACCTCCCCTGTATACTCCCTCTAGCAACCCTGAGCTGCCTCAGTGCCCGGGGTGATGCCAGAGGGTCATCCAGATCACCTGAGATCAGATCTCCAAGGTTGTTCCCTTGCTATATTAACTAAAGAACAGGTTTAAAATCTTTCCCAGACCTCCCCAAGACCCTCAAAACATGATAGACACGACATTCATACAGGAGTTAGAAGCTCTCACTGTCTGTCACAGAGTTGTACACACGGGGACAGCATACCGATTACTGCTGAGCAGGGCTTGGTAGTATGCTATTAAACCATTGTAAAATTACCCAGGCAAGCTTAGGAAAAAATATACTGAGTAATCCTGCTCTAGAGAGACCTCGAGTGTATGCTCCCCTACTCTGGCACCTCAGTTCAGAGCCTGAACTTGGAGTTGGAGGTAAGTAACACTGGTGAACGCTTTGTGAGACAAATGCATCAATGTGAAGCCCCTGCTCCTCTTTTTTCTGACGTGACAGTACACTTTGGTGGATGTTTGCAAGCACTGACTTCTCAGGAGAGCTTCACTTGACACAGGCAAATCCAAAACCTCCTCAGACACCCAGGAAAAGAGATCAGCTTAGGTGCATCTTCTTGTCACAACGTTGTGTGTAGTAAGGCGTGTCCACACAGAAAAACAGCCTGAAATAGTTATCCTGCTATAATAGCTATTCCTCACAGAGCATTCCACCATTGGTGCTTTATAATAGCATCCCTGGGGACACATGGCTGAGTTAAACCACAGAAAGACACTCTCCAGGCAGCATAAAACTGCCTGCCACCCCTCCACCCCCCCCTCCCCGGCGAGCGTGGACTTGCTAACTCTGGCAAGTGAGCTCTTGGTTCACTCCCTAGTACGCTTCTCATTTGCATCCACAGCTGACTGAGCTTTTATGGTATTTCAGCCTTTCAATCTGAAAAACTCGTACCTAATAGACCCTAGAAATTAAGATAAGACTTCCTGTAGCTGGTCATTTCAGTCGTACTCCCCACCAATTATCTACCTCCACACAGGAACATAAACGCTTTGTCCAGCTGATTATTCGTGCTTGCAAAACAGAAAGTTCTGACCTTGCTCTTTGGAGTCACATGTATGGCACAATATTACCAATAAATACACCTGGTAAACATTCATGATTTGCCTCTGCTTGGTTTTGTCCCACTCCTTGCGCTCCATCTCCCTCAGGGGCAGAATGAAGTGGACAGTAAGGGCTTTGCGACAACACATTTGACCAAAAAAAAAAAAGAGCAAGTGGCCAGCAGTGGTGCCAAGGAGCTCTGTCACTAACAAAAGCATCTGAAGGATGGTCTGGGTGCCTGAAAGAAACATCCACTAGAACCACTTGGAGAATGACAAACCTTTACACCCCCTCAGCTGGAACCCAAATCCGATGTATTCATTATGCTAAGACAAGTGAAGCCAGGTTACCCAAAGTGCTCCGTTGCTAAATAAATGACACATAAATGGCCTGTCGTTTTCTTGACAATACAATATGCTACCTCCTCCCCCACCTCTCCTTACGTAACTTTGTTAAATAAAGGCTGAAGAACCCTGAACCGCACAAGTAAAAACAGGCTGTGGATTTAAAAGAGGGGTGTGTGAATTGCTTCTGACAAACAGGTCTTCCTTTGCTGGAAGGGGACTCAGGGATTTTCACCAAGGAAACAACAACAACAACAAAAAAACCCAGCACTTTGTGTCCCGGGTGTTTCAGAACAACTTTGCTGTAACAAGTACTTAGATGAAAGTGGAAAGATCCCAATATACGGAGTAAATAAAACCCCCTCTAGTAACACCAAACCTCCTCCAGTGATTTTCAATACGAGATTTAGTCTCTTTGGCTATGAGAACATTGCATAACCCTTGCAATATTATAGCTTATTGCACTGCCTCGTCATACTGCATGTACTTGTGCTGTGACACGTTCACATGCAGATGTATCAGACACGCTGGCAACACCTATGACACAATAAATCTGAACTATGTCAATTCAAGCTTGATGGGACATGTGCCATTCCCAGCTACTGGACCAGAACCCTTTTGCTGGATGTAGGCACTGGCCAGGCATACATTAGCCTCAGACAGCCCTGTGTTATACACTGTGGACCTAGGTGCCAACAGAAGGGGATGACCACATTGAGAGAGAGCTGGCCAGTGGTAGCTGCTCAGCCCACTGTTTTGGGAGCAGATCACACAAAAAAATCTTGGGAAAGAGGATATTATTTGACATCCAAGTTAAAGGAAGAGTGAAAGGTCTGGCTTCCAATATACTAAATGGTATTATTTTTCACCTTTATACTGCTCATCAGAACCCAAACTACACAAAACCCCAGCTGTGCCTTCAAAACCTCATTCGTTTTCCCCATTATTAGCAGCCTGTTTCTAAAGGAGGTTTTCACATCTGCAGGATGTTAGACTATCCTGCAGCATTTGTGAGCAATGCAACGAAGTGAAGAAAGGCTGAGTACTGTTACCTTGGGACTGTGAAAGGATTTCACAGTCATTACCAGCTCTAGTGTGCCAGTCTGAATGAAGCTGCAAAAAGTCCAGAGAGAGAGCCAAGAGAGTCCTCTGCACCTTTTCAGTCCTCCTGGTTCACCTGCTCTTGCCAGCTCTTCCACTTTCTCTGTGACAGCCCTTCTGGGTTTGCCATTCTTTTTCTGCCCTTCACTCCAGCTACAGTTGAGAGGATCTAATACATTTTAATAGGGTTCAAAGCACAGCCACATTAACTCTGTAAATGACCCTAATAGCTTTCAAATGTTTCTATCGATGCTTTTATGTCTTCAGTAATAAGAACGTAGAAGCACTTGTAGTCTGTAAAATAAAAGGGCAAATTGGCTTCAGACAGAAGTTTTACTGCCAATAAAACTGTACATAACCATTTGCCTATTTTTTAACAAAGATGAATTAGCAGTTCGAATTCTAAAAATACTCTGAACAAAAGCTCAGTTTTGTCCTCTTGCCACCTTTGTCTCCTGTCACAATAAGGTGAGGCTGAGAGACGTGACATCTCGTAGTCTTCCCGATCTCCCTTTTCTGCTGCACCTCCCTGTCAGGGAAGAATTACATCCTTCCATTCTTTCCACCAGTGTTTCCCAGCAAATCAGTTCCAAACTGTCTAACACACTTAGAAAAGCAGGAGGGCAGTGGCTTTGAACCTACTTTGCTTTCTAATTTTAGAAGGTAATGAGATTATTTGGTGCACGGTCTCAGATTATTCATCGTGAGTTGCAACCTGATGGATTTTGTTTCTCTTCTGCTCTCAGGATGTTTAAAACCAGACACTGATGGTAATGACTCAGAAGTGCTCATTCAATAGCTCTCTCATTGCACATGTTTTAAAATTGAGGATCAAAAAAGAAAAGCCTAGCCTGAGTACTTGATACGTGTGAGTCAGGGTTGGTCTTATTGTGAGTGGTTGAATAAATCACTTGGAATTGTTTCTGTTGGTTGATAGGACTTGAACACAAATACTTCCAGTATGATCTTTGCTGTGTGCTTATGCAGTGATTTGACTTTAATACTATCCTTACATCAGTCCCTGAAGTCAGTTGTTTCAGTATAGGCATCAGACTGATAAAAAAAAAAACAAAACAAAAAAAACTTCTAGAAAGTGATGTGTGTTTCTACAGAACTTACATGGGCATTTTTACTGGAGACTGAAAAGTTGCCTCAGCTGAGAGTTTGTCGAAACAAACTGGAACGGGTAAGCTTCCAAAGCAAATACCTGTAAAAGATCCTTGCACTGATCTAATACATTCTCCTAAATGGGTGCCCTACATGCCTGTGTAAATCCCCCTCCCAGAAAGTGAGCGCTTCCCACTGTTTTGATACATTAGAAGCTCAACATTGCTCAATTGAATCCATGGAAATATCCAAATACATATCTATACAGAGATAATGGTTTTATGATTCTTTTCGTTCAGCTATAATTCAGAAATGTGCACATTTCATGCCTCTTTTGGACAGCAGTAGAGATAAACCCAAATGCTTACTTTTGAATCTCAGTCCCAATCTTATTTTTCCCAAGGTTGAATTTTACTTTGACTACAATACATTGATTAAGATTCTTCCAGATGAAGACAAAAAATGTTGTTTCACAATGCACCAACCAAAGCAAGAATGCAAGGCTCTCATTTATTTGTCTGGTCATGGAAAATGTTAGGACTGGTCCTGATTACTCCCAGCCAAGAAACATGCAAGGATTTAGAAAAGCTCATATTATTAGTGACACTCTCTTTCAAGAAGCTGAGATGTCCTGGCTGGAGAAAAGCAGTCCAGGACTCTTTTGAAAACAGCACATATCCACTGGCTTGATTCTAATGCAATCTCATTGCCATGCGAGCTTCCTTATACATTTGTCTCAACTGACAGAATGGCAAACCCGCAGAAGTTGCTTTTCACTGAGATTAAACACAAATCCAAATGACAGCTCTAATCCATTTTATGTAAATAATATGTAAACATCAATAGCAACATGAAGCAAAAGCACTCACGGAACGTGCGACACTCTGCTGCCTCTTCCCAGACTGAGCCTTTGCACCATGACATGGTTACTAGAGGCATGAAGACAAGCAAAGGTTGAAGCCAGATGTGCTGCATGATCCTGCATTATACCAGATAACTGAAAAACAGTTCTGTTTGTTAACTGGTGGAAGAGTTTCAATGCATTTAGGCTAGTTGTTCTCTACAGGTTTCCTATTATTCCTTTCCCTTTTAAAAAGTGTGAGCACTTCAATGTTCTTTCTGTCCCGTCTTTCTTTTAAATATCCCCTTTTTTTCTCCTTTGAACAAGAGAATTCTCTATTGTTCCTCTAGCAGTACAGCTGGAAATACTCGTACAACCTGTGAGAGTTGGGGCAGGGGGGGCTACACAGGCAATGAAAGTACCAGGGAAAGGCAGAAAGGAGGATTTGCAATTAGAGTTTCCATTTTGTTTCCTCTAATCAAGGCCAGTAAACCTGTTAAACCTTTTCATTGCTAGAGGTAAGAAGATTGCTCGATACTAAAACATTTCACCTGGCAGTAGGTCTGCTTCATCCCAAATTAGAGCAGGCCATTCCCACCTCCAGTCAAAGCAGATTGGGAGTGCAAAGCGATTTTTGACAATCACAACTAATAGTAAATACCTGCTTCAGAAAACGGGTGGTGGAAGGTACAGCCTGTCTTGCTACACTCATAGCAATTTTACAGCTCTGTTTTACCTGAGGACTGCATTATCAGATCCTCTGCTCTTTCTCGTGAAGTGTCAGGGTGGCTTCTCTTTCCCAAGGAATGGCTGCACACGTTAATTTAACTCCCGTGCAATGGGCATACAGACCTGGGAATCACACTGTTCTCCAAAGCCTGATTTGTTTAAAGCTAATTGTGAGACAATAGTATTTCTCTCTTGACATTTGTTTTCCTGTTAAAGATAATGTTGGAACCCGTGACATGACCACATCCAGCTGCACCAGACACATCAAAATCAGTGACAGGATGAAACCAAATTACTAGGCCTTTTTGTGGCTGGGGCACCATGTGATGCATCACAATGCAAGATGACAATTGAAACGTTTTAAACTGTAGTTCAAACCACAGCAAAGAAAACCTCAGGACTCAAGATCAGAGAGACAGAGAAAGATATAGGTGTTTGCAAACTGCAGAAGAGGAAGGGATTTAGCTCTTTGCGCCTCCGCAGGTTCACCATCTCTGACTTGCTGCCAAATGCTCAAAAGGCTTTGACATCTGAAGGACATTATACAAATTTATAGCACTCAGACATAGCAGAGGGAAAAGGGAAGCACTTGGATCATATGTGCAAGAAATCTAAGTGTTCCTATCTCCCTCTCCATCGCCTCCATGGGCAGAAATAATCAAGCAATGAATGTGCCATGAGGTTGGCAGGACCAGAAGAGGACGGGGTTACTATCAGAGATGTGAGAGAGGGAGAAATTGTCCAAAGCTTTTTCACAACAATCACACAGAGAGCAACTGAAAAGCAAACATTTAGAGTAGCCTAGGACTTTAAAATAGACACGCGTAGAGTATCAGAGATGGAAACCATTCTGTGCTCTTGGGGCAGTAAATTCAACGCAACTGAAAATGAAACAGTCAAATAGCAAACGGCTCGTTGGGCTACACTTTCCTGATTAGCCATGGAAAGTGAGGAGGGGATCTCTTTCTCAGACTGTAACTTGTCATTTTTTTTTTTTAATATAAAGAAACAGATTTATTTTCTTTTTAATGTGCAGGTCCAAAATGTCGATTCTTTAGCACGAACTGGCAAGAGTCGGTGAAAATGCTGTTGTGCTTTCTGCGTTTCTTTGATCCCCCAGAATAGCCAGGGAGACTGTATATTTACAGAGTTGGGGAGGTTTAGACTTCAGTGATGCAAAATCAAAAGTCAAAGCCGTTTTATTCCCAGCTGGAGAGTTATTGCCACCAACAAAGACTCCATGGGCAGATTTCATGCAGACTTTGTGGTAACTTCAAATTCTTCGTCCTTGTTTTAAAAATGTGCCATCACTTAGCTGAATGTTACCCTTGGCTTAACATACATCTAAGAAGCCCTTCTTTTTTCCCTATCAGTTCATTGGCATCTCCTGGACATGTAATAACATCACTAAGTATCTCTCAGATTGCCTCTCTCTCAGTTTTTTACCTGGCTATGCAAAGAGAAGCCTAACATTTCCATCAGGGCCTAGGAACATACCCCATCTTTGAGCTCTACAAAGTAGGCAACAAGTATTCTCCAATACTTGTTGGAGTTACAGCTCCAACTTTTTGGGTTATAGCTACGCAGATATTTTGCAGTTGAGACGTAGCCAAAATTTCACTTCAGACAGTTCAGTGTAACTGTGATAGGTCTGGGACCTGGATTTGAAAATTAGGCCTAGACTTGAGTGGAGCTATTCCAGTGCTGTAGAAGCCAGAAGATCTTTCATACCAACCACCTGTGATCGCGTGGGCCAAGTGAAGCTGATGGGGGTAAAAGATAAGGTGTTTATTTCTGCGCCACTTAAGAGCGAGGAAGGCCTGTCAAGTATACAGATGAAGAAATATTGTTGTTGCAGTGGTGACATCTCAGCCATCATTTTAACATGTAATTTTTAATTTTGCAGCCACTTGTTTTTTTAAGTATTAAAATATCTTTGAACTGTTATGTGATCACTGTGGAAAGAAACATCTATTCAACAGGTTTGTTTCAGAGTGTTGCTGGAACGGGGCTTTTCTTCGCTCCACCTCCGAGACTGCAAGGAGTGATTGATCCCATATGCAGGCAGCATACACAGGCCTTGGGGCTCTGTACGTACAAGATGTGTGATGTAAAGTCATTATTTTTCTCTTTTTTACTCATCCTTAGAACGTATATCAGAAGTGTTACCTCTTCCTGCAAGATGTTTGCAAGTAGTTTAAGTTAGACAGGAGAAAGTGAGCCTTCCCACTCATTATGTGTAATTTTCCTCTGATTTGTTTTGATTCGTCTTAATGGGGATGGAACACCATGTAGATGTGGGCGTAGATGATGGGGTGGGTAAGTTTTCACGGGGAATGAGCTGAGTAAGCAAGTTTGAAGCTACCTCCTAAAAATGATTCTTCATACAAGCCTTGGGGAAGCAACCAGACACTTGTTTCAGGATTCCTTGACAAATCCCCACAGTATTTCACTGAATTGTGAAAGCAAAGGATTGTGCAGCCAGAATTAAATGGCCATGTCAGCTCCTTCTGCATAGGAACTTGTATTTTTTACTATGAAATCTGCTGGCAGTAAAACTTTCTAGCCCAGAGTCCATATCCATTGTGTGTGTCTATGAATGTCCGAGCGTGTTATCTCTGTGAGGCAGCCACGTTGCTCAGGGCTCTCCTGGGCTGGCACAGAGCTCTTAATATTGAGGAATCTGTAGAGAAAGGAAGGGTAGAAATAGTAGAGCTAGTAAGTCTAAGAGTGGAAAAATCTTTCATCCATCCTGTCTGCCTGTGGTTCTATAAGACACTCAGGTAAATGTCAACAGGCAGCTCTAAACTTTTCCACAGTCCTCAGCATGATAACCCAGAAGAGAGAAGGGGTTCAGAAGGAGGAGATTCAGGTCAACACCCCAGCAGAACGGCTCTACTTGAAACCACACTGCCACAAAACCAAACAGGCTGTAGAACAGAAAGGAGAGGGGAAAGTTTCTTATAAGTAAGCAGGGATCTGGAAATTTCTATCAACAGGTTGTCACACGTCCTGCAAATCCCACCCACTCAGATGAAGGAACCTAAAAAAATTCTGCAGGGGGAACTCAAGAGCTGCTTTCAGTGGAAGGAAGCGATCCAGCCTATAATTAAGTTTTCATCTCCTATTATTTATCCAACATCATGGCATCTCATCCAACATCTACCTTGCCGACGCTGTTTATTTAGTTAGTTCATTATATTTCTCTATAATTTGTTGCAGTTGAGCTGAGCACAATGGCTTAGAAAAACACCATTCCAAACACTTTCATCATCACAACTTTCTAAATGCCCCAGCCCTGCTGGTTGCCAAGCAGAGGAAGAAGCATTACTGTTTTTGTCACACTTGACCGAAGTCCTTTGCCCCTAAAAATGCACCCACACCTGTTTGGGAACCTCCTATTTACTCATCTTCCATCAACCTTCAGAAGTGAGGAACGTGGAGAGCAAAGGACGACCTGAGGAGATACTTGAACGCAGGACACAATAGAGAAAGAGATGAGTGACAGAAAGATAGCAACCTGCATTTGGCACACCCTGCTTTTCTAGATTGTGATTTCACAGTATTCTTTATAAGCTGTATGTTATTTTCCTGGCTGGGGCTGGGGCCATCTTTTGTGTGATGTGGTAATAAAGCTTCAGTTACAACAGGTATGGGGCCATTAAGCAAGACAGCATAGGGTCTCTGATCAGTTACAATCAACAAAACTTGAATGAGTTTTAATTTACTGTGGATGAAACTCTGCCAGGATCTGCATCATGTATGTGCACCAGTGAGACATGCACAGACCTGTGTCAGGCTTCTGTGGAGCAGTAATACCATCCATGAGCAACAGAGCCAGGGAAACCTGGCAGCTCAGGTCCTGTGTGCCCTGTAAATGATCGGAGATGGCCATCTTGGTATGAAAAACAACAAAATAATGAGGATCAGCAGCCCTGATTCTGATTTCAATTACATTTATGTAACCCAGGAGTGATTCCACCAAGATGTGGAGCAGTAATGGTGGAAATGCAGCAACAGGCCAAGAATCTGTCTTAGGTAAATAGGCTTCATCCATAACACTGCTAGGGCATTGTGGATGGTTCAGTAACTGGAGGTGTGACGGCAGCATGGTCATGTTCTAGCTAGCTCCAAGAGCATTGCAGGGAATCTGCAGCTGGGCAGGCTGTGGAAGGAGCTCCATATGTGTTTTGGAAGGAGGGGATGAGAACCGTGAAGCTCAAACCACCGTATCTTTCTGGCTATTGTTAGCACTAAATGAAAGCTGGTTTCAGTACGTCCCACATGCTGCAGTTGCAGCTCTGAGCATAGTGTAGGCATAATGCTGGAGGCTGGTAGACATAAACTGTGCTTACTGTAAATCTTAGCAAAGAAATTCACTCCTTCAAGGCACACATCATGTAGTTCCCGAGAAGTCTGAGGTATTGCAGATGAGAAAGTCTTTCCATAGACACAGAAGGACTTTTTCTTCTTCTTTTTTTTCCCTTTTCTCTGGCAATCAGATGAACCAAGGGATGGTTTTGATTCAGAATCTGGAGCAGATACGGGGAGGATTGATTCATGATTCCTTTTCTTTTTTTTCTCTTTTAATGGGCTGACAGACTCTGCTCCAGGCCTGTGTTCCAAAGCCCTGATCCAAAACCCACTGAAGTCAATCCTTGTAGGGTGCAGTGTGCTGTGAATTTGGCTGCGAAGTGACACTCCACCACCACCACTCTGTAAAGAAACAGAGCATCATCTTGTTTTCTTAACTGACACAACTATTAAATGATCTCTAAAATATCTACCATGTCTTCCTCCTGCCAAAGCTTCCTGTCCTCTGCTCAGTCCCTTACCTTTCAGCAGTCTGGCACTCCCAGCTCACAGACAACCTGGCACCTGTCCTTGCCCTGTGGCAGGAATACCTGCCTGCTCCCATGCTGCGCTCTTCATCTCCTTTGTTCCCTTCTGCACTGATCCCAACCAAGCTCACGTGGGACACTGGAATTAAAAGGTTGTGCCGTGCAACAGGAAAGAAAGATGTGAGCAACCAAGACGTGCCTGTAGCAGGAACATTTCTTTGTCACCTTTTCCTCTTGCAAAAATCTTTGGCATTTACGTGCGCGTGCACACGCTCACACGCCCTGCCCGTCCTTCACTGTCCTCCTGCCCGTCCTTTACTGTCCTCTTTGCTATAATGACTGCATCAGACTGAGAACTCCTGAGGGCAGGGTCCTGGTACATGGCTTGCTCTCAAAAAGCGTCCTTCATTCCTGGGCTGTTGTTTTAATGATGGAGGTAAGGCTATCAGTCAGCATACCGCACTACCGCACCAAACAAGCATCTCACACCCAAAAGTCACAGCCTCAAAAAGCCCTTTTGGAAACCCCACTTGAGCAGAGCAGTAGAGGTGCTTGCCTACATTTAAACACGCAGCCCTAGGGCCGTGAAAACAATGAGCTTTTTCAGTTTTGCTGCTGGGCTGAAATGCTGTGGGGCAGAGGCATCTCGGTTTTGACAGGAAAGGAACTGACAGGATCCGATTGGTCTCACTGAAATGGAAACCTGTAACATTATGTTTTGTTCAACGGGACAAAAATTCAGTGTTTCGCTTCGGGAAGTTCTGAGAGATATGAGGAGATGAAGAGCCCCAGAGTCCCAGAACTGTTGAGGCTGGAAAGGACCTCTGAAGGTGACTGAGCCCACTCTCCCTGATGAAGCAGGGACACCTAGAGCCAGTTGGACAGGACCATGTCCAGGCCACTTTTCAATATCATCGAGGATGGGGCCTCTACAACCTCTTTGGGCAAGCTATGGCATAAATTCACAAATACTTTGCAAGGGGAGTGGGGGTGGTGTGTGTTGCTATCTTTCTCATTCAAAACAGCAGGGCAAAAGCTGGGAGTCAGGCTTTAAAGCCCATCTCTCTCTCCAGGCTGAATAACCAAGCGGACTATGAGGATAACCTGAGATGAGGATACTGCAGTCGCTTTCATTACTTTGCACAGACAATTTGGCCTTTGATGGAGTAACACTGAAGACCATAGACTCCATTTCCCAGCAGGCTGGCTTCATGGTCATGACTCTAAAGCCATTTCACTCTCTTGCCACATGACTGTGTAAATACTTATCTAAACAGAGCAGCACCTACAGGAGAGACACACCTCAATGCATTTATAATCTCACTGCTAACAGTGACTTGAGAGGTGGAATGTGTCAGTGGAGGTCTAGAGTCTCCACTGGTTCAAGGCAGAGGTTTGCCTGGGAGGATTTTAGCCTCTGGGAGATGTTTTGTGGGTATTTTGCAGCAGAGGCTTCTGAGTCTCCTCCTCTTGGAGATATCCTGTTTTTTATAGAACATCCACACAGTCACAGAGGAAGAGTGTAAAGAATGACTCCTGACATGCTAGTTAAAACATTCTCCTGGAAGGTGTGACATGCAGGACACTCAGCCCTGCTCCAATTAATGCTTAATTGTCTGCACAAAGAGGACAGTGTAAACAGAAATAAGACACCTGGCCCTCGGCCCCTGTCTCCTGGATTAACTGGGAGGCAGTAGGCTAAGAGGAAGAGGGGGTGAAGGATGAGCTCCCCCAGCCCAGCCCATCATTTCTGACCAGTTGCATTTCCTTAGGGCATTCTTTCTCCATCAGCAATGTGACCCCGGCCCTCTCCTTCTGACACTATTTGTGGCAGTCAGCCTCAACCCAGCAGCAGTTTCATGCTGACAAAAAATTGCCCGACCCATTGAGACTTCATCAGAAAAAAACAAATCACCGTCTCTGTAGGAGCATTCACAGCCAGAACAGCTGACTGTGCACCTCCATCCCTCTGAGCTTCCTCCAGATTGCTGAAGCAGGCCTGGTAGCCTTATCTCCATGCTTTTTTAAGGTGCTGCTGTCAGTTTGCCAGGCACTGGAAGGTGCTTTGGGTACAATGTCTAATTTACGTGCTAAGCGTTTGCACAACACCAAGCACAATGGTGTCCGGGCTCTGGCAGGGGTGCCCAGACACTGCTACCATTAACTGTAATTACTACTGATTACCCAAATCACAGTTCACGTCATGGAGCAGCCTCTTACCCGGGCGCAGGAGCATCCAGCCAGGGCAGCACACCCTGGGCCACCAGCTCTGCTTCCCAGGCCAGGGGCAGGGGCAACAGGCTGGCAGGCAGCAGGTGAGGTTGCCTGTACGATCGAGGAAGCAGAGGCTGCTGCCTTAGCCTCTGCCTGGAATCCTTGTGCTTGTAATGGTGGCTCTGCCAAGATATTCTTGCCCTCCTTCCCTCAGGGCTCATTGATAGCCAGCAGAAGTTGAGCTGCCTGCTGGGGCTCATTCAATTGCACTGTGGCAATCCAAAGGCTGTTGGCAATGTCTGCAGCAACCTTTTGCCCTCATCTGTGGGGGTATCTGGGGCTTGGGGACCACATATACATCAAATCTTAGGGAAGGCATATTAAAATCAAGGAAGAACTATGAAATGCTGCTGGCTTCCATCTACTAGACCTTAATTTTGGCACATGCAAATTAGTAAGCACTGCATATTGGAGAAAGTATAGAGAAGAAAATGATAGCTGCTCATCTTCACGTACTTAATTAGACTCTGGTAATTACCACTCTGTGTGTTTTTAACTCTGTAAGAGCAACACGTAGCCTGTGTTGCAGCAAGTAATTCAGACACTGAGTCAGTTGACGTGGATCAAGCTGATCTACATACATTATCTGGACTTCAAAATATGTTATTTTTCAATGCACTCTGTGCACTCCACTGGCATCTACTTGTCCAATGTGATACAAACAAAGGAAAAGTTGGTTATCAGGGGAATCAACGAGGATTCACCAAGGGGAAATCCTGTCTGACCAACCTGATGCCTTCTATGAGTGCATAACTGGCTGGCTGGATGAGGGGAGAGCAGCAGATGTCATCTACCTTGACTTCAGCAAGGCTTTTGACACTGTCTCCCACAACATCCTCATCAGAAAGCTCAGGCAGTGTGGCTGGGATGAGTGGAGGTGAGGTGGATGGAGAGCTGGCTGAATGACAGAGCCCAGAGGGGGTGATCAATGGCACAGAGTAGAGTTGGAGGCCAGTGGCCAGTGGAGTTCCTCAGAGATGGGTTCTGGGGCCAGTCTGGTTCAACATCTTCATCAATGACCTGGATGAGGGGACAGAGGGACCCTCAGCAAGTTCCTTCCTGGCACCAAACTGGGAGCACTGGCTGATTCCCCAGAGGCTGTGCTGCCATTCAGCAGGATCTCAACCAGCTGGAGAGTTGGGCAGAGAGGAACCTCATGAGGCTCAACATGGACAAGTGCAGAGTCCTGTAGCTGGGGAGGAACAACCCCATGCACCAGGACAGGCTGGGGATTGACCTGCTGGAGAGCAGCAGGAGTGGTGGTTGATAATAAACTGAATGTGAGCCAGCAACTTGCCCTCATGGCCAAGAAGCCAATGGCAGCCTGAGATGCATCAAGAAGAGTGTGGGCAGCAGGTCAAGGGAGGTTCTGCTCCCCCTCTGCTCTGCCATATCTGCTGAGGCCTCATCTGGAGTCCTGTGTCCAGTTCTGGGCTCCTCAGCTCCAGAGGGACAGGGAACTGCTGGAGAGAGGCCAGCACAGGGCCACCAAGATGATCAGGGGACTGGACAAGCATGTTTGCTGTAGCACTGGCATGTACTCAGCACTTATTCTAGCTAAAGCAGAAGTGATTTTAAAATAAATACATTACAGAAGTAGCACAATAACACTGAATATTTGACATTTTAGAGTTCAGCAAAAGCATTTTTGCCTCCTTCCACTTGATTTTTCCATCTCATTTTTCAAATCTAACATATTTTGCTGGTAGTGTGAGTTCAGAATAATTCCTTTCCAAATTTATACCATGACACTGTTTTATACTTGCCTTCCAGACATTTAGTTCCCCACAAAACGAGATCACTGAACTCTTTTTGACTCGTGCATCCATCTAAGCAATTCTTAAGAGTCACACCGAGGTTGTCCACAAGTACTTGCGAGATTTAATCTCCTTACTTTGTAGATGGATAACACTGAACAAGCAATTTCTCTTTAAATGGTTTTTTAATCAGAAAAATGTTTCTTTTTAAAGTCTTTGCATAGACGAGTTGGGCCTGCTGAGAAAGGAGGCCGCTTTTTCCAAAACTGACCAAAGTCTTCCATTTTAACATCTGCAGAACGAGGCATTTATGTTCCACTTGGAAGTTGCCCTCAATGTAGAATTTTGCATGAAAGAATAAAGTGTAAAAATTCTAAGCTGTCTTTTTACCTTCACTGTAAGGAAATGTCCATCTTGCTTGATGAAGCGTCTTGGCTTGATCCGTGCTTTCCCGATTATGGCCCTGAGTTTCCTTCCAAGAGGACACCTTTATGCCATGGGTTAGGCAGGGAAAAAGATGTTGAGATGACTTTGCAGACAGGAAAGCCATTTCTGACCTTCCTCTGCTGCTAAATACTTTGTGATGCTCGGAGGGGGCAGTGACACACAGGGGTGGCATTCCTGTGGCAGGCTCAGTGAGCAGCTGACTTTTGCTAGCTGTGATGTGTGCAGGCAGACCTGAAAGCTCACTGGTCCCTCCACGCAATGGGTTGGGGTTAACCACAGGGAGCAGAGACTGTACAGACTGTGGTCTCTGGGTGGTACTCAGGGATGTGGCTCATGGCATACCAATTGCTCAAACGCTTCTTCCAGTTCTACGCCACTGCTTTTCAGGCCAAAAAGGCAGAGTTCTCCTGAACGTGACAGAATGTTGACAAACGAAATGCAGATCTCATGACAGAATGTATTAATCTCCCAGCCGTAGCTATTCACTGCAGTGACCAGAATATGAAACATAGAGCACTGAAAACAACCCTGGAGCCATAGATACTGTGATACAAAGGAAAGTTCAGCCACATTCTCCTGAGTTTCACAAAAGGAGGACACACATCTTCCACCTTAAAAGAGCAGCAGCAGATGGGATGTGCTGTCAGCCTCTCTACCCTTGGCGTTTAAGCTTAACGTCAGTTTTTGTTAGGTAACTCTTACTCATAGCAGAGATATCATAGCCCAAACTCTTCTCTGAACAAGAAGAATTGCCCCTTCTGAGGTACTAAAGCTCTCGGTAAACTCGTTGTGTAATTCTTTCAATATGCCTATATCCTTTCTAATGGCAAAAAATGAAATACATTAAAATGAAAAGTCAGAAATTGCACCATACTGTCAAGAGCCGTGAAATGACCGAACTTTATGGCATAGCTCTGCTCTCTGTTTTGATTTCCAAAGCCATGTTGTCTCAGCAAAACCTCCAAACAGCAAAAGCATCCAGCATCACAGATGTTTACGATTACAGGCAACTGAATGAGAAAAGCAGGCTTCATTTATCAATCAGGATTTCAAATTTGTTTTTATTTGATGTGATACCTACTAGGGAGCCTTTCCACGGAGTTGCACAATAGAAGCTTTTGAGGATTATATTTCATGGTTATTATAGAGGGGGAAAAGGGTTTAATATGTTTTCATAGTCCTATTAACTACTTAACCTTCCAGCATCATTGCTCACCTAATTGTGAGCTTTACATTAAAAAAAAAAAAAAACCCTCTCACATGATATGTTCCGTAGTGAGTTCATAACAAAAAAAAACTCTTAAAAATTACTGGGACTGAACATTGACCTTGGGAATCCCAGCAGACCTCTGTTGTAAGCTATCAAACTATAAAGCCTGATGCTTCTAATAAAGAGATTCATCTCAAATTCCTTTTTCCTTCTGCATACCCAGTGCGAGAGCCCCATGCTGCTCAGAGGTGGATGAGTAACTCCAGAGATGCTGCAGAGTCCTTTTCTCATGTCATGCAGCTCCCCCTGATTTAAAAATAAATGGTGGTGCATTCAGAGAGCATGGTGACCCAGACAGTTATCTATGCTAAAGCAAAGTTTTCCCACTAAAGCATCAAAAAGAGCTACATCTATTTTCATCCCATGTAACTCTGATCTGGAATCCAGAGCTGTTTGCTTGTATTAAGCAAAACAAGGCACCACAGTTTGTGCCTTTGCTAGAAGAAGTAGCCTTTTTAGAAGTCCTTGGTCTCACATCTTGAGATGTTTCCACGATTTTGTCTCCACTGCTGTCATGGGACACTGCTGCAAAAACAGCAGGCTGCTCCAGCCCTGCCCCATTGAGCAGTCCTCCTCCCATACTCTGTACCAGTGAAGTGTCAGATGTAGGGAAGGCCTGTTTTAGAGCAGAGGCAATCGTGTTCACCTGGGCTTCCTGCCAACCACAAATTCTCCTTCTAGGTGTTATGCTTAATTTTCTTACTCTTGCCTTTTGAGACCTGGACAGGTTCAGCCTGAAACACCTCCTCCTGCCTCCACAGTCAGATCACAGACCTCCACAGCTGGGAGGCGATTGGTGCCCACCCCACATCCCATCAGGGACCACAGATGCTGCTGGACATACAGCACCAGCCTCAGTCCCATTCTAGGAGGCCAGGACACATGCAGCTGGGTTTGTGCCAGCACCCCACACTCTCATGCACCATCATCCTGTGTCAGGTAACAGATAAACAGAACAAGGCAGCCCAGGAGTCCTGCTCGCAGGCTGACTGGGCCAAGTGCAGAGGCTAGGCATATCCTCTTTCCCACCTGGAAATTTGGGCTGAGAGAAAGGAGAAATGTCACCTTTTGTGCAGGAATGCGAGAGCAGCCAGCAAGCCCTGTTTCTCTCTTGCTGCCTGGAAGGCTCAGACGAAATGTCCCCTGCTCATGGACAGGTCAGCACCCTCCTCTGAGGCATCAGACCTGCAACACGTGCACCCACGGTGGATCACCTGATAGACAGGAAATCTGACCAACTTGCTAAGCATGTGTCAGCCATCTGTGTGGTACATGTGCAGCTGATACAGTCCATCCCAGCTGTGTCAGGCTTGTGTGCGTGTGTTCTGTAGTACCCAAACCCTTATTTCTCCATGAGATTTTCCAGGAAGGACTTTGTGTGTCCTGCAATTAAAAACTCACCCTGAGTACAGAGTAGTCTAAACCTGAAGAAAGCCTAGAAGAAATCAGAGCATGTTGTAACAACGATGTTTTGATGTGTTTTCTTCCTGCTGGAAACGTGCCACAAAAACATACGCGAAGGGACTGATGGTCTTCCTTCATAAGAAGTTGAAGCTGTTTCAGCATTTGAAGGTAGGATTGCATATCAGCACAGCACCTATGCTGATCTTCCCTGTGTAAGAAGACTGTTTCTCCTTTTGTAGATGGAAAAAAAAATACAAAGTTCTCGTTCTACCATCATTTATAACACGGTGAATCAGGTGTAACTGAAAGGCAAACAAAGAGCGTAGAATACTGTGCTCAAACTTACTTGAGAAACCAATCTCATAGAGAGACTCTTTTATCTCGGGGACCAAAAAAGGATCTCACAAGGAAGATCTGAGTTGTAGATCAGTGTCAGTTGGGAAAGCACACAAAGAAACTATTGCTTTAGATGTGTCCCCTTCTCACCTCATTTTAAAGCAGCTACCTACAACTGACAGGTGGATTATGCCTTAGAAGTGTCTGTTTCTCTCAGTCTCCCTCAGAAAGAGGCTTTAGCAGAAATGTAATTCCTTACACTTTACATATATCCCTGTTTGGTTAAATCAGTGTGAGCTGACCCTCTGAATGTCCTTGGAAAGTGTTGCTTTCCATATCAGTGCAACTAGTAGTCATCCCTTTGGAGACACTGGAATTGTGGTGAAGTGAATCTCCTCCTTTCTCTGTAGCCCAAGAACTCTCATGGTTGGACCTCAGTGTTTTGTGCAGATAATGGAGAGCTAGGCTCCACGGGAAGCAGAGAGGAAGGGAGAAAACCTGTGGTCTTCTTTTATAATGCCCACAGATGATGTGTTAAGGACTGGTCTGATTCAATAAAACACATCTTACTATGGTCTGAAAGAGGAAGCATGTGAAAGTATTGCCCTTATGCTTTACTCAGGGTGTAAAACATCTGATACCAAAAATAAACACACTTGGAGAAGAGTAGCTTCAGCTAACTTCAGCTGTGTAAAAGCTACACACGCAGTCCAGACCAGGCACGTTGGCTCCCAGCACTTCTGACAGGGACACTTCCAGAGTGCAATTCTTCCCAGTCTAAGAAGGTCTCAGACATTTCAGGTACAAAGACATTTGATGCTTCATCCTCTACACTCTTGCTACATGTGGGGAGGAAAGTAATCTGTCACTATCTTGCTGCTTCTAATGAGCTATTGAAATAACTAAGTTATCTAGTTGTCATCATCTCTGTAACTGAACAAGATCATTCTCCACTTCCTCTGCCTCTTCTCCATAAATATTGAAGGCTGTTAGCTGTGACCAGCCAAATTAGCTCAAGGAGGTACGTGGTACAATTCGTGTCTAACCTCCGTGCTCAGGGAGCCAGCACTGTGTCAGACTTGTGCCATCTGAGCACCTTTTTTGATCCCACCTACCCCAGCAAGGCAGCATTGGTAGCAGTGTTACTTGCTGTTATTCCCAGGCAGGGGAAGGACAGCATTAAATTCTGCTGACTTTTGCTGGAGAGCTGACAAAGGGAGCTGCAGAAAGGGCACGGGATCAGTCTGAGGGTGCACAGTCCTGGGTGAGGCTGGTGCACTTTATGGGTTGATGTCCAAACTCACCAAGAGAATAATCACACAAGTCCTCCTCTGCGCTGAGCCTGTAATAACTAACCCTGTTTGTGAGGGAAGCACGTTGTAACTCCTAAAAGGAGGCAACTTAAAGCCTAGGGTCTTTAAAACATCACATTGCATCGTGCCTTTAAAATGGCTTCCTTTAAAAAACAAACACGATGAGCAAGAGAGAGACTAGGAGAGGCTCTCCCTGCACGACACGGCCAAAAGCAGACTGCTTCAGGAACCACAGCTCTCCAATTTCCTATTTTCTCTAGCATTAAATTAGCATCAGTTTTCTTAAATTCGCCCTGCTCAGATTTCTCTTTTCTTTAAACAAATCAACAACAACAAAAACAAAAAGCAGCTTCTTGCATGTATCTTCCAGGCAGAGCTCCAGCACCAGGGCTGTGCTGGAAACAAGCACCATTGTTAGGCTTGCATGGTCCATCACGGCCAGGCTCTCAAGATGCTCATAAAAATCTGGGGCTCACTTTCATCACGATCAAGTGTGTGGTTACATGCAAAAGCACATTTGCATCCCAGGCAGCAGCGGATGGTAGGCACGTAATAACGTTTGAAGACGATATACCACGCTGTAGCAAGGAACAGCCAGAGATCATTACTTAATGAACAGGCTGGTAGTCCTCCACTTAGACACTCGGTTCTTTCTCACTCAGCAAAAGTGGCTTTGGAGCTTTCAGTTTTAACTGCCATGGGATCTGGGGGTTTGTGTGTGTGTGTGTGTGTGTGTGCAGTAAATAATTAAATAACAGACACATCAGTACTGGCATAAAGAGAGAGGCAATTAGTTTTGATTAAAAGATCCCAGTGCCTTTTAATGTCATCGGTAGGAATGGCACAGGCACCATATATCAACATCCAGAAACTATTTCTTATTTCCTTCACTTCCTTTTTTTTTTTTTCTTTTCCCCCTCCAGAAAAGTGGATTTGCTCTGCCAGATTACATCATTTTCACATGCATTCCACATATGGCTCTTCCAGAAATTATAAACACAGATGCAGAACCGTAGTTGGCTTGGCTCCTGCCCCTGAGAGTGACACCCATCCGATCGCTAGCTGCAGAAGAGCTGCGCTGCAAAACCCAGGCAGCGTGTGTGCCAAGAGGAATCGTTTCCACCGGGAATCAGAACTGAGGTGATTCCAGGGTTCTTGTTTCTTCGTGTACCTTGTCTACAAAAGACTGCAGAAGGTCAGCATAGATAGTCTCCTCCTGGACAAGTTCCACTGGCCCAGGCAGACATTGGATTCAATGGACCTCGTGGCCACCAGAGGCTTCTGTGTGTCCCATTAAGAAATATGGACCATTACAGTTTTTACTGGAAGTACACAAAATGCACTGTTTCTCTGCCCCTTATCCAATAGGTGTGCAAAACGTTCCAAACGCTTTACAATCAGGTAATGGCTACAGGCTTCTCACAGAGTCCCAGAACAGCTGAGAATGCAAGGCACCTCTGGTCATCTGGTCCAGCTTCCTGCTCAGGCAGGGCCAGCTAGTGCAAGCTGCCCAGAACCGTGTCCAGATAGCTGCTGAATATTCCCAAGGATGAAGACTCCACAATCTCTCTGGGCAGTCTGATCCAGGACTCAGTCACTCTCACAGTAACAAAGTGTTTCTTGATCTTCAGAGGGATCCTCCTGTGTTCCAGTTTGTGCCCATTGCCTCTGGCCCTGTTGCTGGACACCACTGAAAACACCCTGGCTCTGTTCTTTTTGCATCTTCCCTTCAGGTATCCATATATATTTCTAAGATCCCCCTGAGCCTCTTCTCTTCTTTCTCCCCCCTTGAGATCTCATCTTCAGGCTGAACAGTCCAGCTTTCTCAGCCTGTCATCACAGGAGGGATGCTGTAGTCCTTGCTTTTGTGGAGAGACACCTTCAGCAGCAGCAAAGGTATGCTTGCCATTTCTTGTGTATCTACAACGTGTAAAAACTCCAGAAGACCACTTTCTCCCTCTACTAACCACTCAGTTGCATTTAGTTCTCATGTAGCACATCACAGGGCACGAGACATGCAGACACCTTTCTCACAGAGACTTTATCACATCTTCTTACAGGATGCAACACACAGGCTGTCTGAAGGAACAGCTTCATTGCTTTGCTTACAGGACTTTAACGAATCCTGCAGAGACGAAGAAGCAAAGGTGACTGACTGCTGCAGTCAACTGATTTAGGGCTACTGTCACAGACCGCTGTGTTTTGCCTGGTAGAGACTTTTGGGGTGGTTTTTGTTTGGCTCCACATTGTGAGTGAAATACCTTTGCAAGCTAACAGGAACAAACGGGCAGGCCTTTTGAATTGTTCAGGAACCTATCTAGTGTCAAGGGCAGCTGGGTGTCTAAGTGTGCTGAAATATCTGGGCCAGAGGAACGGCGAAGCCAGCCAAACCAGCTAGCAGGGCTATCACAGCGAATAGGTGGTGCCTCTGAGCGGTCTAGAATTAGCATCGCCTAAACCAGATTGAAAGCAGGGCCTGTCCTTTTAATAAGTGTTTGCCTAGTGACTCACATCGTCAGGGCCCCCACCTCTCACTGGAGCTTTTCAGACTGAGGCTGCCGAGGTGCTACTGCTAATAATAGTATCAAGAGCCATACCACAGCGGGGTAGATATGTACACGGCAGTCGCTGCAGCGTAACAGGGTGTAGTCAGCTCCAAAGGGGCTCTGGACAGGTTCCACCTCAATGATAGAGCTTGGGCTGCTCTCCACGGCTCTTTCAGATTGCATCTAAACACTCCTCCCTGGAACAAAGTCCTCAGGCACTTCTCTGCTTCAAAGCCTGCCTGGGATAATAAGAGTGAACAGACACTTTGTCGTGAATGTTGGATGAAAAGAGGAAGATGCACTTCTTGAGTAGGAGGCTCCTTGAAAGTACAAGATCTTCCCTGAATCTTTCAGCTGTGTCCAGTCTTCCCGCAGTTATTGCTTGGCTGTTCTTTGCAGCAGCTGGCCTTGGTTGTAACAGATCCGTGACGATGTTGGTACTAACTCACTTTAGCCCCACAGTGAGATTCTACTTGCAAAGTGACTAGATCTGCCTGCGCTGAGCCTTCCTGAAATCCAGGAATAGCACAACTCTGACAGCTCACAAGCTGCTCTATGTCTCCCCAGGAGACAGGGGAGACCTTCCTCTTTCTTTCCCCCTTAGCCTGACCAAGTGCAGTAACTACAGTAAGAGGTGTGATGGTAGCTGGTAAGTGAAACAAAGTAAAAAGAATTTTCTTTGTGTGCTTGCATGCAATCTTGGTTGGGTCTCCATGAGAGCCTGAGAAATCTCAGTGCTCTGCATCCTCCTGAAGCCATTCAGGCAGTCCTGAGAGAAAAGAAGTGTTAGTCCCTCTTGTTTTCTCACTGATGTTCATTTCTGTTATGTCAGACAGCAGCTTAAGAACAATGCTTGCCAGCAAAGCTGCCAACCTGTAAGAGGGAAGTGAGAAGGCTGCATCTGGGAAAATGCCACCACAAGCCAAACCATTGCCCTCTCTGGTTGTAGCTGAGCTGCAGTGGGCGACACAGAACAGGGGAGAAAGGGAATAACTAAGCAAGGAGGCTTTATGGAGTAGAAAACAAACAGATAACGAAAGGGTGTGCGCCTGAAATCCTTCAAAGGGTGTTAACTCTTTCATAACAAGGCTGATGACTCCCCCTTAAGCTCATAGTTTCCTCTGTGCCTCATTAAGTCTAATTCAGTGGGCCAGATTCATCCCAGGAATCCTTTCATTGAACTCACGGGAGTGATACCACTAATAACCACAGCGAAACAATGGGCCAAACACTGTGTATACGAGAAAAATGGTCATGATGAAACTGTTTGTGAAACTTGATTGTGGCCCTGACAAGCTCTTCTGTAACATTTCTTTGCTTGTGTGAATGGAAAGGAAACATATCAAAAGGCATTTAGGGAACTGCACTGTAGCCCAATGTCAGCTTTGCAGTATGGTGCAGCAAAATCAGCCTAGTTGAAGAGCTGGGAATGGCTCCTAGCTGAGAATGGTTCAGACACAGCTCATGGAAGCACTGGGACGTGGGACTGCACAGCTGGAACCATATGTGGCTGCATGCTGCTCCCTGAACGTTTTCTTTCCGATGAAGGAATGGCACAGCTGTGCTATGCAGCTCTGCACCTTCACCAGGACTGAGGGCACGTCCCTGCCTCTGCTCCAGCAGTGGTCTGACAGCCCCGCAGACACTCTCTGGTGCAGCCTCCATCCCTCCTCAAGGCCGAGGAGGGCACAGGTGATATGCCTCCCTCTTGCCAAGCTGATGCCCTACCCACTAGGACACATGAGAGGTGGGTGTCGGAGCTGCAATCATTTTCTCTCTGAGGCTGTGGTTTGCAGACTGTGCCTTGTCTGGCCGTTCTGCAGAGACCCAGCCAGACTGCAGGTGGACAGGGTGCATCCCTGGCAGCCCTGACTCACACACTGCTGCTCTGCAGAGCAGGCACCTCTGCTACCCCCAGCATCACTGCTGCCAGCTGGACAGCTCTTGGTGGCTTCCTGCTCAAGCACACGGGATCTTTGCACGTACCATCCTGCTGAGGTGCCTGAGGGTGCTGCAGTGCCTTGGGATGCAGGTTTTTTTGGCAGCAGAACAGGCCTGCAAGAGCCCTGCAGTCCCCTATGCTCTATTTCTGCCCTCCCAGTTGCAGGCTGCCACCCCCACAGCTGCTGAGGGAGCCAACCCACTCAGCCAGCTCGCTGAAATGCCCCGCGGTGAGCTGGGGCACAGGGAGGGGAAGGAGCTGGAGGAAATGGGCTGAGTTGGAGCACGTGGGAACAGCAGCAGTCAGCCTCGCTGCTGAGCAAAAGGAGTTGTACTCCAGTGGTCTACACAGGCAAAAGAAGGGCTCCAGCCACTCGCTCCTCTGCATCTGCACTTTGGAGGTCAGAGGTCTAGAGAGCCAGGGTTGCAGCATCCACCTTTCAGTGCCTTTGCCCTTTATTCGCAGCCCGACTTCTCTTCCCTGCCACTAAACCTGATTTACTGCTCCTGAAGCCAGGAGATCAAGCAGGACAGGACAGCAGCCATGAGACATTGTCTAGCTGGGAGTTACAGCTCAGGCAAAGAGAAAACTTAAAACCCTGGAGATATACTCTTGTCCATGACTTTTGAGAGGGCATTTACATCCAGCTCCAAGCCATCACCATCTGCCTTTCCTAAGAAAGAAAGAGAGGCGAACAAGCAGGCAGAAGGCGAGGAAGGAAGGAAGGTTTTGCACTTTTGAAGCTGCCTTCTGAGTTCAGGGCAGGTTTTCAGATAGGAGCACATTTCTCCTCTTGTTCTCTCAGCAGGTCATCCAAACGTTGCCAAGCACCAGATGTTTAAAGTGGCAAAATATTTGGAGGTTTAAATACGTCTGATGATCTGCTCCTGACATTGTTTTCCTTTCTCTTTATTTTCAAGACCTCTCTTCCCCTAGGCTCAAGTTCAGCTGAAAGCCTGTAAAAGTGGGAGTGAATGTCTGTAAGGGAGAGAAAGACTGCGGCTTCTCTGCAGTTGTGTCCTTGGTTTCCAGAGATTCTTGCACGTGGAGGGCTGAGAGTTGGTTCGGGGTTTTTCTGGCTGTCTACTGACTCATGTCCTCTCCTGTAAGGAACAGACAGTGAAGGAACGACTGGTCTCTGGGCATGGGCTTCCTTCTCATGGCTTCCTCAATCTCAAGCCCATCAAGTTTTCCTACTTCTTCACAAACTTCCTGATGTATGAGTGTTCCCTGGGTTGATTCTGCAGGATGCTCGTGTTTCCCAGCCCCACGTAGCCACTGAGACCTATATAAAAGCAGCTTTATTTTTTTTTAACCGACAGCCCTAAAAGAACCTCAGCAATGCTTTCTCATTAAATTGACAGACATGCTAACAGGGTTAGATGAAACATGTACGACATGTCACAAAACACCATGAAGTGTTTTGGCGTGTCACACTGCAGCGAACAGGGCTTTTTTTCCCCCCCTATCTTTTAGCTACATTTCTTCTGAGTCCACCTGTGCCCAGAGGTACTGTTGATGCAGCTTGTTACGAAGGAAATTTTCACTGACTACAAAGCTGGACAAACATATTCCACCCTCATCCCAACCTTCTTAGTCTAAAATAGGCATTTGTTCTTCAGGTCTAGAAAAAACAGAAAGACTTTGACAGCTGTCCCCACCGAGTCTGAGACTCTCTCGCAGGTTTGGGATGAGGGATGTGGACAGCAAATTAGTTCTATTATTGAAAAATTAATCTAGGCTGTAAGCAAAGTAATCATGCCAGAATAAACATTGTTATTTTTGCTTCAGAGCTGGGCGGACACAGAGAGATCTGATCTGGAGACACCACAAAAGCGGCTTAGCGCACAACCATCGTGCCAGACGGCTTCTCTGTGGAGGCATTTCGTACCGGTGTTGCCTGGCGTTGCAGAGCAAAAGGTGCTTAGCCAATGCATTACATGACATGCATTGATTACTGTGTTTTCGAGTGTCACGTGAGCAAAGAACGTTTCAGTGTTTTAAAGCAAATGCATCTAGAAATAACTGGACATCTCCAAAAAGGTTTGAGTTTGTTACTGTGAACCCAGAAGTCTCTGCAGCTTTGGCCACTGCCAGAGAATGTTTTTTTTTTTTCCTCTGGCCACTTCTAGTCCACAGCCAAAAGTCTGTTTAAAACCTTGTTAGCCACCACGTTAGCAAAAATCCCCGTGTCTCAGCACAGAGTCCACTTCGGAGCCATGGGCTGCATATTCCTGCCTCTGCTCAGTCCTTTTTAAGGATCCCTTGCGTTCAGAAGTGCTTGCTGGAGAAGGCGAGACAGCCACCAGTTGCGACGCAGCTTGAAGCCTGCAGCGGTGCAAGCCTTCGTGAGACCAGGCTCCGTGTGCTAAGGGGGCTCGGTGTGGTTTTTCAGTCCACAGCCACGATGACAAAAAGCGAGATGGGCGTCTTGTGATTTCAGCATCAGTAATTCCAGCCTCTCACGCGCTGCTTCGCAGTCATTTTCGACGGTGCAGAGGGAGCTGGGAGTGGGATGTACCAATCAGACCGATAGTGTTTTACTCCCACTCTGCAGGGATCACAGTGACTACGCACGGTTGCAGGTAAATAAGAATCATGGTCTCTGTTTTTCCACGTTAAGGGACTGGGTTCTCCCACTCCCACGCAGTCTGAAGCCCTAGTTTAACAACACGGGAACTTCATCAGAAACACCAGCGTGAGGGGTTCACGTCTGCCACCCCCACCTTCAACCGCACATTTCCAGGTGTCAGCACACTGCCCCTACGTGAGCAAGCTCGGCTGGGTGTAAAAATAACCCCCCCACTTCTGAAGGTTGCTTTTCAGTGGTTCACAGAGGAGGCGTTTTGCTCTGTAGGGGTGAGAGAGGGCATGCTGAGGCAGGCAGGACCCACTTCCAACAGCTCCAGCCCTGGTGCCTGGGCAGCCTGATATGGCAGCCAAAAGCATCTCATCCCTACCTGAACCATGAGCAGCTCAGAGTCTCTGGGGTCCCCTCATGCACAACTCTACCTTTTCCCACTGTGGTGATGAAATGCTGTCAAAGAATGGGCTCTGCTTCCCTATTGAATGCCCATCTGGATGGTGGATCTTCTGGCTGCTCCCTTTTCTTCTGGTAACTTTGCCAAGGTGTCAGGACCGTACCTTCTCAAAGGCCATGCCCTTTCTCAACACTTGTCACGAGGCTAGCTAACACCAAGGCTCGATACAGGGGCAAGTGCACCCAAAAAAGGAGGAATTTAATGTGCAGAAAATAAACTAGATGATCCAACAGTTTCTCAAGTCCTTATGGGCCCAATATGAGAACCCAGAAGTAAAGAGATAATCTCTCAAATGCTCCACCGAGTGAGGGGAAGAGCTGATGCCAACAGCAGAGCTTGTGTACAACAACTTCACGCACAAGTAGACTTAGGCACTGACAGAGCAACAGCTTTGACATCTAAAGAGTTAGGATGATGCTGTTATTTTTCTATAAGTCATTCTTTTCTTCTTCCTGAAAAGTCCAAAACAATGATCCAAATTTTCACTCAGACAGTCAAAATACCTCCCCATAAGCCAGGACTTCCAGTATACAAAGCGCTTCTCAGACACCCATTAATCCTCAAAACAGCCTGTGAGGTAGGAAATTGTAAGTGTTATTATCCCGACTTCACAGGTGGGGACTGTGAGGCAGGGAGATTATGTGATTTGCCACAGGCTACGCAGCAAATCCATGCCAGACCCAGAATTAAAACTCAGCAGCACCTGACATCTGGAAAAATACTCAAGCCCCGGTCTCTGCTGCCTCTAGAATACGTGTTTCCTTGTGCACATGCCTATCTCAAGCAGGTCGTCTGGCGAGCCTTCGTAATCCACCACTGTATGTCCCTGTGCAGTACAAGGGTGTACACACGTACCAACAACGTGCAAATTTAAGCAAAGCACAGGCTAAAACATGTCAATTGGAAGAAATCTCCCCAGAAGTCTAAAGGAAGATCTGCGCAGCAAACTTCTGAAAGTTGCATGTTGCTAGTCAGCTTCAAACAAAGCAGCAAAGTCTGGAGCAAGAAGTGTTTTGTGTTATGCCAACAGACATTAAGGGTATTATTTAAATCAGTGTTTTCCTGTCCATTTGCTTGCTGAAGAAAACGTGCAGACTGGCCCACGCTCAAAAGCAAGACAAAACTTCTGATTTCCTTGTGCTGGGAAACGCAGATTAGATCCCCGAGTTTCAAAGAAACACCGTAAGTTTTCATGTAAGAAATGAATCTTTCTGATAAGGTTGTTTTGCTTTGAAAGAGGTAGATAAAATATACCATTCCTTGCTCTGGCAGCGTGCAGGATTGGTGTGGGGTTTTTTTTTTTTTGTCTCTTTTCATATTACTGAGTTCTCTTTGTCAGTTCGTTATGCAAAACCCCGATCACACACGTCTAATGTGCTTGGTTTTCCGCAGTGGAAAGTACTTCTTTGCTGTAGCTGTCCTGTCAGCTCTTGCAGAAATGTGTCGTCGTTCATTTTCCGCCTTGAACGTCGTTATTAAAAGATTCATTTCTAACCTTGAGAGAAAGAAAACTTTTTTTTCCCCCCTCCTCCTTCCTTGTTTGTGTGTGAGTTACTTCTAGTGAACACTTGAAAAGAGCAGAATAAAAGTGACAATGAATGGGAAAGGTTTTAATCAGATTTCTTCTCTAGCGCTCGTAGACCCTCCCTTTTTGTCTTCTCATCGTGCTCTGTGCCAAGGTTTGCAAGGTAACAGCCCACCAGACCCTTTTTCCCTTTGGTTTCTAATCAGTAATGAACAGCTACTCATTCATCCAGGTCTTCAGCAACACAAGCCAATTTCCCGCGCTCCTCCAAGCTCTCGTTTCTGACCACAGCTCTGTCTTCTTCAGTCTTGACCACTCACTTCTCACTCATCTGCTTCCTTTCATTGCAGCCTTAGAGGTACCCAGAAGGTATTAGAAGTGGCTTGAGATACAAAGAAAGAGGGGGAAGGCTGAGGAAATAAAATGTAAGAGGTTCCTTCAGGGGAAAAAAAAAGCAAATAGAATAATAACATTTTTCTGCATTTCAGAATATTTAAAGCTGTCTCCAAATATTCCTACACAACAACATGTTTTATTTACTTCAATAAACCTGCACTGATGAGCGTGTTCTGTTCAAAAGTGTTTGAAAATGCAGTGTGCTGGTCAAGCCTTAGTGGCATTCAGATATTTCCTGCAAAGGATGTTGCAACACCGATAGAAAAAGTGTTGGAACTCTGCACTGCTAAAGGAAGCACAACCAAAAGCCAGCAACAACTCGTCAGTTCCCATTAAAGCTGATTATCTCTGCTATTAACCAGTGTGTCCTTCCCAGTCTGTTCACACTCTCTTCTAAACACACTTTTCTGTTGTTGTTGTTGTTGTTGCCCAGTTCCGTGCACCACCAGCAAGGCAGCCATCCCAGCCACTTTGGCTTATTCTTATTGCTGCTTTTTCTCTGTTTGCTTTGTTTCTTTGGAGTTCTTTTCTCCTTCTTTCCTCCAGCCAGTATACATTTTTTTTCTTTTTGCTTTTATCCATGTTTCACGTCTCATCCTTTTACACCCAGCAGCCAGTTGCTGCCACTGGAGATACTTGTGAAGGCACATCACACTTGGTAACTGTCGCGAAATCGTTCTTCTGCTGCAAAGGTATTCATTCAGTGGCTGCCTCTCTCGTGTTTGGTTTTATATAAGCTGCTTCTTGAGCTTATGTCACCGAGTTGTGCAGTTCAAATCTAGCTCAGACATTAATTCCTTTCAAACAGATGCATCTTCATTTTTGAGGCACGAGGAAAAGCAGGAGAACAGTAAATATGTGGTCCAGGTTGCTCCACTTGAGTGCTGGGAGACAAATTGCACACCACATGCTTGAGAGCCAGGTGACAGCTAATTGTCTTCTTAAAGTCCATTTCCCTCCAGAGCTCTATCAGCCCCTGTATGATAACACATAGAGTCCTTTTATAGGCAGGCAATGCTTATGGTTAATTAGTCTGTTAGGACCAGAAATGAATGTGCAACGCCAGTTCTTGCTGGGGCTCTTCTGCTTGGCGTTAGTCACACAGATCACAGGTAGAATAGGAGTGATAGTGCTAGAAATGTTGCTTAGAGTTTATTTTCTTTACTCTCCTCATTTAAAGATAAGAATGCCCATTATTTTTAAATCACTCGTCTACACTGGATAAATGTTACAGTTTGTGGGTGTGCCAATTAAAGTTAATTATTAGTTGACTGATCTGACTTAGCATTAAAATGTCTGGTAGAACTGGCTCTGATCTTGCAAAGGGGGCTTTTTTCTCCTGTATTCCTGTGCGATTAGGAAGCTTGTTGTTTCAGGATCTGGATTCCCTGATCATCCAGGCAAAAAAGACAAGACGCTTAACGAATGCCAAAACCATCCCATATCCCATAACTCAGCTGCATCGTGCCTGGCCTCCGTTTCCTCGGAAAGGCATAATTGGTGCAATTAGCTTGAGTTGCACAAATCTAAGTGGTGCCACTGGACTCTTTTTATGGTCAAAGTAGAGAAATACAAACTTCTGAGTCATTTCATCCTAAACACACACTGGAGAGAGCTGATGTGATGTACGTTCCCATGAACAGCTTCTTTCACGTTGTTGGCTATTAAATGAGCTCGCAGGGACTAGTTCAGGTTTAGGCAGCAGAACCTCAGGTGCTGAAATTAAATTAGATAAATCCCACTAATTTTCATCCAATGGCTGACCACGGCTGTGGGATCGGTGGTGAGCAGATTATCTGCATCAGAACATAGCATTCCCTTTCCAGCTCACTTTGTGTGGTTCCAATTACAAGCTTTCAAAAGTTCAGCTTTCAGTTCTTTCAAGAAAAAAGATAATTTTAATTTGTTTTGGTTTAGTCTGAAACTGCTTTTTTTTTTTTTTTTTTTTACTAGGGAATGCAACAATAACAAGACAACAACAACAAAAATGTTTACTATTGACCGAAACTTTTCATTCAACTCAGAATGGGATGCTTTGTTTTCATCTTGGCAATTTTTAGCCATTCCTTGGGTTTTCTTATCCCTTTAAAAATGAGTATTAAATGCAGACAAACTTTGAAATGAACTATTGCCTCAAAGCAAACAAAATAAGAAAAGGAAAGAAAACCCTTTTCAGAAAATGTTGAGAGGAAATGATGCAAAACTCAGACAAAAGCTATCCATAGAATCGTGCCAAACCCTGTTTCAGATATTGTGACACTCTGTGTTTTGCACAAATAAATCACAAGAAAAAAAAAAATGCTCCCTTCTAGTTTTCTTATAAGTTATTTCAAATCAACTGCCCCAAACAAAGCAGATTCTTCCTTAACGTGCCCTCAAGTGCAGACAAACAGGCGTTCCAAGGCTACGTGTGTAAGGAATAGGAAATCAACAAATTTAATCATTTAAGTGAGGGAAAAAAAGAAACAACAACCCAAGACGCAGAGACCAAGAGTAGAGATGGAGTGGAAGGAAATCTGATCTCGTTTCTGAAATAACCTAAGCATGTGCTCTACTGCACTGTAGTCTGTGGAGCACTCTGCCAAATCTGCAGTTCTGGACTTGGCAGCTAAGAGACATGGAAACATATATCGTAGCTTGTATCACTAGCAAGGGGGGTAAAATAAAAGAGAGAGAGGAAAGTGAGCAGGTCAAATGCATGTATGCTGCCCTTTCCTGAGACTGGTGCTGTCACTGTCTGGCAGGTGCATGACGAAACAGGTAGGTGGGACTAGGCTTCGGGGTGCTGCTGAGAGGCCGTTGAGAAGAGCTGTTATTGCGCTGGGGAACATTTGAAACAAAAACACCCACTCACTCCTTTCCTCCGTGTGCTGCAGTGTGCTGTCCCCACCTTACCTTTCTCAGGTCCTGTTTTCCCTCTACTCCTCACCTGCACTGTTACTTCTACTTTCTCAGTCCGTCAGGAGGCTGTGGAAGGGCTTCCCTCAAGTACATTTTCTTCTTCGTTTCCAAATATAAAGAAAGAAAAAGGCTCTGGGTTCCTTTCAAGAATTACTCATAGTTTTCTAAAGGTGCTGAGATCCAGATTCATCTTCAGAAAAAGCTCGATTCATTGCACAAAGTTCCTGGGCAAGATGTTGATTTTTTTTTTTGCCTCTTATCAACGTGTGTGAAATTAAACTTCTAAAGTAGATTGGGAAAGAAATTCAAGTCAGTAAGCAAAGTTATGGCAGCATCTCTTTCATCTGTCTGGGAATTATTATGACATTTATTTCTGTTAAAAAAATCCTTCCTGGTCTGTGTTATAACCACTGGTTGCTCTGCTTTGCACACATTTCTTAGAGCTTCTGAAGAGAGAAAAGTATAAACCTGGAGGAAACTCCAAGTCCCAGACCCGGGAGGAAAACACACCTCCTGGATCACTCACGTTGCCAAACACTGCCCTATAGTTCTCACTTAGCTGGTGGAATAAAGGCATGAAGAAGTGTTTCTTGGCATGGAATTTGGAGCGGGTGAATTACTCCCAGCGAGGCTCAAACACATGGTGTGCAGGATCAGATACAACAGAAGGATCCAGGTGTTCCCTTGTCTCTTACTCACTCACTCAACAAATTTTACAACCATTTGAGCTCATGCTATCCTGTGCATACATATGTCATCGTAGCCAGGGCACATTACTAAGTAAAGCAATAGCCATTGAGCACACTGCAAGTCTGTGCCAACAGATATTGTCACGTGGCCTCCATATCGTGCCTCTTTCCCTTTTGCTTGGCACGGCTTCCTGACCATGAGATCATGGCAGATGGGAGTCTGGACATGATAATGCACTTGTTAGGAGCTGAAGCTGCTGCTGGTACTGTCATTATGGGGTTGTTTGGATTTTTTTTAACAAATCCTCAAAGCCAACCTTGGAAACTCCCTCATCTCATCTTACTCTGATTACTAGCAGCGTTGTAAACACGGCATGCCTGAGAAAGTATGGAAGCCATCACAGAATGGTAGGGGCTAGAGGAGAGCTTTAGAGCTCATCCAGCCCAACCCCCCTGCCAAAGCAGGTCCCACCTAGATCAGGTCACACAGGAACGTGTCCAGGCGAGTTTGGAAACGTCCAGAGAAGGAGCCTCCACACCCTCCCTGGGCAGCCTGGGCCACACCAAAGAAGTTCCTCCTCCTGTTCCAGTGGAACTCCCTGTGTTCCAGCTTGTGGCCATTACCCCTTCTCCTGACATGACAGGAATCTCATGAGGTTCAACAAGGACAAGTGCAGAGTCCTGCATCTGGGAATGAACAACCCCATGCACCAGCCCAGGCTGGGGATTGACCTGCTGGAGAGGAGCTCTGCAGAGACAGAGCTGGGAGTGCTGGGTGATAATAAACTGACCATGAGCCAGCAACGTGCCCTCGTGGGCAAGAAGCCAAATGGCAGCCTGGGATGCATCAATAAGAGTGTGGGCAGCAGGTCAAGGGAGGTTCTGCTGCCCCTCTGTTCTGTCTGCACCAGATGGTGAGGCCCCACCTGGAGTCCTGTGTCCAGTTCTGGGCTCCCCAGCTCAAGAGGGACAGGGAGTTCTCACAGTAGTCACTGAAACAGTTATTACTCTCCTGGCTTCAGTGCCAATAGCTCTCAGTTAAACTTATGTAGTATTCATAGGAGTTTTCCCTACCCTAAAGCATAAATTATGCTTAGGGACAGACCCATTGGGCAAGGCCCATCAGCAAGTCACCTCTCTGACTGACTTTTGGTATAAAGAGCGTAGTGCAAGAACAACAATGAATGTTTGTCTGAAAACACATTGGGTTGAACTGCAAAAATTCATCAAAACCAAGAAGAGAATAAGTCCCCATTATGCAGCTGCTCTGATGACTCCTGGAACGTCAGGAGGATGGTTGGAATTCTGGACTAATGCAGCCTTACCAAGGTAGCCCTGCCTGCCAGTGTTTGACATCTGATAGCCAGCTTCAGTTAGGTCATCAAAGAAATGCTTTTCACTGATGCATTTTGAGGACAGACACTACAACATGAGAGGCATCTACACCTTTCCTTTGTTTTTTTTTTCCTCAGAAGAAAGAGCCACTCACTCAGAACACAGTTACAGAATTACTGTCAAAACACAGCAGGAGGGAATATTCCATCAGTGGGAAGCATTAATGCAGCTGCTTACAATAGCTCGCACTCTGACTTCTCTTCCACTTATTGTCAAGTACAAAGGGATGGTCAGGAACTGTGTGGAACGAGAACCAACCAAAAAGTACGCCAACAAAAGAAGGAAATGGTGCAGATGCAGTCACTCATCCACTCTTCCTCTGCCAGTATCTCTTCAACTACAACCCAGATATAAGGGCACACAGCTTTCTTGGTTCAAGCTGCTTTGCCTCATGGCTAAGCTGGGGTGTACAGAAACCCTCAGCAGACACTGAAGGATGGCAGCTCAGTATCGTCACGAAAAGGAGACATTTCATCAGGTTCTCTCTCTGTATTTCATGGTGCTGTTCCCCTCCACCCTTCTGCCTTTTTATTTCCCTCTTGAAAACTATCTTCCTCTTTCCTTCCTCAGCTCACTTATCTATTGACGTGCTGAGGACTTGACTTCTCAGGGCACGTGAACTTCCCACCTCCCATCAGACATTATCTAATTTATGGCATCATTATTTTACTACCCAAGACAGCAAGGTAAAACTGGAGTGCAAGTCTGTCTTACCTAGCCCCTAGGCAAGCTCACATGGATATAAGGTGTGGGGTGTGACAGAGGGCTAGGAGATGGAGTAGGCAAGGTGACAATCTGGCCCAGAACTTGGGAATCTAGTAGAGAGAAGATGCTCCTATTACTGCCTGGAGAAAAGACAACTTCAAATAATAGTCTTTCCATCCAGCCCCCTGTCAATGGAGCTGTATCTCTGAAAACACCAGAATGACCTCCTGCTTGCTCTTTACCACGGAATAAACATCACTTCCAGCCAAATGATGGAAGGGGGATTGTCATCTAACAGACGAGAAGCTGAAGGAGTTTGTTGAAGAAGCAGAACTATTAACAATGCTACACCAGAGTAATACACGTAGGATATAAGATATGTGGTATCAAACAGTTTTCTCAGGATCAAAGGTTCAAATCATTTCCTCAAAGAACATTTTAATGGGCAATGATGAGGAGCGAGTGCTTCCGTACCGGCCAGGATGCATGATAAGGTATGGCTTCAAGGAAACCCTTTGTAAGTTCATGGAAAGATAAAGTAAAAAGATCTTGCCTTCTTATAATAACAGGAAAATATGCCTTATGATACGCTGCCAGATCTACCCATCTAAGGAGAGAATGAGCTGGAACTCAGTCACAGTACTGAAGAATTTGTAAGACCCAGGTCTGAGTGAGTTCATCCTTATCTATCCTTCAAGCACATTGCCTGAGACTGTCACACGAGGGCTGCACACACGTATCTGTACATGCACCCGTACAATTGCCTCTGAAGTGTCTTTTCTGTGAAACACAGTGTTAGTTTGTGCCCGGACACATGATGACTTTGCTGGTGACTCACCGTGTCACGTTGATAGTTAAGACATTTCTTTAAGGTACGGAAGGAAAGTTTCCAAATCTGTTTTCTCACCCTCCAAGAGAGCTAAGACATTAAAAAACAATATTTTGTAAACAAAGAGGTTTCCAGCACACCAATGATGTGGCTGCATTGCACAATTAAGAGACATGTCTGGGAGTAACAGGCTTGAACACCAAGGGACTCGAGGCTAAAGCCCTTAGCCTGCAATTTTTAATAGACCTTTCTCCTCAGGAGACATCCACCGGTGACTGCAGAGCAGATCAAGTGAGGCCACCATCTGCGAGTCACTGCACATGAGGCAACCCTTTGTGGTATTTGCAGAGGACATGGGTTCATTGCAGGCTATAGCCACAGCCTCTTTTGAACAGAGATGTAAAGGTTTGTGCTTTTAGCTGTGGACATCTTTGGTTTGGTTTCAAGTGCTGTCTGAGATGCTGTAGCAGCACAGTAGCTTAGAACACAGGACTTCCAGCAATTGCAAACACATCTGGAGGTTCCTGCCACGCTCTTCAATAGCTCTGCTCCACAACCTCCTTTCAGACAGAACCGGTACCCAAGGGCCTGTGTCACAGCGGGTGCTGCAGCGCTCTGCTCTCCTGCAGCCCAAGCGTGCACCCAGTTCATTCCCGAGGCAGAGAGGAGAGGCACTGCTGCTTGTCTGAGTAACCTGAGCTCTGGGAGTTGAATATCTGATGCATTTCCTGAAGGTTTCAGACCTTTTCCCTATTAGTAATGCCCCGTGTAATGGTAGCTTGCCAAAGAAACTACAGAAAATTCAGGCTTAATAAAGACCACAGGAGCTACAAGTTCAAGAGTTTGATCCTGCTTTAGTTTTGCGTGCCACAACATGAAGTTAATTTACTGGTGCATCTTCAAGTGCTTTCCAAGTAATTTTACTGTTTGTTGCACACTTCCCTATGTTTACAAGGAAAAAAAAAACAGCCATTATTTCTCTAGGTGCTCCTCTTTCTGTAGCCCCAAGTTATTGTCTTATAGTGGGTTTTGAAACTGTGAGAAACCATTTGCATTGACTTCACAGCTATAATTTATAAGGAACATAATGAGTCATTGTCACAGGCCGTTTGCCTTTGTTCTCTCCTACTTCCTTCTTTCTAAAGGGAATTTTCTTAGAAAAAAAAATAATATTCATTTTGATAGATAGCTTGAGGACTCTTTAAAAGAAAAGGAACATTTCTGGGAAGGAGTTCGAGTCAAAAAAAAGGCAAAGATTGACCAAACACATGAGATGCATTTAGGGCTAAAACTGAAGATTTGCATGAAGGCTATTACCCATTCTTTACAGACACCCATACACTCGCACACTTACATCTATTGCCTAACAACAGCTCGGCTCTTGCAGCAGTGAAAGTAGCAGAAACCTCTAGCTCACAGGAACGTTTGTGCTTTGCAACACTCAGGGTTTGGTCAGTTTTAAGGGCAGGTTTAATGAGAAATTTTATCTGCCTGCAAAGGAGTCTCTTTCACTGGCAGATTTCTAATCACGTTTCCAAACACAAACATTGCTGAGCGCAGAGGAACAGTATGTCCTGTCTGGTTCTGAACCTCTTTGAAAAACAATAAGGTAAGATAAAATGTGGACAGCTAGGGCCATCATGTTTGTAACCCAGTAATTATTCAGATTGCTTAAAGCCCATAAAGTGACATGTTGAAAACACACCCAGGACAAATATCTCTTGCTCCTTTCTAATCTCACACAGGGACAAGTGGTTTTATTTCCCTCCCTCCCTCCCTCCCTCAGGCTTTCATAAATCCCTGCTTTGCCCCCACTGCAGATGTGTGGTGACCAAGGGAGCAGTCTCACTGGCTCCCCAGCAGCTCTCACCTTTCACCAGCCCGAATAAAGATGCTGAAGAGCCTGGTTCACTTTCATGGTCCAGGAAGTGGGACTCCTCACAAGTGGCCCTAAAGGACAAACGTTTCACAAAACCCCTCTGAACGAGGATACCTGTTGGCTGTAGCTGCCAATCAGCTTCTACTGACAGCTTCCCGAGACATAGACGCCAAACTCTGCTTATGTTTCCGTACTGAACACAGTATTTCTGTCTCGAGTGCTTAAAGAAAACCTTGGGCTTCACTGTATGCAGACAGAGGTGAAGCTCATGAGTGAGGCTGAGGCAGAGGCGCTGAGTTGGTCTTTCAACAGGTTTCAATTTGGGTAGAAACGAGTCCTTGCAACTCAGTTCAGAGAAGTTAGGCAGAGCCTTAGAACTCCTGCATGCCTTTTAAACATCTCCCCTGGAGGGGGGTCTTACAGGCTCATCTGTGTCACGCGTGACAGATGCTGCGTTCTGCGTGGCCACGCATAAATACGGGTATTCATACAAACACTCACACACATAGATACCAATCATGAGTTTATGATTAGTTGGTGCTGACTATCTGACTGAGATGACACTGGGGTGAATCACTACCATCCCAAATGGGCTCAGGGTCGGAATTGTTTGCTATTTTCGTTTCCCTTCACAACATGGCTTTTATTCAAGGTGATCCATTTGAAATATTAAAAAAACCACCAGAAGTGCCTTTAAAAATGGTTGTGGTTTGTGTGCATAACTACATCTTTCACATTATATTTATCTGGTGGCATCTCTTCATCCCTTTACTTTTTTTTTTCCAGGCACATTTGGGATTTAACTTTCTCATGTGAAACCAGTGAGGCCTTTTTTTGTGCCGTAGACATAACACAAGTGACCCCTCAGATGCTCACAGTGTGACTCATGTGCCATGCACAATGTGGAGAGATCTAGAACACGCAGTCTGGGGAAAAAAAAAAAAGTGTCAGAAAAAGCCTCCACAGTCAAGGTTTCCTCATGTAAGCCAGGAGCAGCTCTGGAAAACAGTGCAGGTATGTTCGCGTAAAATGGCAGCAGGTCTTACATCCAGCAGCTGCGGGATTAGGATGTACAAACCATAGAGATTCGGTGGAGTGGGGTTTGAGTTAGGGAAAAAAGAAAGAGCAAATGTAAATGTTTTCTTCCAACCAGAGATTGAGGGAAATGTCCCTAGGAAAACAAAAAGATGTCTAGTGGGGCTGGCTCTGAAGGGAAACCAGCACATCCCTGTCATATTAGCACGAGACCAGACTGTAGTCCAGAAAACCCAGAAGAAAATGTCTTCCAAAGAAGTCTTCTGGATAGCTGATGCCAGTTACTGCTACATTTCTCAACAGCCTCCTTAAAATAAAAGCAGTTGCACAGAGGCTCTGAACAACCCAGGGTTAAGCTAGTCCTGCACCCACAGCCGAAACCCACAGAGACAGTTTGGTAGGACACCAAAAGAGTCTCCTGCTCCCTCAAAACTCCCACCTCTCTCTCATTTGGAAAGCTGTTTTTCTGACAGCCAAGCCATGGCAGTCAGCTGCCAGCTTGTTTTTCAGACACACAGAGGACAAATGTGATGACGGATGGAGCTGAAACATGGATGAAGCTGATCCAGGAGATGCAATGGGGACAGAGGAGATGCAACAAGAGACAAGGGGCAGAAGTTGCCTTGCACTGTGGACTGGGGCCAGGCCAGGCAGCCTGCAAGCTCTTTCCAGACATGCCACTGGCCTGTTGCTTCACCCACAGCAAAGTACATCACTTCTCTGCCTTCCCATATCCCCATCTCATCCAGTTGTATTGCAAGCCACTTGAGCCTCACAGGGATCTCAACAAGGCCCTGAAAGCTCTGCCCTAACTGGTGCTTGCTGGTTTCCTGGTGAGAGCCGGGTGGCCCTGGCAGCATGCAGAGCTGGAGAGAGGCAGCAAGCCTCTGTCTGCCTGATGCACATCAGCCCAAGGCTCCCATTCAGGAGCTGCTTGCCCTGTACCCAGGCTGGTGTATGCCTGTGCAAGGCAAATGTCTGGAGCTGAGCCCTGCCCATGGCCACAGGAAGGGGAGAGATGATTAGCTGACTGGACTGTGTATGGCCACCTGATCAGTTCTCTGCTTAGTGGTTTCTAGATAGAGAAAAGAGGTGGACCTGGAGCAGAGACAGGCTCCAGGCTGACAGTCCTGGGGACTAGATCCATCACAAGGCGCCATTGCAGCCTGGTATAGCTCATCTCCATGTTGGTGGCACTCTGACACGTCTCCCAACAATTAACAAACCTCTCTGCAGAATTTCACCCCACAGGAAGGAGAAACATTGGCTTTTTTCATCTCTGAACACAACATAATCTGATGTCATGTGTGAAATTGCATCACTGTGTGAAATGCAATGACCCACCTGGTGATCACAACATCAGATTGTAACAGGGAGAAACTCCTGAGGTATCTACAATAGAACTCTGGCTGGTAGCTCCACTACGAATCCCTCTCCTCCTGCTGCACAGGAAGGATGGTGCTCTGGCAGCGTGCCACAGTTAGGGTAGACAAGCAGCATTCCTTGCTGTTCGGTCCCCAGGGCAGTGATGGCACCAGATACTGTCCAATTTCAAACATCTCCATGACCCAGGAACGGGCTTATGCTGAGCCAGTGGGTCCCATATCTCCAGGGGGAGCAGGAATAAGTAAGAGTGCCAGGGCCACTGCAGATCATTGGTTCCTCTCTCAGATGAAACCCCTCAAGTCCTGCAGCAGGCAGTGATTTTCAGAAAGCTACTGGACTGAGGCAGAACTCAGGTCTTTTGTACTTACAAGGACTTCTTCATGGAACCTACTTTTCTGAACAGACTTGCTTCTTGTAGAGGTTTTCTTGGTTTTCCAGTGTAGGACTGGAGAGAGAATTAAACTAGCAAACAGCATGGGATCCGTGAGTTTTGTCACAACCTGGAAAGCACAACTTCACATGTTAGACATGTCCCATGTAGGACGGGGAATTTGATAATCCCAGTCTCTCTCATCTCCCGGGAGTGCTGTGACTTCCAGTTTCACGGCTATTCTATGCTCTCGGCCCCCTCCCTCTCCCAGGGTTCAGAACTTCAATGGTGTAATGCCAAGGGCAGGAAATTCGAGCAAAATGCAAGAACAATGATGGGGTTTTTTTTAATAACTAACAAAATTATATCCATTCTTATTCATCTTCCTTAATGATCGGAACAGGTACAGGGTTGTGCAGCTGCCAGCTCGATCCTCAGATGAACAGTGAGACAAATTAACCTCACGCAACTGTAACAGTGCCAGCACCCTTTGATACCGGTGTACAAGTCTTCGAGTCAAAGGAAGAGCTAGACAACCAAATTAATGGAAAGAAATCTCTTTTCCTTCTCAGCCATCTCTAATTGTTTACTCTGGCCCCTTCTCATGGTGTATTTTCTTACTCTTTTAATCAGGCTTCATTTAAGTAGGCTGGTCCCACGCAGACAAGCTACACTTCTGTGATCCTGCAAGGTGCTGAGCGTCCTTCCTTTGATCCAAGAGAGATCAGAAGCGCTAACTTACCATCAGGTTCTTGGGACTACCTGTCTCTGCACAGGAGCACACTCTTTAGGTCCTCATGGGGTTGGGGCCAGCAGCTCAGAGCTTTGTGAGACATGGAGCATCTTGGTACCCGAGTTCTCAGCCTTGACAACATTATGTGCTCCAAAGCTCAAAGAGTTTGTAACCTGTCCTGTCCTCACAAAGCATCCATAGGCCAACATGAAGCAAAAGGTTGTGTTACGTTGTACCTGATGGGAAACAGTTCTGCTTGGCTGAGATTTAGATGGGTGACCCAATGGAATGCATTTCCATGCCTGAGGATTCAGGTTGCAAATGTACATGGTCCCCAACCAACTCTCTTAAAAATGGAACTCCTTCTTTAACTGCAGAATGCTCCTTTAACTGAAGCTGTGCCTGCACCAGGGAAAGAGTGATCGTTGCTGACGGATTTCTCAAGGCTGCTTTTGTTCCCAAATTTTTATTTAATTTGCTGGAGCTGCCAAAAATGCATTTGTGCTTGAGACCCCTGAGACACATCAGAACACTCAGGGGTAAGGAGAGTGCCTAAGCCAGACTAGCATTGATGTTGTGTTACATATGCTACGTGCTGTGGTATGGCTTTGAAGCCTTATGCAAATGAGTCATTTTGCACAGCTGAGTCGCCCTTGCTGAGCTAATTTTTATCAACTGCAGACCAATGAAACGTCTAATGCTCATTCATGTCCATAAATCTTGCTAACTCTGGGGCTTTGTTTCTTTCCAGACAACCTCAAAACTATAAAAGATGCCAAAGAATAGTAATATTAGCAGAAAAGGAGAAAAGGGAGGAAAAAAAACCCCATATATACCAAGGTGAGACCAAAAAGAGATGCAGAGACAACTGCAGAGTTGACACAAGTAGAGAAAGGCAGTATTTCAGTAACCCTGCCAGTCCGGGAGCACGTCAGCCAAATCCTGAACTCTGATCTTACTCGGGAGACTGTTCCCTAGTAAAACTATAATAGCATTAGAGTCAGAAGTCTCCAGTACTGCAAAAGTCACAGAATTCCAGGGCAGTGAAGAGGGAGGGAATTCCAGACAGTAGGACTAGTAGCCTAAGGATAAAAAAAGTCAGCCTGGCCCAAATGAGATCAAACTGATACATGTCTCTGATTTCCCTTGTAAAATGCCCACAGACTACAATGTAAGGATAACACCCCACCCCAAATCTTACTGTTCCTTCTATTCATGAGGGAATCATAAAAGTGTAAAAGGTACAAGGCCTTTTAACTTTTTGACATGGCAAAACACCAGCTCAGTAAATGCAGTTTGTCCCACTGGGAAGAGCAGTGAAAAGGGCTTTTGCCAAAGTTCGTTAGGACGTGAGGTCAGCAGAGCTAATCAGAGCCCCAGAAAAAGCATTATGTGATTCTTAGTCACAACCAACCCTGTCTGAAACCCCAACTGCACAGTGAAAAGCAGCTTCCAAATGACTGGAGGTGTTTAGAAAGTGAAATACTACATGTTCTACTTCTGTGACCATTTAACCGTCGCAGAAATAGACAAGTCTGATTCCCTGCACGTTTGCAGACTCAGCTCCAGCTTCAGCAAGGAGCACTTTCTGGTCCACAGGAAACACTCGCCATAGCTGTCTCACCAGGAGCTCCTCCATCAGCCTTGGGCAAAGCCATGCACCAACACAGCCTTCCGTGAGTCAGTAACAGCAGTTATCACCTCCACGTGCCCAGGGAAACGTTACACTTCCCCAGGAGAGTACGTAACAATGCTTTGTGACCAAGCAAACCATAACCTCTCTGAAGAACCCGCTGAAAGCCCTGCTCTGTACCAGATTAGGTGTTGGGACCTTGATGAGTGACGGCACGTGGTGTCTTATTATTAGTATTGCTGCCTGGGGAATAGGTTTCCTTCCAACTGCCTCAAAGAATCTGACAGTTCCTACCACGCTGGTTCACATGGAATCACAGCATCCCAAGGGCTGGAAGGGACCTGGAAAGCTCATCCAGTGCAACCCCCCTGCCAGAGCAGCAGCACCTAGAGCAGGGCACACAGGAACTCATCCAGCTGGGTTGGAATGCTGATTAATTTAAACACCAAACTCTAGGAGCTCATAAAGCTCAATGAATTGCTATTACACTGGAGGTCTGCAGGCTGAATTAATGGTATAACATGAAGGAGACTGTCTGAAACAAGAACTGGAGGTGGACAATATAATTCCTTTTGAAAAATGACACTGCAGCGAATTACCTGTTTAAGACGCCGTTGTCTCAGTTGAGGTTTAGAACTGAATGGTGTGAAGTGTTAATAATGAGCACATTTAACACAGTATCATCAAGAATTAGGTGGAAATGGGCTCCCTGTTTTTCTAGATGCCGTACAAAGAGAAAGTGAAAGTCAGTCACTGTACTGAACAGCTTGAATGCAGACAGCTAAAATGGACACAGAGTGAGTGCACCAGATCGTGTGAAAATACTCTGCCCTGGTGAGGCCTCATCTGGAGTCCTGTGGCCAGTTCTGGGCTCCTCAGCTCCAGAGGGACGGGGAACTGCTGGAGAGAGGCCAGCACAGGGCCACCAAGATGATCAGGGGACTGGAGCATCTTTCATACGAGGAAAGGCTGCGGGACCTGGGGCTGTTTAGTCTGGAGGAGACTGAGGGTGGATCTCATTAACATTGACAAATATCTAAATGGTGGGTGTCAGGAGGCAGGGGCAGCACTTTTTTCTATGGTATCTAGCAAGAGGACAAGGGGTGATGGGATGAAGTTGGAACACAAAAAGTTCCATTTAAATATAAGAAAAATCTGTTTCACTGTGAGGGTGACAGATCAGTCGAAGAGGCTCCTCTGTGACCTCATCTAGATTGACCTGCTTCTGCAGGGGGGTTGGACTGGATGATCTCTAAAGGTCTCTCCCAACCCTACCATTATATGATTCTATGAAAATAATAATAGATTTTGAGAAAGATGAGGAAACAGCCCCTATTCCCAAGGGTGTCTTCTGTCTTGCTACTGTACCATACTCAGTTTCCAGGAATGCTCGGGAGCAAACCAGATGGTGGTGTTCATGGAAAGATTGCAAGGCATTTGTTTCCTGTGACACAAGACTTACAAAGCATTGTGACAAACTATGGAGCTCGGTTGCACAGTATGAATGCACTTGCTGGATTAGCTGAACAGAGCATTAGACTGTAATGGTCAGCCAGATCTCAGGGGACAAGGGTGTAAACACCATTTATGTCACAGAAGGAGTGAAGGAGAAGTCTGGTGAACAACTCTAGGATACAAGTCCATTCCACAATCTGCAGGCTCCAGGAGTTCTTCTCTCATCTCCTCATGCACAGATGCTGAGTCTGGAGGAAATCACTGTGCTGTTCCTCGTGTCTTCATCACTGCAGGGTCTCCCCTGCACAGCTGCAGCTCTGCCATGCTGCTGGGACAGAGAAGACGGGGTCATGGCTAGGAGGCATTTTTATTCCCTTTCTTGAATGTGCTGTCCTTGCTGCAGAGGCTCAGTGTTTCAGTGGCTTTGATGTGGTCAAACAGCAACTTGGGAGAAACACTTTATAATATTTTGACTGACTTCAAAGAAAGAAAATAGTAAAAATGGCTTTATTGTGCATAAGAGCAGCACCAACTTCAGGTCCGTTTCCCCTGCGAGCAGCATCAGCAGCAGGTGTCCAGGATTTACAACTCCAGGATCTCCAGGATCAAGCACTTGGGAAGATGATGAGCAGCTCTCACACCACCCCAGCTCCCCGTTACACAGCGAGGACTGTAACCCTACAACAGCAAAATAACGTGTCAAATGGGACTGTTAAAAAGGATTTGCTTTTCAAAGGTGCAAACCAAGTCTTTCAACAGCGAAAGATCAGCTCATTTGACAGTGAACCCACAAACTATAGCACAGTAAACCCAGGCACTGGCTGGTTTGGGATATCCTGTGAGGACTGATATCCTACACTGCGTGCACTCCCCATGCACCTCTTACTTACAGATCTCCTTGGCAGAACCCAAGCGCAACCATTCCCATGACTTGGGCTGTCTGCACGGGTGAGCTGCTGGGGAGGCTTCGTGCTCTCCTGGCTCCCCTGGACAGAGCTCGAGGAGCTCTTGATTTCAATGAGGGCTGCAGCTGCAGATGCAAAGCACTGATCTGGATCCAGATTTCCCAAAGTGGTGCTCAGATGATTTAGTTCCTTGTTGAAAGAAGCCAGCGCTGAATTTGAAAACTGAAATCAGAGCCAAACTTCCTCAAAGTCTGGGAATGTTCTGATCTAGTGGGTTTGGTTCGAGCCCTTCTTTAATATGAACCATATAGACACAGGGCCCAAAGCTGCTTTCGTTTCCATTCACTTTGCATGAGAGCAGGTTGGAAAAGGCCAACAGAGTCAACCAGTCATTCTGATATCCTATAAATCACAAGGAAGATTTCTCCTTGAGCATGTTTGAAAAGACAAACAGTTTTGTTTCCTTCCCAAAAAGGTACTTCCAGAAGTTATCGTTTGTACTGTTTCTGAATGCTTTTACACTGTTACCTTGTCCACGGTGAGTCATGTTTTCACAACACAGTGGTAGGTCCCCGACACACCGTGTGTTATCACTGAGGACATAGCATCACAGCATGATCATAACTGACACATTCTACTCATTTTCTTTTATGTGTGGCAGCACTGATTAATATGAACTGATAGACCTCAACTTTTCTTCCAGTTTGTGTACAGCTTGTGGGTGAAAGTTACAACACGCTGACACACCATGAAATTTCACACTGTTCTAAAACACAATATCCAGGTGAAATGTTATTGAAAACAAAATGTGACATCTAAATATGACGTACGAAAATGCCTTAAATGGAGCTCTTCCTGAAATCCTGCTTCAGGGAAACTTCTAGAAATGCTCCATTTGATTTGGAAGGAAAACGATCAATGACCAGTGAGATGGACAAGTCCAACCTGACCAGTTCAACTTCACCTGTACCCAGGATGAAGTGTCAGTTTATCTTTATGGAATCATAGAATGGTAGGGGTTGGAAGGGACCTTTAGAGATCATCTAGAAGGCATCAGGTTGGGCAAACAGGATTTCCCCTTGGTGAATCCATGTTGACTCCCCCGATAATCATCTTTTCCTTCATATCTTTAGTGACAGCATTCAGAAGGAGTTGTCCCATCACTTTTCCAGGGATCGAGGTGAGGCTGACCAGTCTGTAGTTGGTTCTCATCTCCAAGATGTCTATCTTGTGTGTTCTATTGCACAGAAAACTGCGGAAACACAAACAAAATTATTCTGAATCACAGAATCATAGAATTGTCTTGTTGGAATAGATCTTTAAGATCATCAAGAAAGGGATTGAAGAGTTTCCTTCCTTGGAGGTCTTCAAGATCTACCTGGACATGTTCCTGTGTGACCTGATCTAGATGAGACCTGCTTCTGCAGGAAGGTTGTACGAGATGATCTCTAGAGGTCCCTTCCAACCCTACCATTCCATGATTCTATGATTCTATGAAGTCCAAACCCTCCCCTCACCCTGCCATGGCCACCACTAACCCATGGCCCTCAGCACCTCAGCCCCACGGCTTTGGGATCCCTCCAGGGCTGGGCACTGCCCCAGCTCCCTGGGCAGCCTGGCACAGGGGCTGACATCCCTCTCAGGGAAACAGTTCTTCCCCAGCTACAATCTAAACCTCCACTGGTGCAACTTGAGCCCATTTCCTCTTTTCCTATCATTCATTACTGGAGAGAGGAGACCAACCCCCACCTTGCTGCAGCCTCCTGTCAGGGAGTTGTAGAAAGTGCTCATGTCTCCCCTCAGCCTTCTCTTCTCCCGGCTGAACATCCCCCAGCTCCCCAGCAGATTTGTGCTCCAGATCCTTCCCTAGCTCTGGTATCCAGCTCTGGCAATGATGAATGATGGACCAAACGTAGCTGTGATGCAGAGCAACGATCCCAAAGATGGGCAAGCTGAGGCAGGTCATCCTGGCACAGATCTAGCCTGAAAGGCAACCAGCATGGCATGACAGATGAGGAGAGGCAGCCGTGCTCCAGGATGATGGCTAAGCCTCTCAGCAGCTGCCCACTTTACTATTTGCAAAACCAATTGCATTTCCTAGTTTCCTTGCTTAGCCTGCAAGATCAGAGCAGCCTCAGACCCAACACAATGTGCCGTCAAGCCTTCAGCACCGGGCTGGTGTGCCCGGTGCCCCATGCACCTCCCCATCCCAGACAGCTTTTTTGGCAGGGTAGGCAATGCTCAGGCAGACTACAAGGTCACTAATCATGCTGTTCTGTCTCCAACCTTGAAGGAATGCACTGTATGCAAATTCAACACCTGCCTTGTTTTTAATGACCATGTGGCATGAGGGCACTGAACATGGAAAACCGCAGCCACAAAGAAGCCCACAGTGTATGAGCCCAGGGCCCGCTGACTTGGTAACTAACCCCCTGCATAATGCAGGCCACAGATTTCCCCCAAAGATAAACCCCCCTGGCACATTAGCACACACACAGACAACAAACCAAAACCCAGGGAAATTACACTGCAGGACTAACTTTAAATGTTGCCATTCGGGGTCACGGGTATCAAATAACTCTTGTTTGTGTGTTTTAGGGGTTCTGTTTGCTTTGTTTTGTTGGTTTCTTTTAGGCCATCCATCCCGAGGCATGAGCATTCTGCTTTGGGGTCTTAGATAACGCTCTCGTCTGTTTTCCTTTGGACTCGATGTTTTTTCTTTGCTATTACCAACAAACAGCAGGCTGACTCGCAGGAAATCACATCTCAGTCACTAACTATTCATGGCTAACGCTTTCATTCGTATGACTATTAGATTTAAAACCATTACAGCAATTAGCTTAAATACCAGATACAAGGTTCCTCACCGTGAGGAACCTTGTGCCTCTCAACTGCACAACCCAGCAAGAGTCATTTTCAACACTGATACAAGAAAAAAAGATGCAATGTATGTTTATGTTCATAATAAAGACGTAAGTGGCATAAGTTTGTGCTTAATTTACACTGAAATTATGATGTGAGAAAGAAGCCTCTTCACTCAGCCTGCCTAAGCAAGCCAGGTGCTCCCAAACCTCTGCATTCTCCTCAGGATTCCCTAAGCAGAGCAGCATGCCCTTGTATTTTACAGCAGCCACTGAGCAAGTACCGTGGCCGTGCTCTGAGCTCACACCACGGGCAATTACTTTGTGCAGTAAATCAAGGGCTTCTGGAGCACACCAGGCTTACAGCACACACGCAGGCCATCTGGGCAGGGCATGTACACCAACTCCTCCAAATCTGCACCCACAAGGAGGACAGCAATATGCCTTCACGTGCAAGAGATCTTGATTCATTACAGTAGCGTGGTAGAGGCAAACTTTTGAAAGAGAGCTAAGTGTAATCCAGCCCCAAACCTCGCCTGGTTACTTCACTGCAACGCAGACCAGGTTCTGACGCTGCCAACAAAGCCTGCCAACACTCTTCCGAGTACCATTAGTTCACCCTCACGCTTGTTGGCAGAGCTTTAGGGATACGTTTTGGCACCTGGGATGCCTCCTTGCCTGGATGGTTTCTGGCTGCTCCTGCTGGCAGGGCTGCACTGCTGGCTGCCCGGTGTCTAAGGCAAAAGCAAACCCGCTCTTGCTGGGGCTCTGCCTGGGGAGACACTGGACAAAGTCCAGTTGGCAAACAAAGCAATGAGAAGGCAAAGGTGCCTGCAGGACGCTGGATAAAAGGAAAAGTGACCCAGTTGGGAATCAGGCCAAAGTCTGAAGGAGAGCAGGTGTGACCATGCCTTCCTAATTCTGTCCAGGACTCAGAGAGAGACAGAAAAAAAATAGCACTGGGGGAAGTTATTTTCTCATGGTATCTCCAGCCAAAAGCAAGTTGTTACCAGAAGTCTTCTGAAACACATTGAGTCAGGAACAGAGGGGAAAAAAAAAAGCAAAAAAGGGCTGTGGGACTTAAGGCAAGATGCAGATGGCTTGCGGCACCCACTTCCAGAGCTGTCATCTGCAAAAACTCCCCTCAGCAGCCACACAGCCCTGGAAGCGCCAGCATCCACAGACACAGGCCCCTCAAACCCCACGCCAAGCCCAGGCACGGGCACAGGGAGCAGTCCCTGCCTGCAGACTGTTAAACCTCCCGGAGACCAGGAAATATGAACCGGGAGGCCTTTGTCCACAGGCATCTGTGCTCTGAACAAAGCTGCATCTCCACAGGCTGCTGCTCTCCTTTGCCAGCACAAGTCGCATTCACCCCACCGGGGCTTTTCTCACATTTTATAGGCAAAGCAGCCGCCTGGTGTGGGGCCAGTCCGGGAAAGGGACAGCTCAGCCTCCCTCTGGCCTGGAGCATTCCAGACTGAGGGTCTCCTGCAGAGGTGGAAAGGTTGCTCATGTCGGAGAGACAGCAAACTGTGGAACGACAAGCTCTGTGTTAGTTCACCTGAGTGAACCAAAAACAGCATGTAAGCAGTAAACGGGACCTCTTCAGAAGCAGGCACTGCAGCCCATAAAGGGAGGCACTGTCTCTGGGCTGCATCCAGGCTCGAGCTTCTCTCAGGGTAAGGGTGCTGGGACAGCAGTAAGTAGGAGAAGGTTCTGTTGTACACACACTGAAACAAGCTCAGTGCTTCCCCTGACATTCACAGTGATGGCAATGTTCTGTACACACTGCATTAATACAAGTGTATTTGTACACATAAGCATTTTAAGTTATTAATACATTTATACATGTCCTGGGCATTTACATGGATTGTGGAAGGGGCCTTTCATCCCACGTTTGCTGCACTTCCAAACCTCAGGTGGTGCTGTTGTGAGGCTGGAAGCCTGCTCCCTTACACAGACTATTGTAAAGCATCGTTCCTCCTGTAATTCACACCCTCACCTTTCACAGAACACTGTCAGACCTGACCCAGGCACACCTACTGGAACCTCGGCACCGTGTGCGTGCCAGCAGGTGCCCCACGCATCTCTGGGTTTGATACCAACATCAGCTCGTGCCGAAGACCCCAAGAGCAGTAAATAAGTTTGACGCAGCTTTAGCAACATTTTGAGTTGTTTTGTTTTAAAAAAGGGAATTGAAAGCAGCACTAAATAAAATGAGAGGGGTCACAAGTCTGTGGCCAGTATGGAACAATAACCATAGTAAACTGTTGGGCAATAAGAAATGAGAAGAGTTTTTCTTTATTTCTGTTTGTTTGTTTGTTTGTTTGTTTTCTACCCTCCTTGAATGTTTTCCACTTCATGTCAACCACTGCATTATTGAAATTAATTCCTTCTGGATCTTTCCCAGTTGTGTGTGCTGGGACGCTGGCAGCCTGCAAGGCCAGCAGAGCAGTTGCCTCTGATTCAGACTTCTCGTTTCTTCTGCGGGAACACTCCCCTTTCCCTCTGTGAGGGGTTGGATTTGTCCTGTGGGAAGGGGAGCTACTGAAGCATTGGGAGCTCCAGCATCCATCCAGCGGTGCCAAGTGTCTTGTGACCTGTGAGCAGCAAGTCGCACAGCAGTCTGTGCATTGCAGGTGTTTGCAAACTGCCCATCACAGCAGAAGGGGTGCTGCTGCTTCGCTTTTCCTCCAAAACGTTTGTGCCTGGTTTGCAGACTGTCTGAGCTGCCAAACTCGAGTCGTTTTTGCCATCCTGTCAGCCAGCCAAGCCCAGACCTACCTGGTGGCACCTCTGCACAACCAATCCCTGAGCACAGCACCATTTGGAAACACTGTGTTGAGGTGTCAAAACCAGGGTTAGGCTCTCCAGTTATTTCAAAGAGGCTTTTCATCTCTCACCCCAGTAACACCTCATAGATGGTTACTCAGGTGACTTTCCGCTAGCATGAGCAGCCGATAAAGGCTTTGGACTACCGTGGGGGCAGTGAGCAGCTCTGCCTGCAAACTGTGCCCAGGCAGATCAGACACCCAGAACCTGGGCAGGTGGATGTCACAAGACTTGCAGCTTGTCCCACCTGCCGTGGGAAGGATCTTCCTCTGATCACCTGTAATGTGTGCAAAGATGTTCAAGTTGTCACAAAGCTGTACTCTCACAAAGAAGAAACTGCCTTTGGTAAGTTGAGGCTGATGCTCGTTCCTTACTAACAGAGGAAAGCCCAATGTCTGTGTGACCCATAGGTGAGCTACTCTCATCACTGTGACCTGCTTAAACAAAAGCAGAGTTCAGCTCTGAATAAATGAGTAGCTTAAGAGTACCGATAGCATGTCAAGGGGTTAAGGTGGAAATGGCGTTACAGGTGGCTTTATAATTGACCAGAGAAAGACTTGGAGTTTTCATCAGCACATTTAGTCTACCTATCAACAATTAATTTTGCAGATGTTTTGTTAAGAGGCCCACAAGCCCTGTGTTGAGGAAGAACCCCATTCAATAATCTCTGTTTTCACTCACATTGTTGGATGAAGAGAAAATAGAGAGTCAAGCTTTGGTTGACAGTCAAGGTCCCACTCCGCTACACATGGTCTACACGTGGAGTAGCAACCAGTACGTCCCAGTTCATGTACAAAGTGAGCACATAACGCATGAGCAAGTGCCTGGAAGAAGCAGGAGGAGCACAGATTAACAGGGAGATGATTATGACTGACATGATAAACACCAGCCTCCCCACAGCCATCCCCAGGTATTTTGTAGGTTAACTGAATCTTCTCAGATGCACAAAGCTCCACGAGTCTGAAGGCATCTGTGGAGGTACGAGGCGTACAGCCTTTACTCCTTGATGCCTTTGGAGAGGATGGCTCTTTCTGAGAGCACAAATCTGTTGTTTATCTTTCAGTGCAACATTTCATTGCATGATATGAAAGGAGAGGAACTCTCTGTAAAGTGAGAAGAAGAGGCAGCATTTCTGAGTATGAAGGGTTCATGCGAGATTTGCTTTGGTTTGTTCCACTAGCACAAGCCAAATCTTTATCTGTTCATTTTTATTGGTGTTATTGATGCATCAGGGGGAAAAAAAAATAAAAAGTAAGCAACCAGAGAGTGTTCTTTAAACAGATAATAAAATCCTTTGCTCTCAGAATCGAAAACAGATTGCTTAATGCTCGAAAAACACTGGTCCCATCGTAGGCATTGTTTTACAAGGGGGAAAAAAAAAAGACTACACTCATTTGTAAAATGAGGAACTTTCACAAACAGTGAAAACCAAAAGTGCTGACACAAGAGAGGAAGAATGTTACCACAGCGTGATGTGAAGGAGAGACCAAAAAATCCAAATCTGTACCCTTTCAGTCCTATGCCTGTGTCCTCACTACGTGCCCTCGCTCGTTTCTGGCATGAATCAAATATTTTAGGGGGGAAAAAATGGAAATCTCTTCCTGTCAAGCTGGCTTAGACCAGGTTCACACAGGCAATACGTACATATGCCCAGAAGTGCTTCTGCCACCTTCTTCTTCATGTACTGAAGTCTGCCTATTTCTTCTGTTGAGGAAGCAGAATCCCATTTGGTGTCTGCAAGCTGTGCATAAAGGTAGCAGAGGCAGATGCCTTCTTGCTATTAACTTCTTCTGTCCCCTCCCTTGTCATTTAACTTATTGGAAAGGTTTTTGGGTTTATTTCTCTGGAGCAGGGAATATATTACTCAAAGGCTGTACAGTGGTGAGAAATGGTTCCCTTGCTTGGGTGGGAATTATTAGCATCACTGTAATACCTACACATAACAACAACATAGAGAAGAGCAGCTTTGTCTATAAAAAATACTGACCAAAAAAAAAAGCCCCTCATTATTATCTTTGACAACATTTTTAGTCACAAAAAGCTGTGTCTAAAAGTCCTCAACAATAAGCCAGTACAGGTAGAACAACTGAAGAATTTCTGCACAAGCCACAGCATTTCTGTATCTGTTTAAGAACCAGTAGACAAAATGGCATCACATCTGTCTACTTTGGCTTCTACTTCAGGAAGTAATAACTTTCTACCTGGGAAAATAATCAGCTCTCTGCTTCCTGATTACTCTCCTGGCTTTTGAAGAAAGTCTTTTAGAAACTCTGTTTCTTCGGTATAAATCCATTGCAAACCAACACTGCGTGAACTAACACTTAGTCAAGAAGGGATCTTCCCAGCATGAAGCCTTCGGGTGGGTATCACACAGAGGCTCGGATGAGCAAAGTCTCACATGTTTGTTTCAGACTGCGATGACCACCTCAAATTGACACCAGAAGAGACTCTTCCTCCTCCAGACAACAAACTGTTGAAACACTAAGACCAAACTTTTTAATGAAACCAGAAGGCTCAAAGACCATACTGCCAGCAAGACACAGTTCGTCAGCCACTAGTTATGGTCTGAGACAACACCAAACTCAGCAGTGAGTCAGGAAGGACGGTTGTTTCAGACCATAACAGTGGCAGCAATCCACTTAGGGAAAAGAAAAGGACAGGCTGAGAAAAGGACCTCTCTGTAGAAAGGTAGGTACAGAAAGATGTTCCCTTTTTACAGGGTTTTCCAGTGAATCACAATTAAAAAATGCTTTAAAAATAGCAATAATAAGAAACATATGAAGGGTCAGCTATCTCATCCAAACAAACAAACAGGAAGAAATACTGTTGCAGTTTCTTAGATCGTGGTACTGCAGTTTGTGTCTAACAGAGGAAACAACAATACACGTAGGGAAGTAGAAGAGTAGTCACAGCTCTTCACCTGACACACCACAGTTGCTGCAGTGGGCACTGTAAGGATCATAATAAGAAGAAAAGCAGAGATGAAGAAAGATATGAGGGCAATTGCTTGAGTTTTAGTGCTTTGGGAAGCATTTTGGGAGAAGGCATTGACTGAGTCATGCATGGGAAAGTTTCAGAGCTGTCTTTGAGCTAAAGGGAGAGCAGCAAAACGGCCAGAACCTCAGTCCTATAGACATGGTGACATCAAGCTGTGGAGAGTCATCAAAGTGAAGGAGCAGAACATTTATTTAGCACAAAGTTGAACTGGGATTAAAAATACATCTTTTTAGATCTATTCTTTGTTACAGTTTCTGTCTTACTGTGTGATTCCTTCTTTTTCCAGCCACTGTTTAGCTGCCTTTCTGCGATTCTGTTTTAGATAATGGCTTCAAATTAGAGCTGCTGAATACACTTGCTAATTGGGAAGCAACAATGGGGCTGGTGTTCAGATTGCTTTCAGATCCAAACACAGCTCCAGCATGAACTGTGGGTGTTTCCAAGATCTGACAAGAATCAGTGCAGCCGCTCGGGCACCGAGATGTGAAAAGCTACCTGCTCACCCACATTCAAAAATCATCTGCCACGTGCGTTGCTGAGTTTGTGGGCTTGTTATTCTCTGACAGGTTAATTGCATCACTGAAATATTCTGTATTTAGTTTGACAATGAGGATAATAATACTCGGTGTTTTCTTTCTTCTCATTACATTCAGACTTGCTTTTCTGTCTCAGATAAAAATATTGCTATCAACAGGATGGAAATGTCTGTGGGAGGTCTGGCTGGACCTCTACGGAGCCATGAATCTGTCTGTTCAGTTCTTATGACTCGATCAGCTGGTGTTTTCTACCAGCTAAGCAACAAGAGTGGAAATGCAGAGCTGAATTTTCAGTTGCAAACAGGTTATGATACACTCTGAAAGAAGTAGTAAACTCAAAGTGTGGCCAAGGTGTCCATATGTATCCTCACAAGTTGATGATGATTGTCAGGACCTTCCTTTGATGCAGAACAATGACTCTCATTAAAACTTTTGGGAGTGTAGGCACAAAGGGTAGTTCTTGAGTACTCTAGGAAATGGACTTCCCGTTGTAATCTACTTGGAGATACGTGCTGGGCTTTGTAGAAGGAGAGCAGATGGACTCAACAGCAACTTTCAAGAGAAGTGTGAGTGCAGAGAGAGATTAAATACTGACAGTGGCAGCAACGTGAGGAGCCTGGAGAGGCCTGTAAGCAATTGCAACAGGGATTTTTTTTTGTCTTTTCCGAAGTGTTGTGTTATCAGACAGCCCCAGTTTTTCCTTCCCTTCTCTGACACATTTAACACAAGGCTGCTGAGTTAAAGTTAAATCTGCACTGTGACTATGCAATTGCCATTGCCTTGGCCTGTTAGAGTACAGCAATGGCTAGAGAAGCGTTGCATCCCATCAAAAAATAACCTCTAATGGGTCTGTTTTAAAAGCTGCTGTGAGACTCAGCTCAAACACAGCACTGACACGTGAAAGGAACAGGCCTGCCTCTAGAGTATGTTTCACTTGGTGTGTTGAGGTTTAGCAATTACAACATCCTGAAACAAAAATAGTAGAGTAATTGGGAGCTGGAATGAACTTCCAGAGTCACCGGGTTCATCACCTGGCTTAGTGACAGCATACCGTGTCCCTGTAAAGCAATGGAGCTTCAGCTGAAGGTTAGTCAGCTTTTATTGCTCCTCCCATGAGAAGGTTGCTCCACACCCTTCCTGCTCTGATGGTCAAGAGTTTTCTTCTCTTTTCCTGCACCATTTCAGACTTGCTTTACACCCATTTGTTCCTGTGTCAGCAGTGGACTTTGGCATATGTAGCTCTTTCCCTCTCCACTTTTTACTACTTTGATTTATTTGTAGCAAACAGTTATATTGCTCTTTGGCCTGTATTTTTTTAGGCTAAGAGAGATAGGCTTTTCTCCTCTTCTCTTCCTGGAAGGCAACCTTCTCTTCCCTTAATCAGCTTTGCATGTTCTTTGTACCTGCTCCCGTTTGAGCTCTCCCTGATTAGGGCTGACCAGGACAGTGCACTTTTCAGTAATCTGAAAAAGTTCTGCCTTATTTTGTCCTAGGATGACAAGACCTCCCTCTCCCTGCTAGAATATCTCCTAGGTGTCTTTTTTTAAGGCTGTGTCCTGTTGGTAGCCCACAGTAAGTCTGTGAGCAATTACAATGGCTACATACTCTTCCCCTTAACACATTTGCAAATTATGAGTTCCAGTATATGGAGAAATTCTTGGCACTGATCCCTAGCAGTGTGATGACTTTGTACCCTGTTACACTCCTATTCCTATTATGCCAGCCCTCAGTGTCATCCCAATTATTCTAGTATTGTACCATCTCTGTTCCCTTTGGTACTAAACATACCCCAACAAGTTGCTAGAGAAAGCCTAACGTGAGATGAAGCCGCGTTCTTCAGGAACTGCTCTTGTCTACATCCACCTAAACGTACCCTTTTCGTTGCAGCACCAGTTCTTGTGTAGGTCCCAATCTATCCAGTCTAAACCACGCTGCCAGCTTCGTTGGCTTGCTGAAGACCAGAGAGATTATACCTGTTGCAGTTCTTTCCTCTGGAAAGTCACAGCTGTATTATATACACACAGACAAATGTGAATGGAAGACTACACCGTTGCCAATCGTGTGTTTTGTACTGTTTTCAGCGCCCTCAGTTGTGCTCAGCTGATTGTCCTGCAGATCAAGACATATGGAAAGACTGCAGTGGCTACACCTGTTTTTTTCAAAACTGATCATAGAGCTAGGCAAGAATTACACTGGTTCCAAAATCTGGATGGCTTCGATATTCTGGAAAAAAAAAAAAAAAGAAAAAACAAAAAGAAGGCTTCCCGAAAACTCTCTGTTTTTTTTTTAATTCACAACAGACTTTACATTTACAGGAAACCACTTCTGAAATGCACCAGATTGCAATATTTTCTGTGTCAGCTATTTAAAGTGTTCCCAAGAGCTTTCCTTCTGCCTGTCCTCCAAGCTTCCTTCTCCCACTTCAGCCTGGAATTCCATCATAATTGAGCTGATCCAACCCTTTCCCAAACCACTTTCACCGCTGGCAGCCTCACATGAAATAACTTTTTGTGAAGTTGACAAGAAACGGAATTTGCTCTCCTATGCAGGTCCATGCTTTCCAAACACATCCTGGTAAAGCAGGGAGAGATTGCATCATTGAAGCCTGTAGTCAATTCCGAAGATTCTTCTCCGCTCTGCGTCGCGCTTGGTGACTTTGCGAAGCGCCGTTCAGAAGTTTCACACACAGCACGGACCAAAGTTGCCCACTTCCCTCATCACTGTAGGCTGGAATTAAAAACATTTGGCCAAGCTGCCTAATAGGCAGCTGCTTGCAATTTCTTAACTAACTTCACAACTGGATAACTACAGTGTGAGCAATATACCCTGACAACTTGCCAGCGTCTTTAACCTATCTGCGTTCCTAGTGGTTTCTGTACCTTGCCCTCGTTTTCCCAGCCTGCTCTGGTGCCGTCTGACTCTCAGCATTCCCAACCTGGCGCAGTACAGCTGCTGAAAAGTTTAAGCAAGACTTTTGCCAGTCTTCACGTAGATGTGCAGCCCCGTGGCAGGACACAGGTTGCAAAACTGACGCATTTGATCTTTCTGAAAATACCATTTAGCGTCTGGACAGAAAGCCAGTGATATCATATTTTTTTTATATATAATCCTGCACTTTCATTTCCCCTGCTAAACTGAGGTTAGGTCCCACTCACCCCGCTCACACGAATGCTCTTACTGACGCTGGCTTTGCGCAGAAAATTAAGGAACTTTTTTTTCTCCGTTTCTTCCAAGAGCAGAAACAAAAGGAAGCCACAATTCTGAAGAAGCAACTGCACTTGCTGCCTCTTAGGAAAAGGTGTCGCAAATCAAGGGACAGAATGTGTCTTTCCTCATAAAACACATCTAAGTTCAAAAGTTATGCATTCTGCAAATACAGGGATACTAAAAAAACCCAAAATGTACAGAATTCTTGCTTCCCATTAGTGGCTCTGCTCCACTGGAAGGCACCAACATCCAGAGATATCAAGGATCATAGCATTAATGCAACCAGCCTTCAGGCCAGTTCAAAGAGCAGCAATATGTATGGGAATCTAATGTGCTCAACTTGTGCAAAGCCATTTGTTGAATTTCCTCTCCGTCTGCACCTAAGGAAATGAACAGTTTGGGTCCTGACGATTTGACTGTCTGTGGAAGAGCAAAGTGGTGAAAATGGAGCAGACAGACCAAGGACAGAGTGAAGACTGGCAAAGATATCATTCTTTTTGTGGACTTGAGGGACGCACTGAAGAGTGTAATTCAAGGAGGACAGCATAGATCATCTTGATGTAAGAGTCGAGGAAAGGAGAAGGCAGAAAGACAATACAAGAGTGGCATAAACTGCAGCAGAACAAGCAGTTAAAAAGAAGAGCAGGTTACTCTGAGACACCAGGCAACAAACCCAGGAGTGTTACTGTACACTTTGAGTTGCCTCCATGGTTTCTTGCTGCCTCCACTGTTGTTTTACAGGGCAAAATGCTGAGCAACAGCCCTACTGAGGTGATGACCCAAGGGTGCTTCTTCTCACTTCACCGGATCTGTCCAAATGACCAAATGAAGGACAAGCCTACCAGGACTTTTTGTCTAGCAACAGGCTGCAGCTCCCCCAGTGACATGGGCTGGTTTAAGTAAGGGAGAAAGAGACAGGATACAGAGAACTTGGCACACTCATCACAATGCTAGGGGGTAAAAAACTCTGAAGTTTTCAATGAGAACTAGTAAATGAAGCATATTCAACGTGTTTCAGCGATGGGAAAGCGTGCACTTAAAAGCAAGCTGATACTCATCATGTTAACAATGTTTGGCCATTTATTGACATTTCTCAAAGCTACTCAAAATCAGCAATGTAAGCCTCCCTTGACAGCTCACCCTCTGGCCAAACTCACATGCCACCAAACACAGCTGATACACTCACAGTGTAAAACATGTTTCTGGGTCTATGTGTGAAAAAGAGGAAGAGGGAGATAACCAAAGTGGTGAGAATTTACTGGTGTCTCAATTTTGTAGCTTACAGAGCTGTCTTTCCAGAGATAGGTTTCCTAAAGCCCTCATGTTCAAACTGTGTCTTTAACCGGGGATCTCACACACAAGTTCAGGATTTCATAAACTGGGTAGTTTCCAGGTTTCAAAGAATTTACTGCCTGTTATCCAGTCTGTCATCTAATTTAAGTCACTGATAAGCTTGCACTGACAACAATGTGGAAAGGAATTAGTTTTTCCAAGGGAAGTGGGACAAAGAAGCTATCTGAAAAGACCTAACTTCAAAGGAAGGGGGGTCAAATAACCTGTTGTCATATGACACACCACTACGTTATCATTCTCCTTGGCTCTTGGATTTAAACTCTGCAGAGAAGGTAAGAATACTGAAGACTAAGGCCTCGGAGTTTCCACTTCCTATTAGTAACTGTGCTTTACTGGAAGCAATTAGTATCTCTAGATGTATCATGGGATGCAAAATTACTGACGATTTTAGCTGGAAAGAACCATCGCCTGGTTTTTCCCTCTCCCAACCCTACACGTCTATTCTGTGACACGTGGTTCTCTTCCCATATTCAACAGCAGGTCCAATCTGGCTTTCAGAGCCTATTTGCTCACTAAGAAAAGCCCAGCCTTCAGACAGCCAGTGCAGGGAGATATTTGAAAGCCATACTGTATCAAACGGCTTTCAGAAAAGCATTCACAGTCACTGGTCAACAAGAGAACAGAGCAGCTTTCCTTCAGCCAGCCCACCATGCCCATGCCCCTGGAAGACTCGGTCATCAAGAGCTGATCAGAGCTGATCTCTGAGGTGATTTTATCTGGTCAAAATGGAACTGTATCAGTTTGAAATTACTTCTGTGCCACAGATCTGTATTTTTAGGACTTTGTTCTCTGTGGTCACACTGCCTCTGCCATAGACTCCCACGTACAAGGAGGACCCTGCACCTCAGGAGAAGCAGACCAGTTTTCCATCAGCATCAAACTTTCCTGTAAAGCAGCATAAGATACATAGGTAAGAGCCATAAGAGAGACTTAGGAATGCCAGGTGGCCAACTTTGGCGCCAGCTAATTGCCCAAGACATATGCAGCACATTGCCTGCTGTGTGTTCCCTTGGTTTCCTAAATCCGATGTCCAGCTTGCCTGCTGCCACCAAAGGCATGCTGGCTCAGAGAAGTCCTTTGCAGCCCACACGACCAAATATCAGAAATAATGCCTATACATGCTACACAAAATGCTGCAGGAGGGAGGAACCTATTTGTAATGCCCGTTCCCACCTTGTTTAATACCACAGCCTCACAGTTTGACCACAGTCGTGGAGTGTGCAGGGCTGGACAACACGTTACAGTCCATTTGCTTCCTAAGGGGATGTAAACTTGCTCAATGTAAATGCTGAAACAGTGTTTGCAGGGTCGTTCTCACACCGTGGCCTGACGAAAACACGTTCAAATTAAAGCAAATAGAAGTCTCGGGTAAAGTTAAAAGATTCCCAAGGCACAACTTTAGCTCTTTGTCACTGGTAACCTCATTTTCCCACCTAACCTGTTGCATGCTATGAACTCCACCGGCTCACGGTGAAAGGCAGCCTATGCATCTAATGCTTCATTGCAGTCTCATCCAGTGAGTCTCTGGCTTCTCCCTCACCCTTGCTTAAACATATGTTCTGATCCTAATGTAACAGACTAGGAGGACTGCTCAGCTATGGTGTGGGAAGCATTGCTTTGAAACACACCAGCAGTGATCTGCTAGCAAGCATCCACGGTTATCGTGCCAGCCAACTGGACAGGCTTCAGAAAGGCTTCTCTCTGCAGTGTGAAAAAGCAAACGTGCAAAGCAGCTCCGAGAGAAGGAAAGCCAAGGTCAGGGCAGTTCCCTGGAGCTCTCTCTGTTTACAAACACAGAGCAGGCTTTGCAGAAACCTGGAGTGAAGTTAATCTAAACATGCGTTAATGCAACTGAGGTTGGAAACTGTCCCTGTACACACCTCTGCAGAGATACCGTATTCCTAGGCTGAATGTGAGACCAAAAAAGGTCCTTTGATAGTTACCATCTCATCGTTAGGCAGCAGATTTTACCACAAGACTTTTGATGTCTAACACTGACGAGGAGTTTTATCCTTCTCACGTGATGTGACACAATCTCTGGCCCCAAACTCAGAATATATCAGCCGATGTCAACACTTTCTCCTTCCACTTTCTAAATATTGCTGATCAGGCCAAGTTTCATTTCACTGAAAAAGGACACTTTCTTTCCTGGCTGGGTGCAAGGGAGAAACTCAGAAGGGTTCGGACAATATAGCTGTGTCTCTGTCCATCTAGACTGCAACCTCTGCATGTTTCATCTGGAAGCTAGCCTAGATTGCAAGCCTGCGAGGCAGCAAAACGTGAATTTGCTGTCGGGGTACCAGCACTCGGGCTCTGCCTAACCTCAGTGCCTCCTCTCCTCTCATCACCCCTGGCTAGGGACCGCTCTGCCACAAGAGCTACTCCTGGAAAGAGCTGCAGGAGTGAAAGCAGAAATCCTTACACGCCTTTTGCTGAAGTAAAGATCTGAACTTCAAGGTGCCCTGTGCCCGCCTCTTTATGTCAGCTTTGCAAAAGCATTGAATTAAAGTGTAGGAGAAACACATAATTAGGATAAACACTTTGTTGAGGTGCAGCAGAAACCAGCCTCTGACATAGCTGCTGGGGATGTTAGGTGCTCATGGTAAAACAGATTGTCTGGCAAGTGCTGGCACCTGCCTTCCCTGGGCCTATCTAATGCGCGTGGTATCAACCCCAGAGTACTCAGGCCGTGCTTGCTTGGTTTTGCTCAGTGTCTTTCTACATACACATATTTTGCCCTTTATCCCTTTTTCATCAACTAGTCTTTGTCAACCGAAAGATCTCCAGGAAAAAGTACTCTCCATGCACATGAAGTCTGGTGTTTCTCCTAGAAATTCACATTATCCATGCTCTAAGAGTGCCTCCTTCACATATCCTCCTCCATCTCTCCAGCTTCCTTAGCTTGTGTTTCCTCTTCTGTCATGTCCCCAGGAGTTACTACCACTGCACTAACAATCACCTTATTTCTTTCACTTAGGAGGTGAAAAATACAGTACTCCTTCTCATGAAAAGGTCACCTGAAAAGAGAGAAAACTGGGTTCTGACAGTCAAAAGTGATGGCCCTGGTAACCCACTGGCTACACCGAAGAGTTAAAATGGCTTTGCTTGCAGAAATGGCAGCCTGTTCTACCCAAATCTGTCAAAAAAAAAAAACCTCACCCCAAAGCCCTTAAAACACAGCAAAACATTTGAATTTGCAAGATGTTTTAATGGAAAGTCCCTTTGGTGGACAGAGGACGTTCAACTGCAATTTCTTGTTCAATTAAGCTCTTTATTTTGGGGCCGAATGGAAAATGTGATTTCACTGGGGGAATTTCAAGCTAGTCCCTTGGAAAGCTATAGCCATGTTCTGCTCTTGGCGAAAACAAGCAGAAGGGTGGAGATATGGAACAGTGCAAATGGGGGAAAAAATGTGTTTTGTCATTTTCCAGAAGCAAAGTGGTTGGTTTAAGTTGGGTCAGATACTCTGGGGTGGCAGGTGAGCCACACGTGCTTTTGCTTTAGACCTCTTACTTGCCTGGGACATTCATGAATCTAACCAGGTCCTTTTCCTTCTCTGTGAATGCTGCGTAACTCAGTAAGTCTCTGAAATAGGGCAAAGCAGGGGAGGAGAGACAGAGGACTCAGCAGACACAAAGCTGGGATAGAAGGAGGGAGAAGGTGCAAGAAGGCAGGCAGCCATGAGATATGAGCACAGAAAGGGGCACAAGAGAAAGGTAGAGTGCAGTCACAGACCTTTCAGCTTGGTCTTGTCCTATGGGATGGATGAAAGGGCTCCTGCCTAGGCTAGTCTGGATCATCCAGTGACTGAAGCTTACCAGTAAAGGGAAAAGTCTCCATAGCAAAGGAAGCCTTCTACTGGGGAATTCCCTAAATGTCTGCTCTGCCCAGAGCTTCTCTTTTCTCAAGATGCCAAAAAAAGCAGGGATGGCGGGGGAGGGGAAACACAGACTTTCATTATTTCAGTCACCATTTAGGACTGAAATGCAATATACAAATTCTATTCTGGTTCCCAGTTCCTGCACCTTCTTTGCTTGCCAGGTAGGGATTCAGGCTTTAGTGCTACCAGCACACTTCCTGATCTATACTGGTTTCGGTTTTCTGACCCTCCTTTTTCTCTTTTTCTTCCTCTCTGGTATAATCCATTGCTATGGGTACTATAACACTTACAAAACTGCCCCCTGCTTTCCTCCTCCGAGTTCACAGTTTGTTCAGACACGGAAGGGCTTTGGGCTGGTAGGTCTGCATGGCAGCATTCACCTCACTGCCTGCTCAGCAGCCTGCAGCTGGCAAAACACATGTACCTAGTCCTGAAGACATCTTTCTGCTGTGTGGAGGCATGCAAAAGAAGCAGCAGATCTGCACAGAAAAACGAAAACAAACCAAAAAGCCAGTTTGGCTGAGTAAGCCTTCTGTCTGATACCAAAGCACTGGTACAACCACCTCAGGTAGATGTAGTCTACTGCTGTTTAATAAAGGGAAGAGAAAAATCCCTTCTTTGATGAGTCCAGACACAGATACTACCTGAGCCTACGCTGTCCTGTGTGATGTTCTCGCTGCCTAACTTCCCTTCTTCACAACAGCATGGGTCAGCTCCACACACCCCCCAAGTGCACTGAAAGACCTACATGCCTTCCTTTTTGCTTGATGTTGAAACCAGAGACCTTGCTCTGTGCACGTTCTCTGTATTCAAACAAGGACCATGGTTCCGGTGGCTGTCCAGGACATTACAGGCTGAAGCATTATGAACATTTATGTCTAGTAAACACTCATTTAATTAAATTGCCTGGACACTATAAAGTTTCAGAAACAAATATCTGAGGCATAGGTCCGTTGGATTCTCTGGAGGCGATGGTCTGGCAGCACGTGTCCAATTTTGCTAATCCTGTGTCCAGAAATTACAGTGCAAACTGATCATTTGAGGCAAAGCTACATCCCTGTTGGCAAGTGGGCAGCATCCACTGACCAGCTAAACAAACTGCGGATCGTACTTGCCAAAGATGTCCGATGAGCCAGAAAAGGGCCTTTTTGAAGTGATTCAGCTCAGGAAAGGAAAAGTATTAAAAAAACATCGTTTTTTTGTTCACGCCATTTACCCCTAAACTTGAAACAAGTGGAGGGTGTGCAGAAGTGATGTGAGTGGTATTGCCTTTCACCGGAACTGCAGGGCTATCTGTGTGACAGATTTCCAGGCACATCGATTATGCTGCTGTCACCTGGTTTCAGCGCAGCAGCTGATCCTCCCTTCATACCCAGGACAGGTCTCCTCCTCCTTTGCAGTAAGGCTCCAGGGGAAATCCTGGCCACCCACCAGGCTCTCCTAAAGGGGAGTTTCCCACGCCCAAGCCCTGGAAGGCGAATGCTAAGAAAACCAGAGCTGAAGAGAACAACAGGGCTGGGATCTGCTGTGAGTTGTTCCTGACTTCATTAGCAGAGCCAAGACCCGGGATGGGCAGGGGTAGCAGTACAGAAAACTGCTAGTCTGAGGCCAGGGGACTAAATCATGAGCCAGAAGGTGCTCCCAACGCTGGGCACACAACACTGCACAGCTGGGCAGCGATTGGGCTGGGGGTTTTATTGACTCGATTGTCAAGGGGTAACTAAAATAGGCCTTAGAGAATATTTCTTTTCTTCTGCATTGTCGAGGGAAATTTGAAGCAGCCCCTTCAGGCCATGTTTTACCACTGAGAATGTCCTTTTCTCTGATTACTGGCTTTGACAGTGATTTTTATATCCCTGTAGCTCCTAAACGTGTCTCCTTTCCTTCAGGGGAATGGCAACACTGACTTACAAAAGGAAGAAGGAGGGGAAGAGAACAAGAAGAAATCTGAACAATATTTTTGTTCTTGCATGGGTAACTTATCTGCTAAAAAATAATAATGATGATGATTCAATGTTGATCAAAACCATCATTTTTCTTTAGATAAGGAATTTAAATGAACTGTTTCAGCGTTTCCTTCAAGCAAAACAATTTCATGCTGTCATTTAGCAAAGTCTGAAATGAAAGGGAATTTTTACTTCCTGCCGCATTGAAGTTGGCCCAAACATAAAACGGAGAATGCCAAAGAGCACACCTGTTTCACCAGGGAAAAGAATGAAAGGGTGTCTTCGGTGGTATGGGACTTCAGATTTATCTTGAATTATGAGCTTTTACTGAATCCAAACAAAAATACATATGACTAATGACAGAGTTGTTTTGTTTGCTTTAGAATAATGAAGGTTGCATGAAAATGGAACGTTGTAATCACAGAAAAGGTCTACTGACAGTTTCAAGCATGCGGCGGGGATAAGTCTTCTAATTTTCTGAACTCAACGGAACGAGCGCAAAAACACAAGCACAAAATACCATCTCCTACACTTCCCCAATCTCTCCCCAGATATTAAAATAACTGCCATGCCACAGCCTCCGAGTTAAAAGCAGATTTATTTGCGGTCATTTTCCGATGCCGTTTCCTACGGCTGTGGACGTGTGCAAAGGTTTGGGTCACCCTGCAGCCCCACATTTTCCTTTCAAAAAATGAGAACTAGCAGGCCTTTGCTAAACAAAACCCTCTTCCTAAAATATTCTCTGAGGACATTAGAAAAGGCCTTTTTTTTTTTTTTTCAAGTGGCCTCTTTGTGAAACTTAAAATTTAGATGGAACAGAAAATAGAATCCAATTCTAATTAAGGGTCTAATGGCCCCTCGCTGGCTGTAGGAGAATCATTCCAATTATGCTGTGACCAGTGCCATTGCATATCAATAGCTGGAGCCTCTAATAATGCCAATAAACTATTTCTTTTGTTTCCTTTGTTAAACTGTTTGGTTTGAAGCTATAAATTGGGGACAAGAGCATCAAGTGTCCTACTCTGCTTGTGAAACCATTACAAGGAGCAGAATGTTCTGGGGTTTCGAGTGTCGGTGCCTAGCAGGGCCTCTCACTACAGCCGATCACATCTCCTCACTCGCCTGTTGCTCCTGCTGTTCACACCCCGGGAAAGGGCACAATTAAAAGATTGCCAACTTCAGATCCAAGTGGAATATAGGGCTTTTCTCCTGTCAGGCCTGACCAAATATAGCCCTTGGGTTTTAAACTGACCTTACGCTGCGGCTTGTTCTTAAATAATCAGTAAATTAAAATGTGATGTATCGCAAACACCGAAACTTTAAATAACTCCAGCCACCTAAAAAAAGAACTCAGAGCTTTTCCTAAAGGGAAAAGTACTAGTAGCTTACTGAGAAAGCTTAGCCTCCAGGGCCAGTCTAGCTAACTACGGCCTTAGGGTCTAATCCTTGCACAGTCCATCTGGAGAATGTCCTAATTCCACTGCCTGCTCTTCATGATCAGCCTGCTTTTTTTTTTTTTCCCCACTTTTGCATCCGTTTAGTGTCCTCATTTGCTTTCTAATGACTTTCTAAAGTGAACTCCGCTCTGTTTTCTTTCCCAGATGACCTTTAGCTGGCTTTCCTTCCCATGCTTCACTACATCACGGCAACATGAGCTGCAATGCTGAGCATCATATCAATACCATATGCTCCAGACACAGAGCAGGTAACCAGCAACAAAGCTGAGCCAAGCTGAAACACACCTGTAACTTCCCAAAAGAGTAGGTGGAGCTGGGTAGGAACCTGAGACACTGCTGCCCTTGGAAACAAGCAAAGGTGCTGAAAGGTGCTACCCCGAGTAGCCCTGGCAGTGCTTTATGTGGGGTATTTCCAGTGTAATTTCCTGTGGAGCCTGCTGTTTTTCTGAATCTCTGATAATTCAAGTGAGCAGTGTTAGAGATAAGGCAGTGACTTCTTTCTGGACAAAGTCACATGTCGAAGCAAATAGAATTTCAAACATTTCTGCCAACCTGATTCTTAAGTGCTGCAAGCTCTACGAAACTCTTGCTCTTCTCGGGGTTATTATTAATCACCCATCGGAGCTGTCACGTGATAACCACAAAGCTATTTTCATCTGGAGAGAAATGTAGCAATAACAGGCTGTTTTCTGGGATCCTGTTTATTGTTTTACCTTCAGAGTATGAACATAGTTTCTTCATTGCGGCCCCTAATTCAGGGGGGTTCATCCTTTTACGTACCCCTAACTTTTTTTTTCCCTGAGACAGATAGGCATGGAGAAGGGGCAGAGTGCATCCCTGCATAGCAAAGGCGAAGCCTGCGTGCCTCAGGCTGCTTCTCTCATACCTCCCAGGGACCCCCAGAGAAGAAGCCTGAGGATCTCTAGAGGCATGTGGGCCAAGAGCCGAAAAGCAGGAAGCCAGAGTCCTTGCAAGGAGGAACTGAAAACACTGCAGTGTTGTAATCACTGTAACCTTGCACGTACGAGAACACGAAGGCAAATGAGGCAGTTCATCCTTGCTGTAATTTCTTGTTACTGACACTCTGGTTTCCAAGTGCAAACTCTTTAAGCGATTAAGTCTAGCAGTCCAAAGAGCTTGTTGAAGGAGCCTCGTAGGAGCGTTAATTCTCTCACGTCCTGACACACTGACCTGAAATGTTCAATTCCCTTTATAGTGTCAGCCTTCTTACTAACAGGGAAATCTTTGCTCGCTGGGACTTGACAACCTGACCATACGGTTGAATTTCCAACGTGAAATACTCCTTGGGTAAAAATAAGGTGGATAAAACAGATACATCTATGCTAATAACCAGGTATGTGTTTACACTCATTAGTCACCTCATTAAAAGCATTACTCTAAATAACGCAGCAGTTATATTTGTTAAACCCATTTCACAGGAAGCTTAACTAAAAAGGAAAGAGGTTAAGGGCCAGATTTTAACCTCTGGATAAGCAGGCAGCTAATCACGGCTTCAGACACAGGCAGCGGAGGGGGAGGCCCTGAATCAGGGCAAGCCTAAGGGATGTGTGTAATCGCTTCCACAGCGCTTGAGCTTGAGGCGTGTCGGGGGACCGGGGTCTGAGCAAGAGGAGCAAACGCCAGCAGAGCTGGGAATACCTCTGACTGCTCTGGGGATAATGCTTTTCTCTTTATGAGGAGGCTTTTAAATTATCTCTCAGTAGAGCACATTAACAGCCTTGTTTTTTTTTTTTCCTGAGTGCTGGTCCACATATGTGGCGTGCCTGCAGATGCCGTCTGAGTTGTTCCAGCTCCCCTCGACCCTGCCAGGTCTCTTCAGGCCTGACTTGCACACTGTCCTGCTCCGTTTTCTTTTCCACAGCAAAGGTTACCAGCTGTGAGACGCCCTCTTATATTCTACGAACTGTGATGTTATTACCAAATTTATTTTTCCGTGTAACTTGAGAGAGGAATAAAAAGCAGATTCTCGGCGAGCACAGCTCATCAGGGCCCATTCGTGAGGGGGGAGGTTCATCACACTAAGCAGAACAATGTCGATCGTTATCAACGGGAATTTGACTCTCAAAACCCAAGCCCTGGCGAGGAATCCACCAGCCCTCCAGAAGGGCCAGACGGGAGGATAACTCCACATAAAACGCCCAGGCACTACTGGGGTTGGACCCCTCTTCCATTCAGGGTTGGGGCTTTTTCTGCATTCTTGAACCAGATTCAAAAGGGCCTTTAACGGGCAGCGGGGATGGGACTGAAGTCAGTCTGTGTGCCGCCTCCCCAGCTGCGAGCCGAGCTGCCGGCCAGCAGCCCCACGTGGGCCAGAGCTCTCAGTGCTCCCATCCCTGTCTCCGTGTGCCCTGGTAGGCTGCCTGCTCCTGCCTCATACAGCTCTTCTGGGAGGTGTTTTTTTTTTTGCACATGAGGGATAAAAATTCTGTGAGGATATAAAGTGCATTGGTTCAGGGACTCTGATGGATGGCATGAAAGTCAGCAGGAGGAGCACACGGCTGGGGATGGAGGCAGCACACAGAGAGGGTCAGGGTGGGACCTTCCCCATCAGTGGCACCGAGCTGTTCTGTCAGCTCCCATATGTGCCTCCTGTAGACATAGTCCACATCCACCACCCTGAAAGCTCCTGCTCAGCTGCCACCAAAGCCTCAGAAGGCCTTTGCTGGTCAAAAGGTTCTGGAAGTGTTTATCTCCAGGCCTGTGTGCAATGCCAGGATTGTCCTGACAATGAAAGCTGAACAGTCTTTTGCCTACCTCACAGCCAAAGCGAGACTAGTTGACTCCTGAGCAGGATGGAAGAGCTCCTAGTTCTTGACCCTGCTCTCAGGACTACTTTGGAGTCACTTGTGGAGAAGACTATAAGGAAGACACTGGCTCACAGCTACCTCCAGCACTGAAGTGAGGCATCTCATCTCTCCTGCAGAGTTTCAGAAGAGAAAAGCCATCCTTGGTCAGCTGTGTGGGCCACCACAGGCTGGTTTACATCTTGCACAGTGACAGGGGAAGCCAGACACCTTCAAGCCAGATGCTGGAGGACCAGAAACCACGATGCACAAGCTGTCCCTTTGTCGAACTCCAAGCAGCTATGCGCAGGGTATCAGCAAGAGGTGGGTCACTGCACTGCACAACTTGGAAGCTACTCTGAGATGCTAAATCCTCCTCAAGGATTCAACAAGCATTCCTGATCCCTCACCCACGGTTTGGGGCTCTGTTTGGGAAGTCAGACATCAGCAGGTTCTGTGCCATTTAACCTGTAGGCAACTATGCTCTGTATTTGATTGGGCCTGTCAGATCAAAACCTGACAGTTATTTGTGTTTGGGCTTCGCTCAGCAGCGGACACAAGAGAACAGAAGTGCAAGCTGTGTAGGTATCCATCCTCTGACAGTGCCTAAGTACAGCTGAAATAATTACCAGGTGATGATGAAAGTGACTCATAGGAGAAGCACATAACTCCATCCTAAACAAGCTAAGACAAAATTACTGTCGCAGAGGTAAAAGGGTAATAGCAACAGGCTTCGTTAAAGGAAAAGGAGACTTTCAATCTCCTGTACAGAGAACAGCTTCTCTTGCTGAGGATTATACCTGCAGCAACAGAAAAATCCACATGTTCCTGTGTTCCCTGATGAAATGCTTTGAAACGTGTTACTGGAACCTTACTTTACTCAACAAGGCTGTTCATAAGGAGTGTGGAGCAGTCTGATTTACAGAGCAACAACAGCACCAAAAGAGGTTTGCTTTTTGGGGTTTTTTTAATGTAGCTGTTTCTACAGAGTTTGACTGACCTACCTCACGCTTTGATTATAGATGCTTTGAGAAACGATGGGAGGTTTGATTTAAGCTGAAACAGATTTTATTCAATACAGAGTCCAAGCTAGTAATTTAAAATCTAAATTGCTTCAGCGGGTTTTTAAGAGAGAGAAAGGTATTAAAATCACTGTAAATCTACAAGTGTACTGTATTACTGCCAATCACCAATTTAAACCTCTGAAATATAAGGGAGATGATGACTTCTTAATTTTCTAATTGGTCTCCTGTCATGCAACGTTGCTCATCCAGAGCTTTGTGTCTGCCAGGACACAGGTAGAGCCTGGGCAGTGCTATGGGGAGAGGAGGTGATGCAAGTCCTGCCCCAGGATCCACTTTGAGGTTGAGTCTGGCGAGCGAGAATTCCACAGAGGCTACGCTGTTGCTCCTGGTTCTATGCGGAACATACTCAGATACTAACAAGACTATAAAACCCAGACAGGTGCCTAGATAATCAGAGACACTGACTGAGCTTATTTGTTTGCTTGGCTTTTTTACTTTTTGTTGATTTGAAGCCAAAGATCCAAGGAAAGATGCCCACAGTCTGGAAACGGTGTTTTCTCACACAAAGTTGTCTGAGAGGCTGAGGAAGAAAGATGAAGAGAACTTAAAATAGTACTTTTAGTGCTTTTTTTTTAATAAAGGCGTATTTGGAGTGCATCCTCCATTCAATGTACATGCAGATCAGCCTTAAGAATCATATTTATGTAAGAATAATTGCATTTATGTGTTTATATAATCATATTAGTAAGTTATATTTATAAATCTCAAAGAAGGAAGTGCTTCAGAGGAAGGACAAGGTAAGTCTGAGGAGTCTGTTAAACAAATGTTTGTACGCGGTCTCCTTTTGGAAGAAAACATTTCCCGGAGAAGATACTGAATTTGGTCACTAAAATCACATTTCTAGAAGTCGACACACTCGATTCCAAACGTGGCTCTGCCCCTCGGTCCAAGGACACATGAGTCCCCACATTACATGAGCCCCTCGTTGTCTATCCAGTCTCAGCTGTGCAGATCGGGCAAGGTTTCAGGCTTGTGTTTAAATTTCCCTGTAAGAATTAGGTCACTTCTAATCTCCACATTTTAATAACTTCCTCTTCAACTGAAATTTAAATTGCTAAGAGCCTTTGTCAGGGAGAGGAAAGCTCCCAGAACCACCTCATTTGAATAACTTGAGAAAAACACGAGTATCACTCGATGCAGGCAAGCAGGAGGCAGGTGAGCAGCCACAGCCAAGCCAAGTGGTCTAAAGGCTAAATCTGGCTGGCCTTGGATTTAGGGTTAGGCTGAACAGGATCATTGATACTGGGTAACTCAGACCATCCCTGCGCTAGGCTTGGGAATGCTCGGTGCATCCCACTGACGTATCTCCACTCGACAGAGAGCTGCCTATCTCTGTGGCTCTGGGTACTAGCATGTTGCTTGTGCAAGAGATGGAGGACAAAAAGAATCCGCAAATGAGACACAGTAGGTTCATTCTGCCAATTCCTGGGACCTCTAACACAGGCTGTGAGCTATTCAGTCACGTTTCCATATAGAAAACAGTACACAGAAAAGATACTGGAAACAGATACACTAGCAAATTATATATGGCTCAGTGCAGGGATTTTCCTCTTGTGGGATATCAGGTTCCTCAGTCTGCTCATTGTGCTGGCTGGTGAGAGCAAAGACGTCCCTCCTTCAACGGGGCCTGTGGTTCAGATTTTCTTTCTCAGTGTGGTTCTTTGAGGTATTTCTGAAGCAGTAACCCACCCAACTCTAACATCAATGTGAGGATCTATGTACCCACTGCCTAAGGAAGAGGAGAATGGGACACGGCAGAGGACAGAAGGAGCAGTGGAGAAGGGAGGAAGGTGAACCCAACCCCAGCTTTCAATCTAGCAGTGCTTTGCCATTATGTCAGCAGCTCAACGGTCTGTGGCACCTGCAAGGAGCTTCAGGTAGATGCTCAAAAGAGGATTTCTGCCTATAGGTAACTGTCCACACTTTCAGGAATCTTTCCTTCTGGCAGTGCAGACCCTCCACTGTCTCACTTGCAACAGCTGGGCACCCTGAGAGTCGCAGGGTCCTCTGCCACCACATGGCACGGCAGCAGAAAACAGAGCAGCAGCAGCAGCAACATACAGAGGACATCACCTTATTGCCAAAAACTGTACGCAAATTTCACAAGCTACTCATTGAAAATTACATTCAGGAGACCTCTAACACCACAAGTGCTGGCTCCAGGCTCAACAGTGGCTTGTGTGCTCTCTTACTGCAGAGTGTGTGTGCTTTTACAGGAAGCTGATGCTGAGAATGTGTCTCTTGCACCAGACACGGCACACGTCTCAGAGTCCAAATGGTACGGATCAGAAATGCTAGCTAGAGTCCAGCCCACTCAGCTTTTTCCTAAATGCTTTCACTTTTGCTCTTCCCATGCTCCCTTTCTCTGCTCCACTATTCCTTCCCATTAAACACTGAAAAAAAATATGCACACTTGGGCTGGCAAAACCTCTTGGACCACTATTTTATACTTATGGACAGAGAAGCTATGGCAGGTGAAATGAAAAATGAGGACTTACAGGTGTCCCAAATGGCATTCCTAGGACAAAGGTGACGAATTGGGCACAACCTGGCACCAGCAGTGTTGTGGCCCTGAAGAATGCTCTTTGAGTCCATCTTTCACTCCTGGTGGACATTGCAGCCATGGATCAGCTCCATCCGTTTTGCTTTCCCTTAGACCCTCTGCGGTTTGGAAGCAGAGAGTTTTGGACACTGGGAAACAGAGTGGTCCAATGTGCCCTCCTGGGTTGTGTAGCAGTGCTGTGAAAGGCACTGGAAACATAGATGCACCCCTAAATCCTGCCTGAGTGATGCAAAGCTACTTTACAGACAGGGCTGCAGAAGAGTAGTGCTGTGAGGCTTGTACCCAAGCTGCTGCTGGCAGCCTGAGCTCTTTCAGAGCATTCAAGCCAACCATCAGCTTGCTCTACACAATGTCACTCCAACATGACTCCTAGAAACAGGCAGATAATCCCTTCTGGATCACAAACTTACCATGTATTCTTCTATTGCTCTGAGTTGTTTTCCTTTCTCTCCTTTCTTCTTTCCAGTTTAATTTCCATGTCAGAAAGCTCACAAGTCACAGAAAGGGGTTTCAAATCACTCAGAATGTTGGAGTAGATTAATAGAAGTGTGGTTCAAGGGAACAGGGAAAAAAAGCCTATCACTCTCACTTGTCAGTGACAGACAGGGTAAGAAGGTCCTAGACGTGCTGGATGCAACAGCTCATAGCACTGAAGCTCCTTCCCTGCCTCTTCTCCCATCGCTTGGGCCAGGAGAAGCAGAGCAGGAGCTGGAGAGAGCTGCCACCACCTCCCAAGCTGCCACCACCACCTGCCAAGAGCAAAGGTTTGACATGGCCAGTGCTGCACCTCATAACTATGCAAAGCTTTGCCTGGGTGCAGGCTGGTCCTTAAATAATCTGGAGAGTTTTATCATTCACTCTGCTCTCCCTCTCTTCTGCACCTCCTACACAGAGGGAGCAGGAGGGTGGGAGGAATAAGGACTGAGTGTCCCCTGCAGCTCTGCCCTCACTGCTCCACTGCCCTTGTGCCAACATTCACCACCCCTGTCCCTGCAGCTGAATCCTCTCAGGCCTCTTGCTGTGCTCCAAAAATCCCCAGGTATCCACAGGCTGACCTAGCTCAGATCTCACAGCTTTCTGAGGTGAGCAGGTTGTGGGAGCAGGTTGTTCTGTGGTTGTTCTGGGCAAGAGCCATGACAACATCTGGTCAAAGAAGGAGGACTGCTGAAACCTGGGGAACCTGCATCCACAGTTGCTCTCCAGTACAGATGACAAACGCCTTGCTGCAGCCTAAGTCTGTGCTGAGGAACGTATCTATCCAGGACAGAGTGACATCTCACGTCCAAATCTCAATGACCCATCTGCGACACGGGTGGTCTGGCTTGCAGCAGGGTGCTATGTACCTTCTCCCATCACCTCCAACGGCTCCAGCACAGCTAGCAACTTTTCATCATCAACCTGAGATGGCCTATCATACAACCCTCCAAACTGTCAGTGTCTCCTCACAGCCTGGGAGTTCTTTGGAGTCACCAGATCACCATTGTCAGCAGTGCCAGCTGGACCCCATGCTGCTTGCCCAGCTCACACAATGCCCCTCTGCCTCTGTCCCTGTTCCACCTGCTCCAGGCCATGTTTAAATCTCAGTCTCCAAGCTACCTTTAAACCCTGCAGTCCTCTCGTATCTTGACAAAGCCTGCAAGCCCTGATGGGTGCCTCCTCACACATTGCTCTACAAGGCAACATAATGTCCAGAGAGCCTACCTTTGCACCACACACACCTTTAACAATGCCTTTATGGCTTCTTGCCCTCTCACTCCACTGCCTCATCTACTCATCCCGCACAGACACAAAGTGCTAAGAGCTGTCCCCACCAGGAGCATCAGTGGGCCAGCATGCACTGTGAGCTGATTCTGTGTCACTGGGAAATTTGGCAGGTAGGGCCTGTAGGTCCTGTTTCCAATGCCTGTCCCTGCCACATCTCCCTGCAGGGTACCCCTGGTCAGCATCTGGAAGCTAACAGGGTGCCTCAAGGGAGCAGTGGGTGCAGCTGGGATGTCTTGGCAAGAGTCCCCTTCTGGTTCCCTGTTTTCACCCATTCGCTCTCCTCTGTGTTTCTTTCTATCATTTTTGCCACTTGTGATCACTTTGGGAGGTTTTTTTTTTTCCTCTCCTATATCTTCATCTCTCCTCCCTTCATGACTGTTTGGTTTTGTTTGTTGTTAGCCTCTGCTAGGGATGGGCTGCCTCCCATACCTAAAGGGGAAGAAGAACATGGAGGCATTGGCCCAAAAGCAGATAACTTTGGAGGAGTACAAAACAAGGAAAAGAATACAGCAATGTTTTCCTGGTACACTTTCCCAGCCATCACACTCTCCTAGCCTCCAGCAACTTGTGGTCATGGATGTAAGCAAACACTTTCTTCAGAAACGCTGTTCACCAGAACTCTCCTTCTTTAGCAATCCACGTTGTATTATCTCCCCCAAACACATGAATATTAAAGGTTATGTCTGGCTACGTCAAATCTTACTGGGTGAACAAGGCATGCTGCGCCATGCCCAGAAATGAGAGAGACCCGTGCTGTCCTTGGAGAGAGAACAGAACTCTTGTAATGCCACGGAGGTTCTTGCAACAAGCTCATTACAAATGCAGACCGTCTGCTCATAAACCAAACCTCCGCTCCTGCCAATTTCCTTGTTCTCCTGTAGTTCCTGGTACCTTATGAACCAGGGCTGGGTTTCCTTTCAGTAATGCAATGGAAAACGAAAGAGCATGAAGGGGCAGCGGTGGCATGCTCTAACACAGAGATGCAGATGAAGAGTGAAATGTTTGCCTTCTTCAAGTTAGCAGAATGTTAACAGCGACTTCACGGGGCCTGAGTTTCACTCTGATCTGTAGAAGCTGGCAGGCAGTCCTATCAGTCTTTGGAAAGTGCTGCTATGCTTGTTATTTGTACTATTTTCAGCAATTTTAATGACATTAGGCCGTAGGGGGTGAAGCCCCAGGAAACAGAAGGATGCAGGCAGCCTGAGTGATAGTATCATGAGCCCTTGCAAACTCTCCCTGCTCAAATCAATACCCTCAGCTGCTCCATGCAGAGCTGCAATGAAAGGAACAACACAAAGGTGCCACTGGGACCCTGAAAGCTTTTGAGAGAAAGCAAGCAGGGATCAGACACAAACAAAATGTTCTGGCCAGGCCACTTTTAAATCTTGGAAAGTGCTGGGAATCCGCCACTGCACTTGCACTCACTCTGGGGATTTCTCTTACTCACACTGTCGCTGCTTCCATAATACCTAATCGCAGCTTGCTGAAGAGCCGTGGGCACGCTGCATACAGGTGCCTAACTCCACCATAAATGTTTACAGCAGCATTGCCACTTGAGAGTTTTCACATGTGGCCTTTTTAGAGGGTAATTTATGTGTGTTTTGACTCTGCTGATGCATTAGAGCACGCAGGTGAGACTTCTCTTCAAAAGTGCCAACAGTGACATCAAGCATTGCCTGAGAGATGGAACATGCTTCACGTAACACTCATGGCTGCTTTGGGATCTAGTCCTCCAAGTGTCCTGTGCCTGGCCCTACCAAAGCCTTCTTTGGATTTCTATGGCCCAGCACGTGCGCTGCTTTCTCCTTAACACTCTGTTTTTTGCCAAAAATCCTCCCACCCCTCCCACGCAATTCACTGGCAAAAGACCCAACTGAACCGAGGGGGAAAGGAAGGGAGAGGAAGGCCCGCCAGGAGAACTCACAAAACCACTCCTCATCTCGCAAAAAAATCGGTTTATAAAAGTGCACCTTTGCTGTGCCAATGGATGTTTGCGAGGGCGTCCTTCTGTTAACTCAAAATCAAGCAAGGGTTTCAACAGAAGCACTTCTGAAGTCTGCAGCAGTGAAGCCAGGGATGACAGAGATTAACGCTCCGCTCATTAACGTTGTCAAGCTGAAAACAAGGGTGAAGGGTTTCCAAAATAGATGAACAATGCCAGCAAACATTTGCTTTGACTGAACGAGACCCTCCCTCGCCCAGAGGTTTTGAGAAAGCCCTTTCTTTATCTCTGGACAGTGTGAAAAAAAAAGAAAAAAATCAACCCCCAAACCCCTTTACCTGCAAATTGACTTGTGTGTAGAAGGAAGCTATCATTCATGCTAATGGAGCCCATCAGATTGCTTTCACTGTACCATGACACCCCTGGAGCAACAAAATGTGAAGCCTGTTAAGCCCTGGGCTTAGCAATAGGATTTAACAACTCTAAAATGCCCACCTTCCTCTGCACACATATTGTCCACCACTATCTCACACATTTCTCTCTGCGTTCCCGTGACAGCTGGTCAATGTAAACTAGCTCTTAAAAGATTTTGTGTTGATTTTTATACTCTGGGAGCTGTTTGCTTAAAATAAACCCTACCATTTCTTTTTTTTTTTTTTTTTTCCTAAGAAGAGCAAAAGCACAAAGAGACAATGGGAAACTGCCACAGAAAACAGGGCAGAAAATCCTACAGAAAACTGTTTACAAGGCTCCTGGTAATTTGCTAAAAGTGAAGCATCTCTCCTGCTCTCTGCACTCCCCACGGAAAATGTTTGTGGCCATGTTTTGAGAGCTTTGCAGATCACAGCTCCTGCAAAACCAGCGCTTGTGTAAAACGTGGAGGCGTCAGAAGGGTTAATCCCAGACCACAAAGCCAGAGAACAAAAGCACAAAGGAGCTGGTCCCAAATGCCTGGACACAAAGGGACCCTCAGGTGCCCCAATTGTGCCCAAGTGGCAAACAGCAGCTTTGACAGAGGTAATTTACCTGTTAATAACATCCAACATGTGAAGAAGCTTTTGGGGATGGGGGACAGGGAAGGGGAGAATGGCTCTGTGTCACAGCTGCCAAATGGGCAACATCAGACTACTCCCAGCCTGGCCTCCTGAGATGTGGAGCACTGCCAGACCCGGGATCTGACAAACTCTACCTCAGGCAAAAGAAAAAGGGTCAAGACAAAGGGCTCATCAACAGGCTCTGCATCTCAAGTCTCTTCTCTTGCCCATAAAAGCTGATGGTAACCCTCCAGAGCTGATCCCACTGGCCCCTGCCCTCCACTATCCAAAACTAGGAAAGCACTGCACTCCTCATAATGTGACTCCACGTGCTGCCAGGTAAAAAGTGTAAAGAAACAAAGTCATTGGTGATGGGAAAGGGAAAAAAAAAACCTCGAGGATGCGAACAAAGCCAAAAGAAGCAGCAGGAGGATTAAAGAGAGCAAGGACAGGGCAGAACAGCAGCCCTCATGGGTGGAACTGGGCAGATACCCTTCGCTTTCAGGTCAGACAACAATTTATACATCCCCTCCACTGTGGATAAGTGGCAAAAGGAGATTGGTCAGGAGTAGGGATGGATGGTGAAATGCAACAGGACAAGACAGCAAACCATGCTGACAGAAGCCTTTTATGAAAGCCTGCAGTGAACAGTAATGCTCACGGTCTTCAGAGCCCATGAAACCAGCCAGGACTGCTGCCTGCTTGACAGAGGCATCCTCAGAGCCAGCCCAACTGCCGGTGCCCACCCAGGACACGTGGGAGCCTGGAAGAGCCACAGAGGGGGCCGGGAGTTCCCCTTCCACTCCTGAGAGGAGGTGAGAGTTTGTTTTCAGAGGATAAAAGGGGCTCAGGTAAAGAAAGTCTCTTTCTTTGGAGGTATCTTAAACAGTCCGAAGATGCTGCAAGTTACAAGGCAGTGCTTGTAGACAGATAAAGGCGGATGAATCAACATTTTCAGTAAACAAAAAGAGGTATCTCTTCACCGGCAGCTGGTAAGGCCTCTTCTTTCTCACGGCAAAGCAGCAGTGTCTCTGAAAGCCATTTAACACAAAGTGCTGAGGCCAGTTGCAACTGGATGGCAGTGAAAAAGAAAACCCCATGTGGCTGAACCACTGAGGAGCCAGAAATAGAAGCAGTAAATCCCCCTTTACACGCTGGTGAGTCGTTGGGAAAAGGGAAGTGTCTTTTTTTTTTAGAGAAGGGACAAAGGTGGATTGCTCTCAGGTCAACAGAAAAAGGTCAATCGTGCAAATCATCACAAGGAAGGAGAACTGCTTAGCACGACCCTGGACACGTGTGGTTCAGACACGTTGCTGCAGCAGAAGGTTTACCTGACTTCCTGGGCAGGCACAGCTGGGTACCTGGAGGCACATCAGAGACACCCTGGCATTATTCCCTGCCGCCTGTCCCGTGACAGGGCACTCTAGACTTGCTGGGGTCTTCTCAAAGCAATACTGGGCCATCAACTACCACTTTGATAACTCAGTTCTTACGTCTGTTTAACCGTGGAAGGAGACTCACAGTCCAGGAGACTCTGCTGCCAGCATCTACGTTTGTTATCCACTGCACTTCCCTGAATGTTTGGGACAGCTCTGCTCACCCGCAGTGCTTCTCACCCAGAGCCCTCTCAGCAGCCAGTGCAGGCAGATCTGAGGTGCCCTCCCACTCCCTCAGTACATGCAGCCTCTCGTTCTCTGGCTGTGGAGGCACACGTTCCATGTGTGGAGCCCTGGCCCAGGCTGCCCAGAGGGGTTGTGGAGGCTCCTTCCTTGGAGGTCTTCAAGACCCGCCTGGACAGGTTCCTGTGTGACCTGATCTATGTGAACCTGCTTCTGCAGGGGGGTTGGACTGGATGATCTCTAAAGGTCCCTTCCAACCCTGCCTTTCCATGATTCTATGTGTTTCCAGCACTCCAGCCCAATCTTTCCCAGCCAGTCCCACTGCACTGCTTTGTGCAGCAATTTGCCTGTGAGTCAGTTCAGTCTGGTCTCACAAAGCCCTTTCTGCCAGTACCCAGTCCTCCTCCTGGCTAGAGCCGTTCTCCATCAGGCAGCCTTGGGCTCTCAGTCCCCAGCCCGTGGACTCTCAGCCCATCTCTCAGCGGGTACGACACCAAAGGACCCTGAGGACGGACAGGAGTTTCAAAGGCAGATTCCCAGTGCTTGACAAAGGCAACAGAAGTCCTACCAGAGAGGGTAATAAGTCTTTCAAAAAAATGATTTCTTTGCATCCTGTCGTACCATAAAAATACATTACAGACCACAGATTGTCTGGGCTTACAAATGAATTCCCAATGTTTAATCTATGTGAATGTCTTTCTTGTGGTTTTTTTACTTGGATGTAATCCTTCACTAAACATTTTTCAGCCATTAGCTCAGGACTATACATTTTTCATTATTAAACTGCCTCATGTTTTCATTATATCTGCACGTCAGATTTTACTCAGTGATATATCAGTGGGATCACCTCTCTTATTACTGCACTTGGATTCCTCTTCTGAGAGAAACGCGCTTACTTCAGATGAAAAGGGGCTCCCCAAAGCTAAATGGTCATGAAGCATATTGTCAAAACAGCTACTCGGATTATTCTTGACAGACCCATCCCAATTTGCATCAACTACAGTAATATCAAAGTAATATCACTTCTGAGAAGGGAACCGAGCTAAAAATCATCTCTTTGGGGCAAGGGGCTACACGTAGCTGGAGGAAACACCTGCCCCATTAAAGAGCTGCCTAAATAGATAAGACAGACAAAAAGGTGTGAGAAAAGAAGCCCCGTTGCTCCATCTTATAAGCTGGGACTTGAGTCACAGGGTGAGTAAGCGATCCGGAGAAAGTCACACAGGAAATCTGTGTCACGGTTGGTTATTAAACCCAGATTTCCTGATTTGCCATTGAATACCATCATTACAAGACCATCCTTCCTGTCCCTTCCAGCTCCATCTATAAAGTACTTCCCCAGTTGGGCAAAGCTTTACAGGAAGAGAACGCCTTCTGAGCGTCCTGCAGCATGATCTTGGATGACTCTCATCATTGGGCCTGAACCCACGACCCTAGAGCCTGGATGAGAAATTGCATGTCCTCCCACCCTGGTGCCGTCTTGGTGCCCAGCCTGCTCCACTCCCTCACACCACCCTCCTCTGCTCCTTGGCCACAGCTCCTCTCACAGTCCTCCCTGCAAGCATCAGGACCAACCCTGCCACTGCCTTATGGTTCGGTGGGGTGTCCTCACTTCACTGGTTATGGTTTGGCTTGTGGGGTTGGACAGAGGAGGCCCTGCAGATCTCCAGGAGTAATCTCGCTGTGCATTTAGTGATTCTACTTGAAACAAGTGAAATGGGGTCACAGGGTAGCTGAATCTCACACTTAATAACAAGAAGGGGGAAAAAAAGACCAGAAGTGGTCATGTCAGGGAGGGGGAAAATCTACCAAGATTCCTGCCAGCAGTGGGGGGAGACCTGGGCTCCAGGAATAGCAGCTGAGATTGGGATGGGACTCCTGCGAATAAGAGAGGGAAAAGAGACGTGTGGCTGTGAAGTGGAGGCGACTCAGCCTACCTAGGAAAGGAAGCAACTGCAAGCAGGCAGCAGGCGTCTGAAACACCAAACTCAACAGCAGGAGAATTACAACAGTGCCACAGGTTTCCATCGTTTGCTGAAGACAACTCCTCAAATCCACAGATGAAAAAGAGAATTTGAGCCCATTCCTAACGGTCTTCTGAGAGGCTTAAAAGATGGGTTTGGAAGGGTTCAGGAAATAGGGGGTGGACATAAGGAGAAGACACGGGCAGGCTGCCCTTCCCCATGGAAGGGGCAGCAAACTCATTTTCAAGTTTAAAAAAACAGGGCCATATGGCTGGATGGTAATGCAGGGCTGAACCCTATTTAATATCAGCATTAACACTATAGAAGCTGTTGCTATAGTAGTGACATCTGGAAGAAACCTTCAAATAGATTATTCTCTAACCTGGATGAAGGGTTCTGCCAGCCTGTCTGTCAAAGAAAGCCTTCAGAGCAAATCAGTAACAAAGATCTTGTTACCTGAGTGCAATGTAATTTAGCAGCTAATCAGCTGGGTGACATTGGAAATATAAGGAGAGGAGAAAAGAAGAATGGGAACGAGGAGATGCAATTAAGAGCCAGGAAAGCAGAAATTACTCCAGCAACAAAGGGGGAAGCACCAAACTTTTATATGCTGCTATCCGTGGAACTTGATGAGCAAAATCACACCTTCACTCTCAGCTGTTCCCAGCCTGGCTGGCACTGCTCACAGGCTCCAGGCAAAACACCGGTGGATAGTGTTATCAGTAAAAACAAGAGCTGTGTGCACAGAATACTGCTAATTGCCAGAGCAGCAGCAGATTCAGCATCTCATCTTAGTTCAGTGTGGGTTTGAATACACGCGTTAATTCGCCCAAGCGAGAAGGTTCCTCTTGACTGACTAAAATCAGTCTGCTGAGTGCAGGCACTGGGCAGCCTCTGGAAATTCAGTTCCTCCTTGTAGCTGGCCTCCCTGGATGAAACTGTATGTGAAATTGTTGCTAGAAAGAAGGACTTGTCAGTCCGTTTGTTGGTTTACGTCGTCCTTACACAAAAGCATTTTGGACCTGACTCACTCCTCCTGACACTGAAGAGAGGAGCCGAAGTCGACAGGAGCAGTTCTCAGCACTGCTGGCACTTGTGCAGTCACTGAAATCATCAAGGACCGCAAGAAAACTGACAGTGCTGTTTCCATTCACATGCACAGTGTACAAAACAGCAGCATGTCAAGCGCTCTGGTGTGAAAGCAGGACCACAGCCGCGTGCTTTTGGGAGGTAACAGACCGCACGTGGGGATACAACAGTTAACTCCAGAGTTACTACTACTTGGAAACAGTAGCTGACATGTTTTCACACTGCTTTTCAGAAGCCACTGTCCTTTGCATCCTTTAATGTAATACATAGGGAACAAAACTGTTCATTGAACAGACCTTGACATTCATCAGAGCTCCTACCCCAGTCAGTGCGGGGGGACACCTGGTCCAGCCCTGTGTCCTCACCAGCAGGTCTGACAGAAAGCAAAGGCACGACAGAATTCCTGACTTGCAGCCTTCCCAGGGAAGCAAGGGAATCCTGCTTCTCAGGAACAGCCAGGGGCCCACACTTCACAGGCTACGTGTATTTACCCCATGAAGGCGACAGAAGGTTTGTTAGAGTGCAGGGAAGCAGCTCCTTGCAGAGTTCCCCAACACCATCTAATGCTGACATCCCAGAGAAGGAGTAGCCCTGGTTGTCCACAGCCATGTGTGAGTGGGAGCTACACGCACCAATCGCATCAGCAACATTTCATGCCAGCGTTACCTGGCTGTAAACACAAAATGTGCTGTTTGCAGCACAGCGTAACCCTCACACAAACAGCACCTCTGGACCGTCGCGTTGATGAAGCAGAGCTAGTACGTATGAGGGTCAGCACGACTCAAAAGGTGAAAGCAGAGATAACCTTTAGGCCAAAAAAGTCCACTCTCCTTGCAAAGTTTGAGTTAGTTAAATGTACAAGGGTGAGTGAAACTATTTAACACCAGGACTCACCGAGTCTAGGCGGGAGCAGCTGTAAACAAAAAGTGGATGGAGCACTAGAAACAAAACCCCAGAGATCTTGTCTCAGCTCTGAGAAAGCGCTTCAGAAGTCCCTGCATGGCCGTTCGTGCAGTTCTCTACTCCGGCAAGGCTGCCACTGCCTTTAATTGCAGTTCTCTCCGTTGGATCAGCCTGCTAATCAACTGGGCACTTTTCATTTCGTGGCAATGAGAAGGTGTGCTGAAAATGCCATCATATCTCTAACGCCATCTTCAAAGCCTAGAATGTCTTCACACCGTTTCAACGGGTTTCCCCTTTCCAGTACTGGAAAAAGGACGCTGTAAAAGTCATGATTTAAATGATATATTGCAATTTTATGGACTTGGAAGCTAATTTTGCTTAGAAGCATTTTTATGGACTTTGGAAGCTGAGAGTAGGGGGAAGCAGAGCTCCTGAGATCAAAAACTTTCCTTCTGTAGGAAAAAAAGATGTCTGGGGGGAGCAGTTTCTGCCTCCTCTGCATAGGACACAAATACTTCTTGAGTCTCTAATATTGAAAAGGGTTTGGTTTTTTTTTTTCTCTGAAAAAGATGCATAAAGAAGGAACCCTTTTTATCTGCCTTGCAAACAAAACAGATTATTTTCAGTTTCTGTTGTGAGAGGGAGAAGGAAGGGGGGCGGGGGATAGGGGGGAATGTCCTTCCAGGGAAAAGCTGTAAGATGTTTTCCTTAATTAGTTTAATTACAAAATGTACTAAGGCTATTAGATAAACATTAGGCTGCATTTGGGTTCAAAACAGGCAGATGTTAGCAGGATTAAATCAGAATACTTTGTGGGCCTTTGAAGATTTTCTTTTCTCAAAGACCTCAGCTCTTTCTTTTCTTTTGAGGCTCCGTAACAGCTGATATTATTAGATTCGCCCCCCCCCTTTTTGATTACAATTGTGTCCATCTCACTCCCGCAAGCCAGTTTCATTAGCAAAGCAAGCAGGATTTGGCCTACGGTATCACATCTCTGGAATCTGATGATTTCTTTTGTGTTCATCCATCCTCCCTGCGCTGATCAGATTCTAATTATAGCCAAATTACAGCCATTGTCTCAAAGGCTGAGTAACATGTTTGTGGTCTTGAGGCTGGGGGGGGGGGAAGGAACAGAAGATGGCTGGTTTAAAAATAGGAATTATACAAAGTAAGAAGAGTTGTTTATAATCTTTTTTTTTTTTTACTGAAAGATGACATTAATGGGGAAAGGGGTGACATCTTCATATCCAAGCCGGAGAGAGTGCACAGTGTGCTGAAATTAAGCCATCTTTCTACAGCTTCCCTCGACGTGAACACTCACTGTTGAGGCACTGAAGAACTGGGTAACTCCACGATAAGAAATATGAAACCTGCCGCTTTGGGACACAACAAAGAGTTAACGGGATACATCAACAGATAAAGTATGGCTGGAGAAATAAACGCAGAACAGAGAGAGAAATGCAGCCATGAGCAAATCTGCCAGAAACTTATGTCACAGTTATGCACACACTAAGAGAAGAAACAAATAACACTGCGATGAGCAAAGGTGTGAAGAGCGGAACCTCAGGCCTGGGTGTACTCAGGAGCAACAACAGCTCTTCTCTGAAACCATCAGAATTGTTTCCACACCGAAAGCAGGCCCGTGGCACTTCAGGCAGAAACGTCCTTAACTGTAATGACTTTATTACCCGAGAGTGACAACCTGACATAACTGCTTCAGAGGTACGAATGTCGTCAACCATAAATCAAAACAGAACTCAAAGTGAAAAGGGGCAGTAAACTGTTTTGATCAGAAAGGCAGTTTCCAGTGCTAATATATTTACAAAGCATTTTTGCTTCATCACTTTCTGTTGCTAAAGAGTACCTCTAAGCTTGCTTATTACCAGCCTGCAAATCACTGCAAGGTACGTGCAAAGCCAAACCAAAGAGCTGTCAAACGTCCTGGCACATCGATGGCAGCTGTTTTACAAGACCAAGGCTAGATGCTGTACGTTTTACTGCATCACCCTGCTGGTCACCTCGTGAGATGAACATGTAAAAAGCTTTTTCAGCGTTTGTTTTTTCAAACGGATACTTGGCAGCCCTTTGCCTCCACAACTGGTCTAAAACAAGTGTGAGTTCATTGTTTTCTCTGAGACCATCTTCGCCAGCACCCACCCAGCAGACAACAACAACAAAACCCACCAGGCAGGCTGGTGATGAACAGGCAGCTTCACAGAAGGATCTGTTAGACACAGCAAACCGGTACAGGGATAACGCCGCTAAGACTGTCGGGATGCATTCGAGCGAAAAAGTGTGCATCCCTTCACAAAGCTTTTGATGCCAAATCTACAGGCTAAAGCCCCCCAGATGCTCCCCCTGTACGCAAAACTGAGACGTGCAGTTCCAACTGTGCGGGTGTCAGCAGGTGTTGGTGTAATGCCACGACCACCAGATTTCATTAAACGCCTAAACCTGTTCAGTTCTTAGATCCCTGGGCACACCAATTCACGTCAAGTGTAAACATACGGTGAAACGCTTTTAATTACCTGATGATAGAGGAATAATCTCCTTACTCAAATGAAAGCAATTAACGTTTGTCAGGGCTATGCATTTAAGAGGTTTCCAGGATGAGAACCAACCACTGGACAGTACCTGAACTCACACTTTCAGAGGTTAGATTAAATATCTCGAGCAGATGTTGAATGCTGCTGAAGTGCGGGGAAAGACAAATAGTGTTTACTTTTTTTCTTCCAGTGCATTTCGTTCCACAGGACCTCACAACACTGTCCTTCCTCCAGCACGGTGACACACAGCCACCCATATTGCTCCTGCCATCGTGGCACCAGGACAGGAGCAGGAGTGGTGGTGCCGCTCCACTCGCACTGCGAAGAAGCAGCATTTCGGAGTTCTTAGTAACAAGCTCTACATGAATGGCACATGAAGGAGAAAAAGAGATGTGGTAGGGCCAGACGATGTGCTCTGCAGCCACGTCTCAGCTGCCCAGGGTGATTACGGGGATGCTGTGCCTGACCCCACAATCTGCATGTCCTGAGACACCCCAAAACACAGAAACAGACTTCTGAGTGGCCCCAACACACACCAGACCAGCTGACAGAGAAGAAAAACAGTCACTGGTTTGACTGAGAGCACTTATAGAGATTGTTTACAGGGCCTACCACATTTTCTTTGACTGTGTCTTGCCAGCATCCTGGCGTGTCACTGGAGCACACTGATACCTGCTCTGCTGAGGAATCCTGGCGTGTCACTGGAACACACATAGCAGTTCATCCAGCACAAGTCAGCTGTGCTCCAGCACTGCATGGTGTGGTGTGGGTTAGATGCACACAAGATTGCAGGAGGACGACTGCCTCTTCCTTCTCACTGTTCCCTCTCCAGCTTGCACCCTAATGCTGTGAGGGATTCTTTTTCCAGCATGTGGGGAAGGGAGAAATTCCAGCCTGCTGCCAGCTCAGGGCTCAGATCCTTGTCAGACACGAGCAGGGTCACATAGATAGGCAGATGCAGGTGGAGTGCAGATGGTGATGGAGAAATGGCATGAGTCTTGGGACTTTCTTTTCCTTTGGCAACAGACCTTTCCTAAAGTTTTGCTATTTCCATCCTTAATTCAGTCACTGAATGCACCATGGTCCTGGAGATTTCTCCTCCCTGCCCTCCCCTTCATCCTCTCCTCCCACATCTGTATTTTTGAGTGTCCTGCCATGCAATGTGTCTGATGCCTATGGCTAACATAAACATCACAGGGGGAAAACCAGTCACACTCAGAAACACTTCCAGGATCACTATGTCCAGCTGTGAAGTTTTTGGACCTGTGTGTCTTTGCTCTGATCCCATTCTGAGAGCCTCTCCAGAAGCGATGGTCAAGACCCTGAGATGCAGAGAGATCCCTGGCCGACAGAGTCCCAGCCTTGGCCGACTGATTCATGAATGATGGCAAAATTCACCTCCTTCCACAACCTATTACACAGCTTGGCTCTGTTGGTTACCACATCCTGCACCTCAGGTGTCACTGACAAGAGTCCCCACCCGTCCAGGCTGATGCAGAACTAGATCCCTGGAGACACCGTACGCAGTACGAATGCATCACACTGAACTATTTGCCTCCTGGTAACTTTTCGCTCTCACTGTCCCTACGTCCTCACCTTGACTTCTGGAACTGGCCTACACTGGTTTACCTACAGAGTACAGTCCACATGCCCTATCTAACTGTCAGGAAAATCTTTGAACGCCCTCCCATTTCTGCAGAACCTCAGCACAGCTTCCCCTTAACCTTTACTGTGTAGATTCGAGCTCTCTCCTATGCCTGGAGATCACTTTTAAAAGCTGACTGCCTCCCCAGTATTCAGACCTGGGAAATAAGTTTCACAGCCCCTGCTCTTGCCGCTTCCAAACCCAAGTAACCGACCGAATCGCTTCATTTCAAAATCTTTCAGAGTGGAAAAAACCCATCCTATCTGAGGCTCTCCACACCGAGCTTGAGCCACAAACACGCTCGTAACGGGACCGTTCACCACCGGGAAGCGTGTGGTTTATAACGGAGCGGTCACACGGCTTCAGCTCGGGATGTCACGGGCCTTCTGGCAAGGTGAGTCAGAAGGGAGCCAGCGCTGAGCCTCCGTGCAGGCATCAAGCACAGTCGCTGCGGTGCAGCAGTTCCCTGGCCCTTTGCACAGCTTCACCAGTTCTGGGGCTTGTGGAATTCTTTTTTTAATAAAGTGTATGGTCTAAGGGCCCAGCTTGAAACAAAAACGCTCGCTGCTTGCCGAGTCGTACGAACCCTGGAAATATGGCAATAAAATGGACACATATGTTCTATTATTATTACGATTATGCTTAAGGGCTACAAAAATAAATCATCCTCCGAGCTCACATGGACCAAATGAGCGCTGCCTTCTGTGAGAGCCTGTACTTACATGTATCTGTTTACTCAGATGCATCTGTTCTTGATATCTTGTGGAAAAATCAAATATCGTATCTTATGAAAAACCCATCGCTGAGGCATTGTTCAGAAAATGAATCCTAAAGCAGAAGCCCATTAAAAACCCCGAGTACCTGGGTCTCTCTGCCCAGAGCTCTCTTTTATTGTTATTAATAGATCGTTTATCTTAGGTATGGTTGGAGATAAAAATTCCTTTTTAAAGTGATGAAATGAAGAGATTTGCAAGTGCTGAAACCCCCTGATCTCCCCCTCTCTCTCATCACCTGATACAGGCTTAAGGTTTCACAGTTTGTCAAAATCAATGGGAAGCTCTCCCCTCGCCAGCGGCCTGGGCTGGTTTAATAACGGCCCGAACAGAGAGGTGGGCTGTGGAAGGGCCATCACCTTTTGCCTGGCAGCAGGAGACGCCGGGACTGGGACACTGGAGCACATTGTGTCCCCTTGCAAAGTTCTTAATCAGCAGTGACGAGGTTTCTTCTCCGAGCCCAGCTTCCCCTGCCGAGCCTGACTGTAACCCGGAGGGGAACCTGCGAGGGGACGGCCAACTTCTGCCGCAGGATGCAGTTACTGGGGGTGGGGGCACTTCGTGTTTCCCGTAAAGGGCTTTCTCCACTCTCACTAGGACAAGTGCTTTGCAGGGAAACTCCAAGCAGCTGCTGGGCAGTTTCCTTTCAACTCTGTCCCAGCATCGCTGCTTACAGTTTTAAGAAGGCAGCTCTGACTGCCCTTTCTTCTCCTCTCCCTCCCATTTGTTCAACTTTGTCGATATCCGATCCATCCACATTTGTTTCCTCCTTCCCTGGGGGAGTTTTGCGCTCCACTGACCTCAAGTTCAGCCCCAACGAGGCTGGCAGGAGGGCTCAGCTGGCTCTCGTTTCCCCACTTGCTGCGGTCCCTTGTGTTGGACAAGGAGAACCAGTGTAACTGACGCTGGGGGAAGCCTTCCCTTACCAGCTCCTCACACCACCTCAGGCTCTGCTGCTGGGGAAGAGTTCTCCCACCCTGATCCCTGCCCACGGAGATGAACCCCCTGCGCTCAGTTCATGGAGGCCACTGATGCAGGGGGTGGACAGGCAGCTCCAGACTCTTGCCCTGACTCTGGCTGCCCTTAGCTTTCCTCATCTGCACGGCTCAACGCTGCTCCACACCATGCATCACACACCTGCGGCCCTGCTGCACCTTCCCCAGGTGGGTCCCAACCTCCGGCACTGCTGCGGGTGCGCGGTGGTGAAGCACCAGGGAATGGATGGAGGATGGATGGATGGGTGGGTGGATGGATGGATAGATGATAGATGGATGGATGGATGATGGATGGAGGGATGGGATGGATGGATGGATGGGTGGATGGATGGAAGGGTGGATGGATGGATGGAGGATGGATGGGATGGATGGATGGGTGGATGGATGGATGGGTGGATGGATGGATGGATGGATGATGGATGGATGGGATGGATGGATGGATGGATGGATGGNGGATGGATGGATGGGTGGATGGACAGAGGATGGATGGATGAATGTTTAACTCCCCTTGCAGCTTGATCTCAGGTAGTTCTCCTCCCACCCTGTATCAATACTGTTCAGCATCAGACCTCTCAGTCTCCCCTGCTCCCTCGTTTTCAGCAGTGACAAAGCCTTTTCTTTAACTCGTTTGGGCTGCCCTCTGCGATCCCCTGAAGATCGGTTGAGGAGGGGTTGGGAGGTCGGTGCTTTCCGCCTGTCCCCAGGTGCCTGGTACGCGTCAGGGGCGGCGGGAGCGCGCGGGGATGCGCGGGGGTGCGCGGGGATGCGCGGGGGTGCGCGGGGGGGTGGGCGGGGGGGCGCGGGTGGATGCGGGGGGGGGCGGGGGGGGGTGGGGGGGGGTGGGGGGGTGGGGGGGGGGGCGGGGGGGGGGGGGGGGGCGGGGGTGTGCGGGGATGCGCGGGGGTGCGCGGGGATGCGCGGGGGTGCGCGGAGCTGCCGCCGGCCACTCGCAGTGGGAACGGGAACGGGAACGGGAACGGGAGCCTCTCGTAGAAAGGGAGCGGGCGGGCAGCGGCGCAGCCCCCCGCGTAAGCCGGCGCAGGGAAGGGCAGCGCTGGCCCCGCGGGTGCATCATCCCTGCTCCGGGCACGGCGGGGGCTGCCCGCGCTGCGGCTCCGCGGGAGATCCGCGCCGGTCCCCCTCGCCCCGAGCCGCTCCGGCGCTGGCCCCACGGCACTGGGACAGCGCTGCCCCGCCGGCAGCTCCTTCTGCGCCACCGGCCACACCGAGGGCTCTTAAACGCCGGGATTCGTTGGCTTCGAATTAGCGGCGTCCGAACGCGTCTGCTGTGTCTTGTTGTTCAAAGACGTTGCCGCTACGCGAGCGCACACCGAGCACGGGGAGAGAAAAAAACCCCACAAAACCAAACCCAAACCGCCGAGAAACAGCCCAACAGACATTCCGGGGGAGAATCTCTACTTTTGCTCTCTCGTGCCCGCTTCGCCCCAGGGTTATTCGTTGCGCCCTTTCCATGTGCGCGTGTTCGTGTTTCCCGATGGTCACGTAGCAAAAGCCGCTGCCGCCGACTTCAGCAAAGGAACCGAGGCGAAGAAAGTGCTGGGAAGGACGTGAGAAGGAGTGCGGTTTGGTAGTGCCAGGATGACAGCATTTCCATGGCACCGCTCGTCCCAGCGCTTCGCGTGTGCGGGGAAAATGGGGAGGAAAAAAGGAGAAGGAAAAGGAAAACCCCCGGCGCTAGGAATAAAGCCAATAAAGCCCTTTCACAGTGCTGCCCGGAGGCGAGGAGAGGAGAGACTCGCTCGGCTCCGCTCCGCGCCGGCCCGGGGAAAGCTCCTTCGGATGGAGCCCCCGGTGAGCAGAGCCGGGCCGTGGCGAGCAGCTCCCGCCGCCGCAGCTCAGGTGTGCGGGGCCGGTTCCCCGCGGATCGGGGCCGCGGCGGGGACCGCTAGAAGGAGAAGAGGTGCAAAGGCAGAGAGAGACTATGAACAGCGCGTGGCTAATTGATCCTGTCGTCTGCGCCCATCCCCGGGCGCGTCCCGCAGGTGGAGCCCCGCAGCTCAGGTCCTACAGCCCGGGTCCCGCAGCCCTGATCCCGCAGCCCGGATCCCGCAGCCCGGATCCCGCAGCCCGGGTCCCGCAGCCCAGGTCCCGCAGCCCGGGTCCCGCAGCCCAGGTCTCGCAGCCCGGGTCCCGCAGCCCAGGTCCCACAGCCCGGATCCCNCAGGTCCCGCAGCCCAGGTCCCGCAGCCCAGATCCCATAGCCCGGTCCCACAGCCCGGGTCCCGCAGCCCAGGTCCCACAGCCCGGGTCCCACAGCCCGGGTCCCGCAGCCCGGGTCCCACAGCCCGGGTCCCGCAGGTGGAGTCCCGCAGCCCAGGTCCCCGCAGCCCGAGTCCCGCAGCAGCCCCCGGGCCGGCCGGCACATCTCCAGCCGAGGTTTTGTATTCTCGGGTGGAATGAACCGTGCAGCCGGCCGCACGGCCTCACGCCGTGATTGCTCTGAAGCGAGGGGCGCAGACCAGGCTCTTGCCGGTGGTTCCTGGGCTCAGGGGTGAATCAGCTCAGGAACCGCACCCGGGCCGCTGTGGGGAGGGACAGGGAGCATCTTTGTGTTGGATTCCCGGAGCTTAAAGCGAAAGACACAAAAATCCCTTTAAAGTGCACGATTTTATGATAAAACAAGAAATCTCTCGCCAAAGGGTTTAGGTTCAGTCCGAGGAGGTAACTCGTTCCTCCACGGGACGGGCGGGAGTCGAGCCGAGCCGAGCAGAGCCGAGCCGAGCCGAGCCGCTCCTCACCAGCCCTGCGGCGCTGGGAACCGCTCGCCGCAGCTCCATCAAACGTGTCCCTTCACACACGGTTTAACAGAACCCGATTCCACCTGCAAGCTTCCTCCTCGGAAGCTAAATGATCTGTTATGGGCTGCTTGGGTTTACCACTTGCCTTTGGAGTAAAGGAGTAACCTTCTAACAGTAAACTTAGGCCGGGGCTGGCAATGAGATTCTGGGAAGCTGCTGACATCCTCCTTCCCAAATGTAACGTTTTGCATAGTTTTCCTGGTCACTGAAACACGCTGGAATTATTGGGGGTGGGGGGTGGGGGGTGTCAAGGATAAGGGGCTTACAAGGGAGAGGAGTATATACTGGATTTGGGGAGTGGGGAACTGCAATCTTTCTTCAAGCAAACACTTACTTTCCTCCTCAGCCAACCCTTTCAAACTCAATTCACCCAATCCAGTGAGTACCTGAGCATCTTTCTCACCAGTACAGAAAAAAGCCTGTGTTGTTGGGGCTCTGGGATGGTTGGCAAGCTATTGGTTTCCCAGCTAGGGGGGAAGGCAGATGCAAACAGGCAGAGCCTGGCTGAGAGATTGTTCTCCTCCGGAAAGTAACCTTGCAAGACGCTGAGGTTATTGACTTTGGAGTGAAGAAGGAGGTGTCTGATAATCGGTTCACTCTCTGTCTCCCTTAGATTTATAGATCAGGGCCTCCCTGTCACTCCTGAAAATATAATCACGCTGGCAATAAACCCTGAGGGAAGAATGAGACAGCAAGTGGTTTTTCTCAGAGTTAAGGCAGTGACCTTTGAGTTACATACTCAGGCGAGCCATGATGTCGTAGCAAGCATGGTATTGGTCTATTGGATCGCCTTGTCTTGGTTAAGCTGCCCAAGAAGGTGCCATAGGTGCATGTAGGGCCGCCAGAGCATCCCACAGCCACAGCACAGGGGGACGCAGAGTGCCGTGCCTCGCTCTGCGTCTGAAGCCACTGCCACAAGGCACAGTGCTGGCTTGGGAGGGGGGAGATATCTGCCTCACTTTGTCTCACCAGATGGGAAAAATGCACCAGAGGGACTGCTCTTTTTTTTTTTTTTTCCTTTTTCTTTTTTACAGAAACATTTCCTGTCTTCTTTGCAAAAAACGTATTTTATGACCATTTTGCTGCACAGACTTCTCCCTCTCTGGACATTGCACAGAGTAATGCAACACCTTCAATCTGTGGAGCAGATACCTCTCCATTTCTTTATCTCAGAACATGCCTTTGTCTCTTTTTGACCTGTTCTTGCTCTTCAGTGAAAACTCACCTTTTTACAAGCTGTCAAACTAACACTAACAGCTGAGCATTCCTTCGGAGAAGGGGAAAAAAAAAAAGACCAAAACCTCACCATATTTACTTAAAAATCACTTAGTATTTATGGCTCCTTGATTTTTTATTAGCCTTTTAACAACGTCTCTCACTTTAACACTAATCCAGAGGAAAGGGGCTCTCTCCTGTGCCTGTAGCAGATACACCCAAACAGGGACGGGGAAAAGAGTTTGTTGAATCGCTTCTCGTATTTCTGGTACTAAAGGCCATTCTGGAGCAAGTGGAAAAAACTTTACCTCAGTGTGCTTTCTGCTAAGAAAAAAAAAAGAAAAGTTTCCAAATTCCATTGTCTAGCTGGTGATAAGCAGGATTCAAACAGTACAAAAGGCTGCAAATGCAACGGCTTCTACAGTCCCATCTCGGAGAGGAGACACCATTTCCCAAGGGATCTCGGCTTAATGAGGAAGAACCTAAGGAGGAGATGAAAGTTTGGCCCTTTGACACGAAGACGTCCCGGGCTCCACAGCCCTCCTTCACTTTCTTTCTTAAACTCAGTTGAGTAACCCCAGCCTGCCCACAGTCTGGCAGAGGAAAGGAGCATACGTGCAGCTAAGTGGTGTCCATCTTAAATGGCGCAAGTGGTTACTTCGGCCAAATGCTTGACAGACTGGGAGGAATTTCAGAGAGGCCCAAGGCAGCCACGAGAATGGGTAACAGCTTGGCAAACATTAAACAGCAGACGCAACATTTGAAAAACACGTTCCCCGATTTGCCTCTCCATTTGCTGTAGTGACTCAGGATGGAAATCTGGACATCACTGTGGGTTAACACAGCGAAAACCTCTGGTCAAAGGGCAGCAACAGTAAAGGAAGCTAATTAAATATTGGATAGCAAAGGAAAGGGGAGGCAGGCGTGGGAGAAAGATTTACATAAGCTTTGTCATCTTGTACATCAGCGGGAAGCCACTGCCAAGAACAGGATCTCAAAAAAGAAGAGAGCAGAAATAAAATGGCTCGGCAAAAAGCATCACGAATTGTCAGTGGTACGGATAACACTGATCTCTGAAAAGACCCCGGCTGCTTTGGGGACTATAATCAGAGGGCACTGTGGGTAACACAGACGTGTAAAATACAATGGGTGCAATATAAGGTGGATTAGGAACTTCTTGGCCACCCTCATGACTTGTATGAGTAATACACAAACAAGACAAGAGGAAATGGAAGAGAGATCTGAGGAATTTTCTGTGCAAGGCGAAGCTAACTTGTGGATCACACTGTCATCGGGTGCCGTTTGAGCAGCAAGGGCTTGATGGGATCCCAAGGAAAGACACATATGGGTAAGGAGAGTTATATTCCTAATGGAGACAGTCGTCTTTTTGTGTTACTACATTTAGGAGCAATGCAAATCTTCATCTCTAAGGCCAAGTAAGACAATGTAGGAAGATGTATAATTAAGCTAGAAATGCTTTTTTTGGGTGGTTTTTGCGGCTTCCTCTGGAGCAGCCTCTGGCAGCCATAACTTGAGGTTGAATACTGGACAAACCTTGGCCTGAGCCACGTTTTAAACATCCCTCCTGGAGCAGCTCTCTTTCCTGGGCAGCTTTTAGCCCTGCTTGCTGGCACCAAGTCTGGAACCGAGTTCCCGGGAGTACAGAATATGACACTAAAGCGCCGAGTAGAACAAATCAAATAACGTTCTCTCCCTTTCTCCATGTTCCTGCAGCACCTGTGTGAACTCGCACGTCTGACTGGCTGTCAGGAAAAACGTTCTCTCTGGATATTTGAAGATGGGACTCCTGAGCTTCTAAAAGCGTCACCCGCTGCCTAAATAGTAACATGCAATGTATACGCTGTCCCTCTGGTTCCACACATATGGCAGAGTCAGTTCGACTTTCCCTTCCAGTTCAAGGAATGGCTACAGGAAACCTTTATAGCTGTGCTCTAGTTTGGGGACTTAGGTTTGTTTTTAGTGGAACTAGAAAAGAGTACAAGCATGCAATGTAGCATTTCTTTAGAACTACAAAGAGAAAAGTTTCACTCTTGTTTTTGTTCCTGAGCTTTTAATAACTGTAATTTAACACATCTGGGCAGCTTGCAGACTATCAGCTAGTGCCGGGATATCTGGTGCTCTAAGTACCCCTGGCAAACACAGTGACTTAGCAAATCTAGGAAAAACCCAACTGTCAGTAAACCCCAGCACAACCACTGATACTCATCAACTACCCTTACAGACCTAAACCTCTGTTTTTTCTTCCCTTCCAAGCACCCATCTGTTCCAGGCAAGGGAAAAGTAGCAGGGGGGTTGTACCTTGAAAGAGAAAGCTTTCACTCCATTCAAGATGCTTGAAAAAGAAATTAAGCAGCGAATTGCCATGACTCTCATGCAGTAATTTCTACACCCCCCCCCCCCCCCCCCCCCCCCCCCCCGGTACAAGACTGAGCTTCAGCACCAGTACCTCTGCTAACTGAAATCTCATGCAGAAGGAAATGTCTTGCCTCCTTGCCACTTCAGATGCAGCACCTTCCACGTGGGGTTGCTGAGAAGCAGGCTACAAACTCGGAAAGTAACGACGCTTACAACTGCTGGGACGTGGTGGACTGCTGTACAGAGAAACGCTGTTTCCCTCGTGCAGAAAAAGTAATGCATGATGCCCTGGCCAAGGTTATGGGCAGTCTGTCTAGTTCAGGAGCAGAAAGCTCTTGTCCAATTCTACACCGTGTTTAATCCAGCCATCCCGCCTGGCACAGCACCACACTTCTGTCACGTTTTTGTCCACCTCCGTTGTCCTTTAAGGCCAAAAGAAGGACAAAAAAAAGAAAAAGAAAAAATAAAGGGTGCAGACTGCCCCAAAGCACTTTTCCTTCAGCTCCTTTCTTCAGGCTGGATGCCATTTAGACTCACGCATACCATTACCATAAATGACATCAGAACTGTTTAAATCACAATCAGAGTCTGCAAGCATTTGGAAACAAAGACACGGGACAGGTGACAGGTGTATATTCTAACCCGTCCTTCCTTCTTGGCTTTCCACTTGCAAGCGTCGGGTGAAGGGGCAGCTTTCAGTTCACCCATCCCTCCCCTTCACTGCTCAGCACCCTCCC
>WBNH01007876.1:92361-266234 GCA_013401255.1 Urocolius indicus | reverse complement strand
GCTAGTCTGCCCCTTAATTTTAATCCAGAAACTCACAACTTGCCCCTCATCCTCACCTGGACAGAATTTAGTACATTCCAGCTGCTCTTTCACATAAAGAGCAACTCCACCACCTCACCTTTCTGGCCTGTCTTCCCTAAAAAGAACACAGCCATCCATGACCACATTCCAGTCATGTGACCTGTCCCACCATGTCTCTGCAATTGCCAGCAGATCATAGCCCCTTGCCTCTAGACAGAGTTCCAGCTCCTCCTGTTTATCCCCCATGCTGTGTGCGTTGGTGTACAGGCATCTCAAGAAGGAAGCTGGTTGTGTAGGATTTTCCCCTGACACTGACTTGACACCCTTAGGCTGAACTCTAGCAGGCCTGGTTTTATCCCCTTCCCCCTTCATTATTAGGATCCCTGAGGTAGCCCAGGCTGCAGCTGTGTCCTCTCCTTTGTCAGGCATGCAGGAAGGCTAAAAGGACAATGTGGGTCTAGAACTTTGCCCAGTATAGGCTTTGGGCGGCTGCTGGGTTATTGGAAATGTTTGTAGTACCCTGTGGTGCTCACTTTTTCCTCTCCTGAAATGTGTGATCATTTTCTCTGACTGCCAGTGATTTTCCCAAGGAACCTCTCAACTCAGGTCCTAGCTTTGGACTTACAAATTCTTTGGCATCCTACTAACATTCTGAAGAGATGCTTGAAGGTCTGCTCCTTCCTTGTGTCCCCCTTCTCATCAACTTTTGCCTTCCATTCTCAGTGCGTACATTAGTGCACGAAGCTTGTTTTCTTTTCCTGCCTAAAAACAATTACTTTCAGGCAAACTTTCAGTGCCAAGTGTCCTTCCAGGCTCTTGCACCAAGACACCAGTTCTTAGATACAATTATGTGCTAAAGGAGGAAAGGCATCATATGTTTAATAGAAGCTATGCAAATTAAATGAGATGATGCAGTAGTCCCTTCCCTCTTTCTGCATTGTTTTATTTGGGTTATTACCTCAGGAAAAGATGGCTTGATATATGTGTGATGTACCACAGGGACTTTTCTTCAAATGCCTCTGGAGCCATTGTATAGTGATAAACAAAAAGAAACAGGGATAACTCACAACTGAAAAGTGAATGGGTCAGGAAGAGAAGTGGCACCAGTTTTGCAGCAAGACTGCTGGTTTGGACAGGAAGTGGGAATACCCATGTACTCAGGAAAGGAGAACGCATTCTTTGATGTGTAGCAAAAGCACCCAGCATGTCATGGTCCTAGACTTGTAGAAGTGGTCTGTACTAGTCCAAATCATTAATGCAGTGCCTTGAAGTCTTACTGGAAAGATAATTCCTATAGCAGCACAACTCCTGAGTAGGGCACAAGCCTCTAAGGAAGAACACTACCTATGGACCTAGCCCAACTCTTCCCTCAAGCACGTTCATTTTTTTGCTTCGGGGGGCTACCATGGAAGGAAACTATTGATGTAGTCTAATCCTGTTACATTTCAGGGGTTTCTCCCTCATGGTGTTATGATAAGTGTAGCTATTCAGAGCAAGGTTAAACTTCGGATGCTAAAAGAGTTATGAGAGGCATTTTTTTTAAGTACGTTCACTGGGATTGATGGGCTCAGCACAAAGCAGACACTACAGTCAAAGAAATGCCTTTTCACTGATCAGTACTACCACTTACATAGTCTTGCTTCTCTCTTTTTTAAAGGACTATTTTATTCTGGCATTTATGTGATCGATTCTGAAAAGCAGTCTTATGTCACAAAGAGAAAAAATACTGAATGACATTTGGTCTGAATTCAGTGTCTCGTGAAAAGACCATGTGGGATGTGCAAGCCTCTGGCACTCCTCCCCCACCCCTGCTGCTGTCTGCAATGAAGGATGTTGTTTTAAGAATGATGAGCAGGAGGAATGAAAAGGAATGGATTCTCTTCTAGAGTTTGAGACTATGTTGAGTGTCTTGCACCTGGTCATAAATTCACATGGCCCCTTGGAAAAGGGGAGCAGGTTCTTTTCTTTTTTTCTGAAAACTTGCTTGAATTTATGTGCAACAGAAACCTACTGCAGGCAGGTTGTTTTTTGTTTCTTTCTTTTGCATTTGTGTGTGAAAAACAGTAGAATATTTTAACCAATATTCTTACAGGAACTGATGTGACTTTGTTCTATCTGTTTCCAGGAACTCTCTCTCTGAACAGATATGATGGTGGATTCCTTTTACATGCACAGCGGAGAGGGAGCCAGTGCCTCCTCCCTTGCATGACTGGGTGCTTGGCTGCAGATGGGTGGCCTTCAAACAAGCCTAATTACTTCTGGTTTTGCATGAAATTGATTTCCATGCAATGATACTGAGTTGCTGTGTGCGTCTCTAATGGCTTTTTTTCTCTTCTTTCTCTCTCTCTTCTTTCCTTTTCTCCCTCTGCTTGCCATGAAAACACCTCAACAGATGTCAATCGTGTTCCAGGTAAGTGTTGCTTTTGCTGAGCTGAAAGGCTGCTCTTTGAGGAGTGACGGTGGGCAGTTACCAAGGGCAGAATTCTGAGAATCTGCTTTCTGAGAATATACAGAACAAATCTTTTTACTGGACATCACAAGATCTGGGTTACAACTCCTTTGCTAAAACGTAGGGCTGAAAGTATCAAAGGTCACGAACTTCTTAGAGATTACATTGTGTTGGTCAGTTAGAGGGATGTTTTCTGAATGAGAATTGCATTAAAATGGTTACTTGTTTTGGTAATTACCTGACACTGAACATTGCATTATATACAGTTTGTTTCCAGTACATCTGTGTGTAGTCTGGCATACAAATCCAGTTCAGTCATTTTCATTCTCCTACTGTAATCTACTCCATTTTCTAGTCCCACTGATAACCTATTGAGTTTCATTTCCATTAAAATCATGGTGTTAATCGACAGCTGGCTGAATATGAGCCAGCAGTGTGTCCAGGTGGCCAAGAAATACAATGGCATCCTGGCCTGTCTCAAAAACAGTGTTACCAGCAGGACCACGGAAATGATTGTCTCCTTATATTTGATCCTGGTGAGACCATATCTTGAATAATGTGTCCAATTCTGGACCCCTCGCTGTAAGGACATTGAGGTGCTGTAGTGTGTCCAGAGAAGGGCAACGAAGCTGGTGAAGGGTCTGGAGCACAAGTCTTATGAGGAGTGGCTGAGGGAGCTGAGGATGTTTAGCCTAGAGAAGAGGAGGCTGAGAGGACATTTGATCACTCTTTACAACTACCTGAAGGGGAGTTGTAGTGAGATGGAGGTCGATTTCTCTCAAGTAATGAATGATAGAACACGAGGAAATGAGTTCAAGTTGAGCCAAGGAAAGTTTAGATTGGACATTAAGAAGAATATTTTCACCAAGAGGGTTGTTAACCACTGGAACAGGCTGCCCAGGGAGGTGGTGGAGTCACCATCCTTGGAGATATTCAAAAGACACGTAGATGAAGTACTGAGGGACATGGTTTAGTTTAGTGGTGGGCTTGGCAGTGTGAGGTTAGTGGTTGGATTTGATGATCTTAAAGATCTTTTCCAACAGTAATGATTCTATTCTATTCTGTGAAAGAAGGCAATTTTTTTTAGGTTTTAAAAAACAGTCTGAATGAATGTGAATGTGTGATCTTATTTAGATATAAAAACTTTAATTCCTGACAGGGAATTAAATGGTTTGTTTAAAAGTAAAAAGAATATGTGTTTTATTTACTTGTTTATTTGCGGAGCTCTTCCACAAGGAAGTATTTTACCACAGAGAACTTCAAACCTCACTCCTTAGATAGCTCCCTCATTGCCAAAAGAATCTGAGTCTGCCAACTTCAGCTAGAAGGGTTAATTGAACTAGAGCACCTTATGCTGTAGTCCACATCCTATTGCCACTGAAGCTTAAAAAACTATTTTTTACCTCACGCTCAGGCAGCTCCACCTGGTTTATCATTACGTGAAATTGAAATGAGAGCCCATGGAAGCGTCTTCCATTGCCCTGGCTGGAGTGGGATGATGGGAGAGTTAAGGCTCTTTTCTCTCTTAGCTTTTTGCATAACTTTTGCTAAACCCAACCTGGGCCTGGAATGAGTTCTCCTTTCATTTTTCTTCTTTTCTATGCTTGGATAATCAAATTTTGTGAAACCCTTCAGAGAATTGCAGTGAGGGCCATTTGCTTGGGTAATTTCCCTGCATATTTAGCCTTTTGTCTTCTCTAGTCAGCCTCCTTTTTGTTCTGCTGAGGTCCTTTGCATTCTGTGTGCATCCCAGCTGGCAACAGTGGGGATGGAAGTAGCCAAATGGTAAATGTTGCCGGGCATGCCTTGGAAAGAAAGGCTCTGTCAATTGTAACATTGAATCTTTTCAGTGACCCATAGGGTTAAAAACGTACCTGAGGTGTCTGGGAACTCCTTTCTCTCATCTGGACAGAATCTGACAGGACATGTACCAAGAGCTCAGGGTCGCAAGTCTCCCCACCATGTCCTGAAGCTGCTGGTATCTGTGGCAGAGGACAATGATTGAACTGAGAAGGCACGGCCTTGCAGTACTCTGCCACTAGGACTCATGATATTATGCTTCAGATGAGTGTTGCCTCAAACAACATCAAGGCCATCTCTAAGGCCTGTACAGTGTTCACATGTCTTCACTAGTAAGGGCCTAAGCGGAGATGACACACATCCAGAACAGGACCATGCTGCTGTTACTGTGGGCACCATAGAGCAGTGCATCCCTTCTGCTTTCTAAGTGGGGTCTTTTGCCCTGCTGCCCTCTTACTCTCATAATTTATGTGCTTGGATGTGCATATTTTCTTCTTCCCATTTTCTTCTTGTGCACACATGTTCTTGTGCTCTGGACTGCAGTGTTCTTTCTCACACAGATTTCTAGTTATATGTGAATGCTCTTTTCCATGTGCTTTTGCACTCATCTATATATTTTCACTCTGACAGTTACCTACACCTCATTATGGGTTTCCTCTGTTTCCTGTTATCACTGTTTCCTCCTAGGCAGTCTAATCCCTCTTCTTCTCTGTCTTTAGGGAGGACAGTAGCATTACTGTGTGACTGGGCAGCAATATGGACCACCAGAAGGGTCTGGGTGTGCACTTCCCCTCTGTCTGGCTGTGCACAGGGTTCCTTCCTATTTGGCCATCCAGTTATCTATATTGCAAGGAAAGAGCCCCAGGCCCCTGTCAAAATGGTTACTTTAGCCATCCACTGTTTACAAGACAAATTAGGGATTTTATGAGCTAGTGGTACCTGTTCACCCACAGACAGCATAAGGACTGTAAAAAGACCATTGATTAATCAAGCATTTTTTATTGCTGAATAGACTAGTTAGAACTAATTCCCCAGTAAGAGAAGTTAGCTGTGAACAGGCTGAGGCTGGCGGCAGCGAGGACCACAGGGCTCAGCTCAACTCAGTTCCTGCAAGGTGCAAAAAATTTGATCTTGTTCAAAGTAAACAGAAATGCTTAGTATGAGCCTTCCCTGGCTGAAAGATCTCTGCTTGCAAACAGGGGGTACCCCAGCAACAGGGACTGGTGTGCTACACTCCTGTCAAGAGCTAACTGAAGATCTCATCTAGCTTATTTCGCAAATGAAAGGTTTTTGACAGATATTAGCCCAGCTGCCCTGCAAATGTTATGTCCCTGGTCATAAAATAAAAATGCCACAGTGTAAGCAGCAAAAGCAAGTATATAGAACAGCACCCTGGCATTGTGACTGCTGCTGTCTGTACTCAACTGGGTCACCGACTTGCTGTGTCATGAAGTGGACAAATAACTTTTCCTCTCAGTACTTTTTATCCTTGGAGTTATAGCTACGGCTTCACCTCACCTTCACAACATTCTTAGAGGTCTTGGGCCAAACATTATGGAGGTTAAGAGCCTTATTATGCAGGTTAAGTGCCTTGACTGGCGAGCGTTGTGTGATACAGACTGGATTACTGGTACTGATACCTGGGAGGTCTCAAAGTTTAAACAGTACTTTTCCTATTCATGCCATGCCCACCCACTTTGTGGGAGAGATCTTCAGATGTTCATGGGGGAAGAGGCTAAGAGTTCTAAGTTCTGGGTATTTTGCTGTCATGATTTTGCTGCTGACTGGAATTTGCGTGCAACTGAATGGACACAGATTAGTAGAAACGACCTAGTTAGTTGAGGCCCTGAGGAAAAAGAATAGTCCTTGTTTGCCTGAGCAACTCCTTCATAAGGATATAGAGACCCTTGAAGGCACAAACATATTAGCACATTTTTTTTATCCAACTCTTTAATCATTCAAACTCCATCTTTTAATGCATCTTTCCCTTCTTGATTTCAGGGATACTTTTTTAGTCTATCTCCCTAACTCTATGTCATAGAGTCATTTAAGCAGTATACGGACTTCTGCTTCCTTGAAGCTGAACTCTGCTTTTTGAGCATAAAAATGCATGAATTGTGTTTCAGCCCATCTGAAATTTTCTGTTTGTAGAAGGTGCATGTGACCACCTTTACGAACACTTGTAAGTTTATTTTGATGCTTTCAAATATGTTTGTAGCCCTCCCTGTGTGAATGCTTCTAGGAATATGCCACATGCAATGTCAGAATACTGTTCCTGCCATTGGAGGAAAGAAGATAGTACAATTTGATCACTTTTTCTGTCCATAGATCTTGGGGTAAATGACTTTCTCTTTGACTTCTACCACATGCTCTTATTTCCTTGATCACACAGAAGAGGTGCTACGCACACTGTCTCACTGCCCCTGATAATGATAAAATCTCTCCTGGAATTACATAGCAAAGGAAGCAAAGGGGATGGGAAAGAGGAGCTAGCACAGCTGTTGTCTGTAATTGGATTGGAAGTGGGCCTCCGGCAACAATAACAAAACTGCACTCCCGGCTAGCCTCGCTGCTGGGGCCTGTGAGGAGCCCCTTGGCCGTTGTTGTATGGTGTGGTCGAATCAAACAAAAATGATTGCTCCCCAGTCTATGCTACTGCTTTGCCCAGCTAGAAACAAACAAAAAAAAAAGACCAGGCACCATGTATGTCAGCAGCCAAGGAATCAGGTCATCCTCTTGGCAAAGCTGACCTGTCTAGCAGGTAAAAAGTCTCAACTAGGCCTCAGAAGGATTTTTGATATTCATCCATTCTTCACATCTCTCGAAACAAGGGTTTTGATTCTTCCTCAAAGTCTCATCTTTTGGTCCTGCTGGAATGCCCTCTTTTTGGTACCTAGGGACTCTTGGGGAGCCTTTCTTGGTCTTTGGGTTTTAGAAAACCTGGAGATGCTGATTTTCAAGAAGCACCATTTGGGAAATGAGGGATTTGTCAGTTCTCATCCCCACCTAGAAGGGAATTGCCAATGGAGCTGGGGTAGAAGACTCAGAGGAGAAAAAAAAAGCCTGTTTCTTAAGGAATTGCTAGTTTTAGAAAATCAGGAAAGGAGGTTGTAGTGGTTTAACTCCAGCCAGCAACTAAGCACTACAGAGCTGGCTGCTCATTCCTCCTCACCACTGGTGGGATGGAGTTGAGAATTGGAAAAAAAAGTAAAACTCATGAGTTGAAATAAGAATAGTATAATAACTAAAATAAAATATTATCATAACAACAAAAATAATAATAGTAATGAAAAGGAATATAACAAAAAGAGAGAGGAAATAAAACCCAAAGAAAAAAAGAAACCAACAGCCAGCCAACCAAGTGATGTACAATGCAATTGCTCACCTTCTGCTGACTGATGCTTGAGCAGTGATCTGCTTGCTGTGCCAAGTCCCCCCACTTTACATACTGAGCATGATTTTCTATGGTATGGACTATCCCCCTGCCCAGCTTGGCTCAACTGTCCTGGTTATTCTGTTTCCCAGCCTCCTGCACACCCCCTTGTCAGCAGAGCATGGGAAACTGAAAAGTCCTTCACCCAGGATAAGCACTACCCAGCAATAACCAAAACACTAGTGTGCCATCAACGCTGTTCTCACATGAAATCCAGTAAATGGCACTGTACCGGCTGCTACAAGGAAAATTAACTATCCCAACTGAAAGCAGGACAGAGGTGTTAATAACAGACTCTGTCACTCATCAGAGTGCTCTTCTCTATAATAGATGTAATTTTACTTTCAGAAGAATCCCTGGTTTGCATGATCTCTTTCTTCAGCTGTCCTGTAAAGGATTTGCATGTATATCCTGGACCATAGGGCATCATGCCCAGCCTCAGACATACATTGCAGCTGGCCCTGTTTGTCTGAGTGGGTTATGGAGCCTGATACCCAGGAAAGGATCCTCAGTGGGCAAGCCTGCCCCTGGGGAGAGCCATGCTGCTGCCTGCTGCCTGCCTGTCTCTTCCCATTCATTAAGAGCTTTTGGGCTAATCATCTGGCAGCATCATTAAAAGGGAGATACTGAGGCTGTTTGCCTTAACAGAGCAATTCAGCAGTGCACACACACCCACGCACACGTTCACACCCTGAGAGCATGGGCCCAGTAACATGGGACAAGCTATAATTAACTAGATGGAGTCCATCTTCCTTCGTTGCTGCAATTATTTGTCACTCTCAGCTGTGTTTTGCACTCTCCCCACCTCCTTATGTTTTGTGGTTTTATGCTTCCATTTTAAGTGCTAAGTAGCCAAGTGTGGTGCTGCAGGGGGGCAGTGAGGGTGAGGTTCAAACCGCCTTCAAGGTTTCCTTCGTTTTCTCCTCTGCTCTGAAAATTGTCCCTATTAAATCCTTAGAGATGAGGACTGCTGTTAAACTACAATGCTTTTTGATATTTTACTCTGAAGGTACTTCTAAAAATGTCTTTCTGGCTTCCTTAGAATCCAGTGAGGCTCTTGGTAGAGCACGAGTGAGGCATGATTAGAGTCACTTGGTTTTACTATTTTGATACAGAAAGCAGATGGTTCACAATTTAAACAACAACAAAAAAGTCAGTTCTTTGAAATGTTACTTTTAGATCAAGGGAAATTAATATTAAACTTTGAGAAAATAATACTGATTTGGTAGTAGGCTAAAGAAATACCAAAAAACTTCCCAGACCTAAATTGGAAGCGTCAGTTGTGGCAGGCATAAATCATGTCCAGAGAGCAATTTGTACATCTGTCTGCCCTCAGCAATAGGCATATTATTTGAATAACACACCAGTGCTCTGAAGAAGCAGGCCACTTTCTCTTCACGTTACTGCTAAAAGTCGGAAGAAGTTGAGGATCTAGAGGCTGAGCGCCAGCAGGTGCTAGCTAAGAAACCTGTTGCGAGCCTTCTTGTGAAGCCACGTGGTTGTCTTTTCTGTTACTCATTTCATTCTGCCATTCAGGATTCGCAAGTCACCAGATTCCTGACATTGAATAAAATTTCTTTGCAGGTAGATAAGCTATTTATTCTGAGGTGTTCTTAAACTTTTTCCAAATAACTTGCTACCCACAATGTTTGTGGGGCAGCAGTGGTACCTAGCCAGTAGACTATTATAAGAATGACTAGATTGACTCAGAAAAAGCATGCAACCCCTGGCCATTGTGGCTCATACAGATTTGTGTCAACCTTTTCCCAGTTCTACATGGGCTGGATTTACATCCCTGAGGCTTTAATCAGGGTTTCTCACTGAACAAATCTAAGATTAAAAGAAGGGTGTTTTGCCTGGGTTTAGGTGGAACCTCAGATTTTCTTACAGGATTCCCCTGGTGTGGGATGGCTGTTGGCATAAACAGTGGTTGCATATGTGAATAACAGGCTTTGGGGTTTGATGAGTTAATTTAGTGTCTTGAGCCTACTGAAAGTTTTGCTAGTCTTTATGGTTGATGCTCAAATAGCATGCTGATGGATGTCCCTCCTGTTCTGGCAAAATCTGGTCTAATTTGCAGATCTGAACAATTCTCACACCTCTTGCATTGATTTGTTGGATGGCCTGTTCATTTACTGTGGTCCAATACCAAGTGAAACCCCATGCTACATTGAGATGAATTTAACTTTTATGATGTGAAAATTGTTTTAGTCTCTTGTCATGTCTTGAAATGGATGTAAAGGTGAGACAACGATGCCAGTTCATGTTTTCTGTGTTGCTTTTACTGTGACTAATTTGAGGCCTTTGATACACATGCTGAAAATGTCACAGATTTTAGATCTCATTGGTTGAAGGTTTTGGTTGTTAATCATATTTTTTTGAGATAAATACACTCATTTTCACTCCTTTAAATTGCAAGGGAGGAAAACTTTCAGATGAAAAAAGGTGACATGTTATTTTGTTATTGATATTATTGTTCCAGCTAATAATTAATCTGGAATTCTGTTTGTGTTCTCTTTGTTAAAATAAGAATCTGTGTTGATGGACATGGAATTAATGATTTCAGAGATAATCTGATTTTAGCTATATCTCCAAGTCCAGCCTCGTTTTTCTTCCTGTTTTAAGGAAAAAGTAGCATGGGGAGAGGCGGGGAATTATTTTTTGTTAATTTCCCTACTTCTGTTGTCCAGTTGGGACTCAGCTGGATCAAGAGGTACATACAATACCACAGCTGCTATTGTGCTTCACATTTGTCAAGCAGAAAGAGAACATTTCTTAGGGAGACTTTCTTTTGCAGGCATTTGAATCAAGGCCAAACTGGGGGCTAGAATGGTGGATACATTTGAGGGATGTATTCACTCCTGGACTGCAGGCAAAGGGCTCTGGGCTGCACTAGGCTGATATGCCTGACAGATAAGGCACACTGCATTGGCCTTCTGGGAATAAGGACAAAGGAAGTGTTGACGTTCCTGACATTTTGAGAATTTTATAGCTTCTCTGTGGCTAGTGAAGAGAGTGGGGTTCTTTTTATGATCTGATTTAGGGTGTTTGATGCAGGCTCTTACTTTGAATTCTCTGTGGAGATTTCTCTATCTTCAGTGTCCCATCTTCCCAAGGGGAAAAGATCACAACGGCTGCACCTGTTGGTGCTGTGCTTGTTTGCCGTGGCTTTCCTTCCCTGTGGTGTACAAGGGCTGAGGGCCTGGGACCCTCATGTCTGCTGTGGATCTGATCTCCTCTCCCTGTCTGGCCAGCTTCAGCTGCATGTCTTACTGATACCTTCTTACCTTTGCTCATTTTTCACCCTTATTACAGGGTCTCTGTGCTTGGTAGGTCCTAACAATTATACTTTTGTCTTTTCGTCTTTTGCGGTGACTTTCAGGTGTCCATTTGAACAGACCTAAGATTTGCCTATCAAGAGTGACGGAGTCAATGGCCACAGAGGCACAAATTCAACCCACCCATGCTGCAAATGATTCAGTGCAAATACAGAGAAAAAATTATTCAGTGAAATTATATCTTGTAATTTAGGCCAGAAATATGTCCTACAGTTTCAAATACGCTATGTTTATTTATAGCTAAAACCCCCCAAAAGTTCTAAACCTATGTTGCATGTCTGATTATTTTTCTCTAAATCCACAGTAATCTTCAAGAACATTAAGATATTTGCATTCCTTAGACTGTACAATTATTAATCCCCTTATCTGGCTTGGAGTTCTCTGTGGGTGAACATATTCTTGGGATGATCTGGATTTTAGATTGCTCCAGCAGAAGCAAAGGAAAAATATAAAAGAGACAGAAATAAACAAATTAAAACCCAGCATGTTGCTTGTTGAAAGTTCTCATTCTAATAAATTCATTTGACCTCTCAGTCTCCATGAAACTAAAAAGTCACAGCCCTCTGACTTAAGATAGAGTGTGTGTGTATGGGTGAGGATGTGTGTGTATACTTGTATGAAAATCCCTGCCATAAGTGCTCCCTCACAAGTACTGTGAAAGGTAGATGTGGAGAAGCAATCAAGCTAAGGGAGGGAAGGAGGTCAGGGAACCAAGTATGAAAAAGGTCACTCACAGCTTGAGAAGGTAGGACTTGTTTTTTTTAAATGTTAAGTCTATGATATCATCTGTTGCAAAATTAACTCCTGAGTCAGCTGATGCTTTATGGATTGGGTGTGAATATATATACAATAGTATCTAAATTATATTTGTATGAATACGATTTTACAGTAAACAGATTTGAAAGTTGTATCTAGAAGTGAATTTTATTTGAAATAAAGAAGGTTTATACCAGTAAGAGTTATCAAACAGAGACTGGACCCAAGTGACTCCCCATTTAAAGACCTGACAGTGACACTCTGCTGAGGGAAGCCGTGCTGCTTTCTGGTTTTATCTTTGTGGTGGTTTAGCCCTGGCTGGGTGCCACATGCTCACGGAGTCATTCTATCACTCTCCTTCCTCAACTGGATAGGAGAGAAAGAAATATAACAAAGAGCTCCCAAGTTGAGATAAGAACTGGGAGATCACTCAGCAATTAGCATCATGGGCAAAAGAGACTCAACCTGAGGAGAAATGGTTTGATTTGATTGAATGATCAAAATATAACAGGGAAATAAGAAATAAAACTGAATCTTAAAACACCTCCCCCCACTCCTCCCTCTTCCCAGAACTTTCCTTCCCTTGCCCCCCAGTGGCACAGGGGATGGGGGTTGTGGTCAGTTCATTACAGATGGACTTTGCCACTGCTTCCACTCGAGGACTCCTCACACTTCCCACTGCTATAGTATGGGGTCCTTTCTTCACAAGCTTTTCCATCATTGATCTTTCCCATGGGCTACAGTTCTTCATGAACTGCTCTAGTATGGGTTCTTCCCATGGCGTGCAGTTTTTTACTGACTGCCGTAACTTAGGTCATCCTAAGGTCCTTCAGGTACTGACTGCTCCAGCATAGGTCCCCCACAGGGTTACAAGTCCTTTCAGAAAACCTACTTTAGTGTGGGCTCCTCTCTTCCCAAGGGTTCCCAGGTACTGCCAGGAACTTGCTCCAGGGTGAGCTTCCCACAAAGTCACAGCCTCCTTCAGGCATTCACCTGCGCTGGTGTGCGGTCCTCCATGGACTGTGAGTGGATCTCTGCTCCCCAGTGACCTCCATGGACTGTAGGGGCACAGCTGCCTCACCATGGTCCTCACCACATGTCACGGGGTAGTCTTTCTCTCAGAGCCTAAGCACCCTCCTCCCCCTCCTTCTCCACTGACCTTGGTGGCTACAGAGATGTCTCACATTCTCACTGCCTTCTGCTGCTGCTGCCATTTAGCAATTGCTCAGCAAGTTCTTCTCCTCAAATATGTTAATCACAGAGGTGTTACCTCCATCATTAGTTGGCCAGGCCTTGGTCAGTGGTGAGTCCATCTTAGAACTGACGGGCAGTAGCTCTATCAGCTACAGGGAAAGCTTCTAGAAACTGTTTTTTAAGTAGCCACTCCTGTAGCCCTCCACTGCAAAAACCTGGCCACACAAAGCCACTAAAATCTTGAATTATCAAACCAAAGACTAGGTTTAGCTATAGAGCCATAAAGTAACACACTGCCCTCAGAAGTTAAGTCTTCAGTTCCTCCCACAAAGAAAATGGAGTAGTATTAAAAATACGTGACAGAGAATTTCTTTTAGTCCTTGCAAGGTCTGCCATACTACTGTCTAATTAGTAAGCATGAGCAGTGTTTATCAACTCCTAAAAATACATGGTGAAGCCACTGCATTCAAGAATGAGGATAGGAGTGTGTGTGTGTGTGTGTGTGTGTGTGTGTTTAGCCCAGATGTTTTATCTGAAGCAACTGTGGTGGGATCATGACTTCTCTTTCACTGACCACTGCAGCCTTGAATTTTGCATCTCTAGCTATTTCTGTAGCTCTCTGGAGGAGTGAATGCTTCCTGCAGAGATCCATTGCAGACGTTGGCTTTCCTAGCCTTATTTAGCCTCTGCAGTGCCTCTCGAGTTGCTCTCCAAGGGATATGATGAACCTCAAACACAGTTCTGCAACTACCAGCAGATTTTTCTACCAATGACTGACACTTTCTTGCTCAGTGTGGAAAGCAACACCTGCATATGTGTGTGCCCTGTGTGCTACACCCATACTTGGTCTAGTTCAAGTATGTGAGCTCCAATCCTGAGAGGTATTGGACTGTGACCAGTGTGCATGGATATTGCTGCTTCTTTTTCTGTTTTGTTCTTTTTCTCTTATTTCGCTCTCTCTCTCTCTCTCTCAAAGGCCTCTCACACCTGATGATGAGTGAACAAGGTAAGTCCTTTGACTTTCTCTTTATTTCAGTTACTGATCATGAAAGAACTTGTCCCTGCTGCTTTTCTGAGCTGGACTTTGCATGACAAGAGTAACTAAGCCTACTGGGTGCCAGTCAAGCCATTTGTATTTTTACCTCTGTCCCATGAGCCATAGCCACTTGTCAGCCTGTGACTCAAGTGCTCAGGAGTGAGCATGAAAGGATTTCATGGACAACAGAGGTATACTTCCCTCTTCCATACAACCCACCAAATATTTTGTTATGCCATTTCTTTCTTATTGTGCCAGCTATAATGACTCTCACTTCAGCCCGGTAAATGTAGACCTCAGTGTTGGTCTTTAATTTTAAGAGTGCAATTATTGCAAAAAATATGTTAATAGCCCTCATGGCATGATCCCAACTCGTTATGAATCCTGAGGGAAATTGCATATAATGACCTGTAAGTCCTGTGTCTGCAATTTAAAATATCCAAATATGACCAGAGCAAAATGGTTTAGAAAAAGAAGAGGGCTAACCCCAGGTTGGGCTGCAAAGGGGATCTAGGCCTGTATCAGGGTTCACATTTTGCTATCTAAGTCTGGATTATGTTACATATCTATAAATTGTGGCGTGATGGGATCATCAGTCCTGTTTTGCACTGTGGGGATGTGGAGTAAGAAGCTGGTGAGGAGGGGTGAAGTGAGAAGAGGGGTGATTCTGTTTTCCTCTGACAGTGTCAGTAACTCTGGTGATGCAGACTTATGAATGCAGGAGTGAATTAGTTGAAGACTTTATGCAAGGTGTGTATGTACGGCTCCCTAGGAAGACCAGAGCAGCTCTTTGTCTATAGTGAGAAAATGTGAGTTTTGACTCTAAAGCCTGATGAGACTTTCCTAGATGAGATGTATGCAATAGTGTTTTTGCCATTAAGTGAACAAATGTCTAAGGTTAGACAGTCCAAAGAGTTAATAAGATAGAACATAGTGCCTGTGAAATCTCAAGAGTAATTTGGTACTTGAGTAAAAGAGACATATTTTCTATATGTCAGTGAAATGTAGAGAGGCTTGGAACATAGTCAGTTTTTATTCTGTATTTCAAGGCAGGTGTCTGCTCTGAGGTCTGTGTGTCTTAGGAAACAATCAGAAGTAGAGGCTCACTTTTCAGTTGTTGTACTGCTTAGCATTCCTACGTAGTGAGAAAGGAAGGAAAGCAGGGCTCTTTATGAGTGCATGTCAAGACCATGGTATTTGATACGTGGAGCATCTGGCTAAACTCTGGGAAGCACTGAGTTCCTTCTCAGTCTCCATTTACTGTTCATCTGAGTTTACTCTTTGAAGGTTGTGCTTATTAGAGGAGCATCCAGCAGACATGTCCCTTCAGCATGTCCTAGTTGCTCAGGATGAAGCAGAGGATGGCAAGCCATTGTCAGAGGAAGGGTGGTGGCATGTCAGGAGTGAGCAGAGCAATAAACTCTCAATCTGAGTGACACTGAACATGTCTTTAGTAGTCTGTGACTTAGCACTGGATTATATAAACAGATGCACTTGGCCATTTAAATTACAAGTTGCAACCCAGCTGGCTCATGAAGACTTGCATGACATATTCAGGCCTGTATGATTGTCATCAGCCCTTTCTATACTCCCTCACCTGGCAAAAAAAAACCCTGAAAACTATTGGCATCTGGCAACTTTAGCCACCTTTATTTATCCATGATGCAGCGGGGAACAGTGGCTTCTCTTTTCTTGCCAACCAACTCACAGATAGTCCATTTTGATAAATATTTACTGTCTATACAAATATGATAGCTATGAAATATGTAAATGTATATCTGTGAGTAAATATGCAATGTCAACGTTATATACAAATACATTAGCTCTGGTAGGTGAAATGTGTTTAGCAAATATATTACCATGAGATTTATTTTATTTCTGTCCTACTCTTTTGTTTCCCTTGCTGTTTGGAATTTGATATGGAATGAGGCATACCACTGGTGTGCTGTTGCATGAGGCATTTGCATTTCTCAGTAGAAAATCAAATTAAAGCCAAAGCGCTCAGCCAGGCGGTTGCTGATTGTACTGTCAGTTGTTTAAGCCTTGCTTTGTGCTTTGGTTGTGGTGTGTTTCACTTTTTCCCCTTGACATTGTATTTTGTTCTGTTTGCCTGGTAGTGTTTGTTTTCTGGTTTTGTAAGTATGTCCAGTGACACGTTTTTCTCTTTTTTTCTGCTTTCTCCTTCTCTTCTCATTTGCCTCCTCCATGACGAACACCCTTCCTGTTCCTCCTCTTAACTGGATGCACACCTTCCTGTCTGTAGGTAGAAGTAAAGGTAGAGATCCCGTTCTTTCTAAGACTTCATTGCTTGTAAAATGTTTGTTTGTTAATGGACAAATTGTACTTTTATGAATGTTGTTCATATTGAGACTTAACACCTTTACTTTCAAAAGCCTTTTAAGAATGTTTTGTTTTGTATTAATAAGAAATACTTATTAAGAGGAATACTTCAAGGTGTTCTTAATGGATGTTATTTTCTCCCTGTTCACACTAAATATGAACTGCACAGCATCAAGCTGTCTGTAGCTGGTGATGCTGAGGTGCAAAGGGGCAATCAGTTCAGTTGAAGACAAAACCAGAGGCCAGTGAGCCAGTACTCCTGACTGTCTTGCACTGGAGTGATGCCACTACTGGAAATTTTGGCACTGGTGGTGGGAAGCAGGACCTGGTCTTGTCCAGTAACCTTCAGTCATGGAGGTCATTTGAGCTATCATTTCTTCCCCTAGCTGTGCTTCCCATCCTTTCTGTTAAAGATGTTTTTCAGAGGTAAATTGAGTTGGAAAAAGCCACAGAGTAAACAGAAGCGATCAACAAGTTTAAACAGAGAGGTTCCTTCCCTTTGCAGCTCAGTACAGCACAGAGCATGTAAGACTGCTCTGGGGCTCCAGCTTGTGCTTCAGCAGTTCACACCTATCTTTAGCGTGCAGAGGGCAGTCATCCATCCCTAATCAAAACTGTCAAAAAGGCAAAATGCTGCAAACCTGTCTGTGACTGAAGTGAAAGGTGAGGAGTAATTCATAAATTATAAGCACTGCTCAAGGAAAGTCCATTTCTTTGTCCTATTTTCCAATGAAATAGAGAGATTCAAAGCTTTTGTTATAATGAGATGTATTCCTTTTGAACAAATACCCTGGTGAAGAATCTAATCTGTTGGTCAACATGAATTGAACACACTGGAAGATGTTGACTGAGTCCCTGTCAATAAGACATTGGTGGATGAAATAACTAATTGTACTGCTATGAATTTGGGAGGATGTGAGAGCTCAGGATTTGTTCATACTAATTTTACTTTGAGGCACGAATAGTCTCTGCCCAGTGATCACTCGTCCTGTAATACCTGAGTCCTGAGGAGCAAAATGGCATATTAAGCGTTTTCTCTTTGTTTGATTCTTCTTTCTGATGACCTGTATTCTTCTAACAAGTTTGTATTATTGAATTCTCTGTGATGCAGTGCGTCATGTAATCAGTATTATTTGTTCTGTTTTGAGGTTGAAAAAGTATACCAAGAATCAATTTTGTAGCTTTTCTCTCCAAAGTTGGGCAATGGAGGATAATACATAAGCTGTACTCACAGCTATCTTCTGAGCAAGAAGTGAAGATCAGAACATAATAATCACATGTATACGCTGGAAAAAATGTGAGAACCCAAACTCTAAGTACACTATACAAAATGTAACTGTAGCACAACACAGCTGCCAATAATTGAGTTAGCTGATGTATGGCTTAGTGTGATTTAAGGGTCAGTGTAATCAGGACAAGTCTTGTATAGTGTAATGCTAACTCATGTTGCTACCTTCTTTTCTTGGGTGGCATTTGTGCTGCAGGCCCATCTGTACAGTACTAAATTGAAAGTCTTTCCTGAAGTAAAACTCACAGTTGAGCCCGCAGGAATGAGGATTGTAATATAGGGTCCACAATCAATTCATATGTGCTGAAACTTAAGTTATTATGTCATTGATTGAATATATTGTTTCATTTCCTAGCTATGTGTAGTTTTTAGCTCTAATTATAGCAAGTGACTTCATCAAAGAGCCATCGCTCTGTATGAAAAATGGTATTACTTTCAGAGGGCTCAAGTAGTGTAGTTTTGAACCCACTCATAGCCTTCAGCTCCCAGAGAAGGTGGTATCAGCTGTGATTGTACCTGGAAGTTTCATATTTTTTTACATTCTTGTACTTTTTAGTGAAAATTGGCAGCTATTCTGTTTCATGCCACATATGTAGCCAACGTATGTAATGGATTTGATTTGATAAAACCTCTTCACAACGTATAGTTGCTTCTACTGTAGTAAATAGGCCTCTTCTGTACCTATCCTTTTTTTAAAAGTTCAGGAGATTTGTTATTTTTTATTTAATAAGTTCCTGGAAAGCTAAGGAACATGTTCTGGGGTAACGGCTGGAGTAGTTGAGACACAGAAAAATGCCTGGGTACCACTTGAACTTTAACCTTAACTGAGTATATGTGTATTGTTTTTGGTTTTACTAGCCTGTAATAGAACTGATTACAGAGATGAGGTAAATGTATGATGACCAGGGAGGACTTTTATTTAGTTTGGCATGAATTGTGAATATGACTTCTCTTCTGGAGAGAAATTGACAATTAAGGAACAATTATATTGAGTTTATTTCCGTAACACTCTCCCACAGGTAAATGATACTAAAGGAGATCATAAATATCCAACTCTAATTTGCTATTGAACTGGAGTTAATGTGTCAGACTATGTTCTTCCATATAATTTGTTGTCTTGACAGCCTTTGTTAAGGAAATGATAATTTGCCTTTTTGCAACCTTTCACCATTCTCTTATATATGTAGTAGGCTTTGTTTTACCATCACTCTTAATTTGGATCTCGCTTCTTCTGTGGTTGGTTTGTGCCTCCAGAGGAAATTGGCTCTATTCCTGGTGGGACGCTAGTATTTTCAGTTAATGAAGTCCTGTGGTTCTGGAGGGCAATAGCAACATTTATATTGAATTTAGTGGGACAAAATTCACTCCGAGAAGTGAAAAGTCCCAAACATCCCCTCTGACACAAAGAATGACAGTGAAGCGACACGTTTGTAGTGCCCACGCAGTCTGCAGATTTCTGCCTCTTCTCAAAGGCACTAGGCTCTTTCCTTCCATCAGCATCTGTGCTCAAGGTGAAAAACTGCACAGCTGCACACTCATTTTCAACAAGAAGTAGGATTTTTCTCCATGCTCAGAGAGAAATGAGAGAGTACTTGGGCGGGACATTTTGTAATGGATGTTGTGTAGACCAAAGGCTACTGGCAGACTCCCTGTGTAGTTCTCAACATTGAAAGATCAGATCATCTCTCTTGGTCCTAACTGCTTTTAGCTGAAGTAGGTCCTTTAAGCCTTGTAATGTCCAGCATTGCTCTCAGTGAACAGTGTGAGGTGGTTATTTCTTTGAATTGTTCAATAATATTGACCAGGATGTAATGACATAGAAAAAAATGAAATAGTGTTTGTGGACTCAGATAGAAGGAAATGACTGGATCTTACTGGTCTGGAAAATAATATTGAGTTCTTCTTCACCAGTAATACCATTAGGATTTCAGTGTGATGTGAATAAGTCCATCTGAATGGCCAAGAGTTTATGCAAATGTTGAAACATCAGTAACAAATTAAATCATTTGTGCTCTATAAGTATCTAATTATACAAAAGGAAAAACAACCCTGCATTCTTCTTGCCAGTTCGGCAGTGGTTTTTAAGCAAGGCTTTGTCCTGTAAAATATCTTAACATTTGGGTTTTAAATGTGAATAGTCTATGTTTCTAGACTTAAAGTCCTTTCCTTAATACTTTAAAAATATATATGGTATTGGGTTTGTCTTCATTTTGGTGGTGAAAAAAGTTGTACATTATTGTAAGGATGGTGACTTTCAGTTTAAAGTTTCCCCTTAATAACTCTTTGAAAAAGAAAGCATTTTATTTTATGGTTAGCAAATACACAATCTGTAAAACCTCTTTGATAGAATCAAGGTCCCTTGAATGTAGATGTCATCCTTCTGAAATTGTTTTTTTTAAGCTGCTTTCATATAAATTTTTTGTTGCTGGTTTTATATTTTATTTAAGGAAGAAACAAAAATTTTAATGTAGTCCTTATAAGTCTAATTAGACATGATTGATAGTTGATGAATTTTGAATATAAGATACTGTGGGGCATTTCTGCAAGGTATTCATCCTGTTTCTTTATAAACATTTTTCTTTTTACACCTCTTCGTGATATATTTATGAAGGCAGACAAATGAGATGTGAAATAGGAAGATTCTGGTAAATTCTTTTTTGTTTGTGTATGTGAGCATGTGTGTTTACAAATATTGTGTATGTATAAAATACTACAATAATATGTTAAGTATTTTGTAGTTCACAGGTAATTATTTTTTTCTTATATTCTTTCTGCCTTATTTTTAAACTATATCTTTCTAACATGTGAATAAACAGCTGATTGTTCATTGTCTTTCATTTTAATTAAGAAAAATGATTCCTGTGAGAGTTAAAGGCATTGTGGTCATGTTGTGTGTAAATAGGAGCTAAAATATTGTCCTCTTATGCTGTATTGTCGTCTCCTGTTTTCGATGAGGCTTGGGTTTCACTCTGCCCAAAGAGAATATTTAATTGATATCATTGAAAGGCTTTTTTTTTCTTCCACTATTTTATTCATTTGAAGCATTCAGTGGTGCGTGGAGACACAGAGGTAGCAAAGCGGGCCATATGCTTTGTGAAAGGCAGACTAATAGCACTTTTGATGGACGTCTGATTTTTAAAATTCTGTATCTTTCATTAAAATTTACATGTAAAGTGAGGGCAAGCACAGTGACATGAAAGCTAATGGAAGTTGCACATCTTGACATAATAACAATCACAAGAAACTGGAGATCCCAGATGGCAGCTTGGCCTTTGCCATCCTTTTAATAAGCTACTAACTGCTAATTATTGCACTCTTATGGGCAAGTTAATTTACTGTTGACTCTTAAAGAGACATTGTGCCTTTTCCTGGCATTTAGGTTTTTCAGTTTAGATTCGAGTGTTTTTTTGCTGCAGGTTGGAATCCTTCCAGCGGACGGTAACAAAGAGGCAAAGAAGCAGAGAAGGAAATGGAACATAATAAGCAATGTTTTCTTTGATAATAGTAGAATATAGGGTTGTGGGCTTTTCTAGGGCATGAGTTTAGGCCTGAAAGGAACACCAGCATGTATATTGAGTCCAGGATTTAGGTTTTGTATTTAAAAGAAAGCCCTTACTGCAGTTACTATTATTGTTAAAAATAAACAGAACATCTTTTCTTTAAATGATTGAAACTTGAGATTCTGGAAATGAGATAAACTAGAAATAGAAAATCAAAATTACAGGTTAATTTGTGTTACCTGGCAAAATTTCAACCCATAATTCTTAAACCTGAAACATCCACTATATTTTTGAAAAAATTCTTCATTTTCATGTTACTTACCTGGTTGTCATAATTCTGGGAAGTAGTATTATTGGTAAAACATATTTTAAAGTGATCTTTTTCTTCTTCCAGTTGAAAGGGACATTTGATAATGAGACCAGTCAGGGAGAAGTTTTGATCTAAGAAACTATTTAGGAATGAAGGAACAGCTGCAGTTTAAATGGACTCTAATTCTCACAGTTAATGCTGTTTTGTGAATGCATGATTTTCTGTGACAACATTTGGGAGGAGTGATCGTGGGTAATAGCTTATTTCCTGGGCTTTATGGTAATGCAGCAAAGTGGTGATAATGCCATCAGGAACTGAAATAGACCCCTGTCACACACATCAGACAACCCTGCAAAAATACAAACTCTGGTGAAAGAGGGGAGTTTCCTGTTTTAAGACTCATTGGGGCCTTTTGTGGACTAGGGTGATAACATTATGGTATTGAACAGCTTAGAAAATATTTGCTGTGTAAGCTGGATCTCATGCATTAACAGTGCTTAGAAACAGCAGTGTTATTTGCAGTGTTTTACCAGATAGTAAATATTTTGACTGGAGATTAGTAAATATCATGCCATACAAACGGTTGTAAAATTATTGCTGTGAAGAAGGTCAGAATTTCTCAAATCATCTAGCTCATCCAGCATTGTCTGTGTCAGTTATTTCATGTCTAATGGTGTGTTTTCCAGGAGGCAACACACCAACATTTGAGGGATGGTCTGCTCTCAGTGGAGACGGAAGATGGAGATCATTGCAGCTTCAGGGACGCAAGGGTTAATGTGTCAGAAGCCACAGAACCCCCTGAAAATGGTCATGTAGGGGTTAGGACTTTCCTCCACAAAAGATGGCTGGATCAGTAGCTTATCTGAGGTGCACCTACACCAACACACATAGCATGGGCAACAAACAGGAGGAGCTGAAAGCCGTTGTGCAGCAAAAAAAGTATGACATAGTTGCCATTGTGGAAGCATGATGGGATGAGTCACATGACTGGAGTGCTGCTTGGAATAGCTACAGAAGGGATAGGCAAGGGAGAAGCAGAGGGGTAGCCCTGTGTGTTAGGGAGTGTCTTGATTAGAGATCAATGATGGTGAGGATAGGGTCAAGGGTTTATGGGTGAGAATCAGGGAGAAGGACAATAAGACCAATAATGTGGTAGGGGTCTGTTACAGACTGTCCAACCAAGATGAAGAAGTAGATAAAGTATTTTATAGGCAGATAGGAAAAGTCCCACAATTGATATCCGTCATTCTCATGGGAGACTTCAATTTACCAGATATCTGCTGGAAATATAGCGCAGCAGAGAGGAAACAGTCCAGGAGGTTCCTGGAGTTTGTGGAAGATAACTTCCCAACACAGCTGGTGAGAGAGCCAAGTAGGGAATGCTACAGGCTTGGGGATGAGTGTCTGGAAAGCTGTCTGGTACAAGAGGACCTGGGGATGCTAAACAACAGCTGGCTGAACATAAGCCAGCAGTGTGCCCAGGTGGCCAAGAAGGCTGATGGCTTGCAGGCTTGTATCAGAAATAGTGTGACCAGCAGGACCAGCGAAGTGATTGTGCCCCTGTATTTGGTGCTGGTGATGCTGCACATCAAATACTGTGTTTAGGTCTGAGCCCCTCACTACTAGAAGAACATGCTGGTTCTAGAGCATGTCCAAAGAAGGACAATGAAGCTGGTGAAGGGTCTAGAGAACAGGTCTTATGAAGAGTGGCTGAGGGAGCTGGAGTTGTTTAGCCTGGAGAAGCCTGGAGGGAGACGTGATCACTTTCCACAGCTATCTGTAGGAGGTTGTAACGAGGCAGGAGTTGATCTCTTCTTCCCAGTAGTGAAATGGAGGCTCAAGTTGCACTAGAGGAGATTTATATCGAATATTAGAAAGTTTTTTTTTCACCAAGTGGGCTGTAAAACATTGGAACAGGCTGCCCAGGGAGGTAGTGGAGTCACCATGCCTGGAGATATTCAAAAGACATGTAGATGAGGTACTGAGAGACATAGTTTAGTGATGGGCTTGGCAAATGTTAGATTAGAGGTTGGATTTTATGATCTTAAAGGTCTTTTCCAACCAAAATGATTCTATGATTTACCCCATATCAATATTCTGCCTTTTTATTCTGATTTTGGCAATGCATCATTGCTAGTTTCTGACCTTCCTATGACACTCACCACCTTTCATTGATTTGGCCATACTCAACTCTTTCATGGGGCTAGGGGTTCCTTCTTATGCTAACTTTCATTTCCACATTTGTTTTAAGAGCCTTGATAGTTCTGAGTGCATGTATCCAAATAGAGGCCAGTACTGATAGGCTATCAAATAAGGGAAGATCATTGAAAATACCGCTACAGAGAGCAACGAATCAGTTGTGAATCCAGCACTACCAGGCTGTACCGTATGCATTAGATTTTGAAACCTTTTTGTTTTGAAATTGTTACAGAAAACTTATCCTGCAAGTTGTTGCGCTGTGTTCTCTAAACAGCTGGTGAAGTCCATAGAAATTAAAGCTGTTTTGCACCTGAGGATGTGTTATGTACCTGTAGGGATAAAGTCCTCAAATTGTGTTTTAGGAGGATTTTCTGTGAGATGTTGATCTGTACTAGATATACTTTATATACCAAGAAGCTTGTTGTAATGGTATTAAGAGCTCAGTTCTTCACTGCACTGCAAGGATTTTATTGTGGTGTAACTGATATTGAAGCAGAGGAAATGCATTGATGTAAAAGAAATACTGCAGGAAAGAATCTGCCTGTGAGACTGTTCCAACACTAACCTGAGGGATTCTGGATCATTCTCACAAAATGATGGCCCTAGTTCTCCTCTTGTTAAAGTAAAAAGACTGCAAAGCATTTAACAGAAACAGTCTTTTACCAGAACTGCTTTGTGGGGAAAAGCTTTAAACAGAACTGGTACTTTGAGAATTTGTGTACACAGTTGTCACCATTAAAAAAGTCAGTAGCATTTGCCAAGCAGTACCACACCGTGGTGCCTGAGATATCGCTTTTCTCTTCTACAGTAGAGCAAGAAGACTGTATGTAGTATATGTAGGTAAGTGTTTACGATTTGATTCTGTCAATTGCATGCATTTTAATCGAGCTTTTCTCTCAAATCACAGTTTGATTGGGCAGCTGCTTGTGGGTCAGATTTTTTCTAAAGGAAAACACAATTCCTTTTAATTGATCAAATTAAGTCTTTTAGAGTCTTTTTACTGAAGACTCTAAAAAAACATTTCAGTATTTGTTCTAAAATCATATGGCTCTGTGATTGTTAATTGTTAGTAGTGGTAACAAAAATGTATAATTTGAATGTTAAAATAATTGTATTTTAAAAAGAAGAGACGTGGTCTTATTAAGTACAAGGGAATTGTATTAAGCAAGCATTATAAAGCACACACCTTTATTTCCCCTAATTACTAGTATATTAATAATGACCAGGTTAATGATGAATGTGCTGATCTCCAGCTGGGATCAGACAATTACATTTGATTATGTAAAGAGTTGTAAAGAGTATGCTGTAAGCCTTGAAATATTAAAACTTGGCTAGAATAAATATCACTGAAGAACCTTTGTCTTTTACATGTGTATTCAGCTGCCAGTTCTCTGAACAATTCTTGGTTCACTCGGTAATGTTGGGAATCAAACTGTGAACAGTTATTTTCCAGCCCTGTGAATGTTGATAAAAGGATCTTGCATAGCTGTTGGCTTGTCCTGTGAGGGGAGAGCACATTGCTGCATCACAGCACAGGGATTACAGGCTCTCACTTAGCTCTGCATTAAAGATGTTGCAAGCTTGTATAAAACCCAGGGCAGCACCTAGCATTGCCACGCATTTGCATTTCCAAGCTCTGACAAAGGGCACACATGTTTCAGGCACCAGTGCCTTGCGGGACTGGCCAGCTCCATTGTCCAAATAATACATTTATCTGACCATTTTCAGCTACACATTTATTTTGAATCGTCTTACTCCACAGACAGTCTCAATGAAGTCTGTAGGCATGTCAGCCAAGTTGCTCTCTATATCAGTTTTTTGTCTCTCAGTTTACATTTTTTTTTCCCCTCAGAATTTGTTCAGTTCCTAAATATCCACTGATTAATCTTCATTGCTGAATTGCTGAAAAGTTGCATAACTTCCATTATTTGTCTCCTGTCTCCTGGAATACTGTCATAAAGAACACTTTCTGGCATTGATCATCTGCAGTTTGAACAAAATATCATTATTGGCACAACATGACAGACCATTTATGACAGATTGTGGAAAAAATCCTCCTAAAGTTAGAAAAATCAGAATGTTCAAATTGCAAAGATCTCTTTAAAAATGACTTGTTATACTTAAGGTACTCAATTCCAGGCTTAGCATTTCAATTTCTCAGTCAATTTTATATTACATGTAATACTAGAGACATAATCAGTAATTTTTCTTTGCTACATTCTTGTACCTTATTTGTTCTGTCTATTGACTCCATCTTTAAAAGCGATATATTTTAAGGGAGTTTTGTGGATGCCTCATTTCCTGCTGTGCCACACGATATGTCCATAATGGAATGAATGTATTATGAGGTGGATGTGCTTATCATACTGTTGGCCAAAAGTATGACTTTTCTATTAGTGCCGGTTTCTTTGGAATTCCAAATATTGATTTTTTTTTTCCTTTTTATTTGGTAGAGGAAAAGAGAATAGTGAAGAGACAGTCTCTGATTTTATTTCTTTTTGTCTCCTATTTAAACCAGTGTAGTTTTCCTACTGATTTTCTCCTTCAGGTGTTTGCTATCAATCTGCTGGGTTAAACTTTGTGCTATTCTATCAGGCAAGTTTGGTAAATGTTGATCAGTGCATGAAATCAGTTCTTAAATGGTTGCAAAATTGCCTTCCTTCAGACTGTTTTGATCACAAGGGCTTTCAAGTGTCAAAGTCATTTTGAGACCTAGATAGATAAAATGCATGAGCACTAAGCTTTTTCCAGGATAGAATAAATAAATGTGTTTTCTACTGTGTGCTCTGCCTTTGATAGCAATTTGTTAAAAGGGAAAAAAAAAGAAAGGCAATGATATTAAGTATTTACAAGAGTGATTTAGTTGTGTAATCTTGTGCTATGCATCCCTGTTTAATAGCGAAACCAGCTACTGCTGAAGTAAATGCCATTAAACTGGTGGTGCTGTGAAGGTCACTGCCTATACAATGTCAAAGCAATTTATAGAGAATAATGATTTTTGTCGGCTTTCCAATGTACCAACCTCCCTCCTTTTTGTCTCCTTTTCCAAAAATAACTGAAAAGAAATTTATTTCAGGAATCACTTTCTCTCTGACTCTTCTCCCATCTGACTGATTCAGGAGCCTGAAATCTCTTTACAAGTTTTCCTATTGACGTGCTCAGTGGATAAACACCAATTCCCTTCTTTCTGGCCTTGAGCTCATTACAGCTTTATTTTCTGGGATTTCCTGTTGGCCATTTCTCAGTAGTTCATTTTAAGAGATGCTGAATTATGACCCTCGCTCTTATGAGTGGTTGCTTCTCTCCCCTGTGCTATTTCCAGCCCCACTTGTCTGCAATTCTGCTGACAATTATTTCTTTTGTGTGCTATCACCAGCAGTGTACACATAGTGTGTTGACATCCCACCAACTTCCTATCCTGATAAGTGTCTCACAAATGCTTGGAGTACCTTCCTAGTGTTATGCTTAATGGAGAGGCCTCAGAAGTGAAAGATATGCTCTTTGCTTGGTGGCTGGCTTTCCCTGTGGATTGTCGGGACCTTTGTGCCTCTGCGGCAGTGGAGTGCGGACAAAAGCCCTTCACCTCTGCACAAGGAGGCTGCTGCATTGATGCTTACAGGGTGTCCTGAAAACAACACACAATGAGTACAAAGCATTATTATTCAGCTTCACATCTGTCCAGTAAGAAGGTTAATTATTTGTTTTCCTTGTTTTACAGTTGAATAAGCAGAAGCACAGAGAGCTGGAGAGAACTGGAGGAGAACGGGCAATAAATGCCAGAGTTCTCTTGTCCATTCCTGTTTCTGTAAGCATCAGTGCAATCTATCTTATAAACCAACAAATATTTTGCTTGTTCTACCAAGGACTCTCCCAATTAGATTCCACTTGCTAAAGCAATTATCTTAAGAAGATTAAAACTATATTTATCTATTGACAGACATGTACATGACTGTAGAAATAGTGATTGTATATTACAAAGGGAACAACAGATATTCTCTGTGACAAAAATCTACAGAATGAAAAAACTCATAATGCAGAGGTGCCCTAAATGTAGTGTGTAAGAAGTTTGGTGGGAAAGTACGTATAAGCACACAGAGACAATGTGTGTTTCTCCTCAAAGGCATTAACTTTAAGGACAAGTGGAAAAGAAAGAAGATATTTAAATAGTCAAGGACTGGAAATGGTGTTTTTTAGTTACAGGGAAGGATTTTTCAGTTATGAGAAGAAGAATGGATGTACAACATCAGCAGTGGAAAGAGAAGGAAAATGGAATGAATGGGAAGGGAAGCAGAGGGAAGGGTAGTAGAAACATATGTACTCTTATCTGGGGAAATGTCCCAGATAAAATGGTGGGAGAGGAATCTGCCATGGACACTGGTCTTCTGGACAGAATGAGGTGAAAAAATATTGCTAAACATTATTTTTAAATTAATATTAAGTAGCTAGGTATTGGTAGTTTATTTTTGTTCTTTGATTTTTTGTGACATGTCATTCCCCAGTGTACACAGAAGACTAAAGCCTTCATTTACTGAAATGGCTATTCATGACCTCCTCCTCTAAGCCCATTAGTAGACCTTTTATCTGTTGTGAAAGAGGCTAGTTCAGCAGGGTGTCAGGAGTGGATATGTATGTGTATGTGCATGGTTGATTCAAACCTTACAATTTCCTTTAGTCTGTTTTATCTGGTTCTTTGTCTCTTTTTATGCAAGTCTATGATTAGTATTGAGCTCTTCCCAGAATGCTGGCAATTATCTCACAGGTGAAAGGATTAAGAAAGAGCAGTGAGAATTACACTGGGATTAAAAAAGACTGCCTTTGGAGTGTGTTTGTGGATGTGTTTTTTCTTTTTCCCTAAGCAAAGAGGAGAGAAACTAGCTTAGCCTTCAGGTCTCTCTAGGGAAGAAAGTAATACCCTTGAATACAGAAAAGTAGCATCTCAGCTTGGAAGGAGGTCGTGCTGAGAAAGGAAAGGTAATGTTAAAGAACAAGATTTAGAGTGCTCAGTTCAGTTGTTCATTGCTCTGATTTTGCTTTAGACAGTTCTGATTGCCCACAGTGAAACTCATTTTCTCCATGTGTGAAATGGAAGTAGTGATAACTTTCCTATCTTATATTGCATGAAACCAAATTAATTAATCTGTAAGTGTGCTAGGTAGGTTTTTGGGTAGTAAGTACAAAAGAAAAGGACAGAATATTCTTCTCATGCCCCATGCTGTGTTCACATATCCAACCACATGGTGTCAGATATGGTTAGTGGTGTGTTATTTCTAGCCCTTTTTTGTAGTTTAAAGGAGGAGACTTTAAAGATCATCTTGTTTCAGCCCCCCTGCCATGTGCAGGGACACCTTCCACTAGACCAAGCTGCTCAAAGTCCCATCCAGCCTGGCCTTGAACACTTCCAGAGATGAGGCATCCATAACCATCTTAGGCAACCTGCTCACAGAAAAGAACTTCCTCCTAATATCTAATCTGAATCCACCCTCTTTCAGTTTGGAGTCATGACTCCTTGCCCTATTATTTGAAGCCTTTACAAAAAGTCCCTTTCTGGCTTTCATCTAGGCCTCTTTTAGGTGATGGAAGGTTGCAGTAAGGTCTCCCCAGAGCCTTCTCCAAGATGAACAACTCTCTCAGCCTGCTTCATAGGAGAGGTGCACCAGCCCTCTGATCATCTTTGTGGCTCTCCTTTGGATCACTCCAACAGGTCCATGTCCTTCTTACCTTGGAGGCCGCAGGGCTGAACACAGTGCTTCAGGTGGAGTCTCATGAGGGGAGAGTAGAGGGGCTAGCCCTAAGTATTTTGCGCTTAACAGAAGAAGGCAGTGAAGGACAGAGATTACCTGATTTTCCACAGAGATAGAGTGAGCTACTAGTGCTGGGAACAGGGGCTCAGATTACGGTTGGTACAGAGTTACTGAGCTGAGTATGCTTTCAATTGAACACACTAGATACAGCAAGTAAAATCAAAGCCATATTTAGAAGTAGGCCTAAGCAATATTATTCTTAGATAATATAGAATTTGCTTCTGTTGCATTTTCTTGGTCTTTCACAGACAAATATTGTTCATTAAAGAGTCCCTACTGCATTTGAGACACTGGCTTGCCAAGAAATGGGGAGGTTAACTTTCACTGGACATGTAGATTTTGCTTTGGTAACTTTAGAAAAAGCAGAGGGGAAACACTGGAAAACAAGACTGATTCAAGAGTCTCTTATTACAAGATTGTCTTTTCACTGAGCTGCATATTTATTACATGGCAAGGCTCTAGTTGCAGGCCAGTGATTGCCTAGGTTCAGGTGTTTACCTATCAGCTTCTGGGATAACACATAAACAAATGTAAATGGAGACAGTTACTCAGTCCACTTATAAAGACGTTTTACTGTAGGACTCCAGCCTTGCCAGGATACAATGTCCAAACCAAAGCAGGCAGCAGACTGTTGTGCCAAGTGACAGAGTGCTCTGCCAGTGTTATCACTGCTGCCACTGCTGGAAATGTTTAGAAATGATAACATGAGTCTTCAGCAGAGGCAAAACAAAGGGTCTGAGGGAGTTGGCACAGTGAGAAATGGGTCAGGGAGAGTCAGTCTGCTTTTTTATCCGTTCATGGTACCCTTTCCTGTCAAGTGTTGGCATGGTGGGATGCTCAGGGAGGGAAAGTGCCAATCCCTCTTGTTCTGAGGATTCATATTTTCCCCCTTTTTAACGCTTTCCTCCCACCTTTCTGGCATTACTTCAAAGAAAGAGCTGTAAGTATACCTTTTCATATTATAATTTCTAGTGTATGAGACCTTGAAGTCCACAAGATATCTTTGTGCTGTATAGGATGATAATGAAATACATAAGAATTAGTCAAACCCAGAGGTAGTGGGGTCATCAGTCTTCTGTTCTGTGAGGCTGTGAAATCTTTATGGACTTGCCTAACAGTTATGGTGCACTGTGTGTATGTCTCAACCATATTATCTATAACATAACCATTATAACATAGCCTCTAGTCCTTGCCTGCTCTTGTTTCTTCTGCTCCTGTATGCTATGCTTAGGACAATAAAAAGCTATAGCAGCTTTTCAACAGTTAAGATTCTGTGCATAGCTAAATTCTAGTCCTTCTCCAAACATTTCCATGAACTGGCTTTCAAACTGTTTCTTAAAAGCCTTATCAGCCACTAATAAAATAATGGAAACAATATTAAGAATAATGAATCTGTAACTATACAGAGTAATAGAACCATGAGCAATCATCAGCGGCATTTAGTAAACACAGCTCATAGAAGACTTTGATTACTTTTGGACTGAGTTACAAAATTAGTGGATGAAAGGAAGACAGTGGTTGTGATATATCTAGACTTCAGCATGCTATTTGACAAAAAGCCCTATATAATCTTACTTGAAAAAAACAATTAAAATTTGGCTTTAGCATGAAGAGTTTTCTAAAATAAATTAGCAATACAAAATTCAACAGCATTTGTGTGAACTGGGAAGGCTAGACAAATTGGAAGTTACTGTCATTTCTGTCTAGTGCTTTACTCAGTGATCACAAAGAGAGGAAGAAATGACATATTAATGAAATGTGTAGATTTGAATAGAATGGGAAGAATTACAATCATCAGTGTGGATAGAAAACACCATAAATGTCGCATAAGTGCCATGACATCCTTTATAAAGCAGTGGGTAGATAATTCATCTGTAAAACATCTGATAGGCAGCACCTAGACTAAACTGTTAAGGACCTTAAATGCTGTAAGGTGGAGATATGTCAAACAATTTGTAAGCATTTTGAAAGGGCTTGATTAAGATCATGCATGACTTGATTATGAGTGAACAAGGAAAGACCTAGTATGTGTAGCTAAACTTCATGCTGAGAAAGTGGCAAGATTTGAAATCAAGGCCATCTCTAAGCGCCAACAGAATATAAATGCACAGAAGGTAAAAAAAAAAAAAGAAATGATCTTGATGTTGTCTTGGAGGAATTACCTAGAAGAGGTGCTGCTCGATCATACAAAGCTGTTCTAGATCCCATATCAAGAGGGAACATCTTGTCAATCAGAACTACAGCATTAGCTTATATAATACCAAGTGATGAGATGGGAGCCAGTGAGTTTTGAGTCTTTCTCTTCCACATGTAGTAGACATGGAATGGCAACTTAGGTGAGGATAACTTAAGTCTTTCCAATTCTTCAAAACTCAAATGTGTCATAATATAAATACGTAGATATCCTTCATTTTCTAGAGGTTCTTTATCTGCTGCACAATGAAATCCTGCTTGTGTTGCTCTAGTTGTCTGTATCTCTGAGGGAGTAATAATCTGTTGTTGTACCAGCTAGCAATAGCAATATGAAAATAGTCCACCAAATGCAAGCAAAATAAAGGAGACTGGATGGTTTGTCGTAACTACATTAATGCTAATGCACTACCAGGTTCTTTTTTTCTTTATCCATGTGTTAATTTTGTTCTTCGCTCTCCTCATCTTTTCTAGCTTAATTACCCTCCCCAGACTAGAGGCTGCTGCTGCCTTTTGGCTTCATTACCAGCTTTCATTTTCATTAAGAACCTTGCGCTAATGGACTGTTATAAAATGCAGTCATCACTGGCAGGTGCTGCCAAATGACTCTCAGCATGATGGCATTTCTGTGCAATGAAGCAGACAGTCTGGACACTGGATTTGTGGAGTATCCGAGGGCTTGTGATAGAAGGAGAAGGGAGAAAAGTTTGGTGGACCAGAAGTCCTCAAATGTTCACATGAACAATGATGGGAGGATACTATGAGCAGTGGGTGTGTTCTGAGACCTCCACTGGCGCCAGCACCTGCTCAGGTTGCAAATATCACAGAACAGCCAGATCTGTCGTAGTGGTGGAGCCCATGTTACAAAATCCTAATCCTTATAGCCCTCCAGTTTAGAAGGAAATGAAAATCTGAATGCCACCTCATTGACTGAGTGAAATCATATATCAAAATATTTTTTTGTGGCTTATGTCATCCAACATTAATAACGGGAAGGCATATTTCTGCTGCAGAGATATCAGTCATAGTTGCCTTTGTGCGCCCTCTGAACCATTTAGTGATGTTGGAACAAATATTCATCTGGAAAGAGCAAGGACTTCCTTTATTGTCCTTCTAGGAGATGACTGTCCCAGTCAAAATAGCTAGAGGCCAGTCCCAAAAGGAATAGTGTCAGATTTTGACTCTTAGGAGGGGAATAACAGTGTTTCAGCTCTGAGGAACTGTAACAAAATGTCATAATTCTGTGTTGATACTGTCTTCCAAAAGACCATAAAATGTCCCCAGTTATGTACCAAAGCAAGTAGTGAGCTGGGGGACATGATGGCCTCACTTGCAGGTATGCAAATAGTGCATTTTGCATTTTCTTTTCTGGTTGTTTGTAGATTTGGTTATGCTTGTCCTTTTCTTTCTTACCAAGTGCAAGTTTAACTTCAGCTAAGTGATCTATCAATGTTTTAACAGAGAGTGATAGCATGATATCACTTGCTTTGGAAAAGTGACTTTATTAGCTCTTTTCTGTGGTTTCTCAAGGTACTGCTTCCTGCAGTAAGGGGTCGTCTTTTGCAGGTGGACTGATCACAAAGACTAGGCAAGAAACACTTGATCATACTGGCTGCAGGATGGGCATTTCAGCTGAGTGTAAGGTGTACTTTCATTTAATTTTTGACCTTTTATCAGTCCTTCCGCCACTTATGAGAAATAATGTCTTTTCACATGCCAGTGCAATTAGTCTGCAGCTGTCACTGTAAGACAATAGTATCCATATTGACATGAAATACATGACCAAATCCAGTAGTTCTTCCTTAACAGAACTTTTAATGATCACGCGGCAGATTTGTCTTACTTATTATACCACGTCATTCTCTCCATCAAGGGATGAGCTTGAACAAGACTTTTCAGAATGAGGGAAAATGTGTTTTGCTGAGGGCCTTGATCATGTGATGAAGGACATGGACATTCTGGAGTGTGCAGTGGGGCTAGAAGGAGAAGATGACTTCAGTAGGCAAAGTGTTTGCAACACAATGTGATCATGGGGGAATACTGGCAGGGGTAAGCAAAGGGACTTTTGGAGTGAGTACGGTGTGTGCATGCTGACACATGATCACCTGGGTGTCATTCCTGTGGGTGAGAATATTTGACTGTAGGCTCTGCTGGTCTTGTGTGACTCTTGCTCTTTGCAGCACTGAATAATGTCAGGAATTTCTGGCCACCTGAGCTACCCTGTAGAAGTACAGCTGCTGGACTTCCCTTCTGCTTTTAACCCTGTCTGGCATTACCACTGTGTTGTCATTTTCTAGGCTAAAGTGACTGCAGCAAAAGGCTCATTTTCTGTCTTTCAGTTAAGCAAATCTTGTAGGAAATTTCAGTGTTTTAGAATAAGGGGAAATTGCTCCTGGTTAGAAGCAAGGATAATGTAAATAGGTATTAATCTCTCTCCTTTTCTCCAGTAATTCTGTCTAGGTCACATGTAGAGCTTACCCAGCACATGCTCGACTCTGACCCTGTGTTTCTTCTGTGTCTTTTCCTTGTACTTGCATAGATGTTGTGTACATCTGGAGGATTCCACTTATAAATGATCAAAGTTAAATAAGTGCAGAAACTGGAGCTCAAATCTCTTCAAAGTGGATTAGGCTAAATAATGAGAATACATCACTGAAAATAATCTTACAGGCAGTTTGGGGCAGAACTTAAGTTCCTATAACCTGATAAGACCCAGGCAAAGGTGTTAAAGAGCATTCTAGTAGTGAATATTATTTATTAATACTGCTATTTTTATGTTCTGTCATTTTTGCATGGTTTTTTTTTTTTTTGGTTCTTGTGTTAGGCTCCTTAGTATTAGATTAATTTTGTGCTATGAAGTTTCTCAGTATAAATGAGTCTTTTCTCCTGATCCTGGCTCTTCTATTATGTTTGACTTGGAATAGTAGGAAAGTGAGAGGCCAGTACTCCTTACTCTCACACTGGCATTTCCCATCTGTGAGTCAGATTTCTTTTCCACTATTGATTTGTGATCCCATAATCACTGTATCTGTCAGGGAATGATTAGTGTCTTGTCATCCAAGGGGAGGAGGATCCCCTTAGGGAATTAGTGGTGTAGTAGTGAATAAACCCCAGATATTCTTGGCTATTTTGGGGCATTAATATCATATGTACTTTAAACTTAAAACTTTAAACTAGCCATCAAGACTGGGGTTGAATTTGACCTGATTGGTTTAGAAAAGCCCTATGATGGGCAAAGTCATTATCATCCTCCAGAAGGTGATTTACTTGTTATTGCTGGGCTGTGACTCAGGCCTTTTCTTCTGAAGGGATAAATCATTCCTAGCAGAGTAAATGTCACACAGACATATATTGGTGACTCCAGAAAAAGTTGCCCTTTAACAGCTTCTTAGTAACATTTCCCTTGCAGCGCTTGGGTAAATGCAATGACAAAATAAAGGGAGCATCTATCCCCTTCTTCTGCCGCTCTTCATCACAGCCTGTCAGTCCCACCTTGGGGCCATTCCATCTTAAAGGGAATGACTCAAGCCACTGGCAGAGCAACTAATGCTGAGCCAAAAGAAGGTTGGGCAGCGTATAAATCTCAGGCCCTGGGACAGGAGTGGACTGAGACTTCACTGCATAATCACAGAGGCCATGCTCTTTGGTGGAGTACATCAACACAACTTTTTTGGAGTTCAGATCACTAACATTAATTAACACCAAAGAAGAATCTTCTTGACAGATGAATGGAATAGGGAGCAGGTAGTGCAGGGAAGGTGATGTCACAAGGTTGAAAGCCATAAGTACTGCCAGACCTTATTCTTAGCTTTATGATTTGAGCTAATAGAGAAACAGGCTGTCTCAACATTCTTGCATATACCATCCTCATCAGTGAAATAATCTCTCGTTCTTTTATGGCAGTGGACTTATATGGAAGAATTTGGATAGATCAGGAAATTGAGGTCTTTACACTTTCTCATGCAGGCTGTCACTATGACTATAGTTACCTTGGCTGGCAATGACTGATTACACTTTCCTTCTGACAGCAAAATGAAGTAGTGGTTTTTAGTCCTGCTGTGAACATAAAAGGATAGATGTTCTCATTACAAGGCCTTGCCTCCTTTCCTGAGCCATAAGCAGTGCATGGCTGACCATTTCTCCTTTTTCTTTTTTAGGTCTCTGAGAAGGAAAGAATAGGCCTATTAAATACAGGCGAGTTCCATCCTGAGGAAGCCACATCAGTTCTTTTCTCTGAAATGTGCAAAAATGAGCAGCCAAAGCCATATCATTAAGAATGAGAACTTGTAGATGAGTTGTATAAATAAGTGAATAGGTTCTATGGTGATAAACATTGTTGTAGAACTCCAAAGGTGATCTGTACACAAGCCTTGGTATATCTTTAAAAAGGCAGACCAAAACTGGGTAATGTGAAGCTTTAGAGTAATGTAAATGTATTAAAGCCAAATGCAGTAGAGGTGATAGTGTAGGAACATGGGCCACCAAAATGATCAGGGGAATGGAACATCTTTCATACGAGGAGAGGCTGTGGGAACTGGGGCTGTTTAGTCTGGAGAAGAGGAAACTGCGGGAGGATCTCATTAACATTTACAAATATCTAAATGGTGGGTGTCAGGAGGTTGGGGCATCCATTTTTTCTGTAGTAGCTAGCAACAGGACAAGGGGTAATGGGATAAAGCTACAACACACAAAGTTCCATTTAAATATAAGAAAAAGCTATTTCACTGTGAGGGTGATGGAGCCCTGGCACAGGCTGCCCAGAGGGGTTGTGGAGTCTCCTTCCTTGGAGGTCTTCAAGACCCACCTGGAACTGTTCCTATGTTACCTGATCTAGGTGAACCTACTTCTGCAGATGGGGTTGGACTTGATGATCTGTAGAGGTCTCTTCCAACCCTACCATTCTATAATTCTGTGAACATACTTAATGAGGTTGATCATCAGTGGGATTTTGCAGGGAGAAGGTAAAAAGGAAGAAAATTCAGAACTGGGAGAAAATGTTGCTGAATTCCTATCCAGAGAAGAGAGAATTTCTTGATTTACTCTCTGGAGAAGAAAGGTTTTGCATGGGTGTAAGTGCTGCCTCACAACTCTTCAAAAAAGAGAAGTGTTGTAAGAGAATAAAAGTAGTTATAGGAGTTTATTGTCATTGTATGTCAGTTTCTAAAAATGGAACAAATTTCTAGTTGTAATACTAAGCACCTTTCCTAACAGCAAGTGGAGATTACTGGCAAAACATTGCAGGCACAGCAACTGGGAAAATAGCGTGAAGGCAGACATACTTTACACAACTGTATGCCCTAAAGTACTTCTTTTGAGAACTGCAAGACAGACTCTACAAAAAATGGAAGAGTAGACCTGGACACTCTCCCTACAAAAATTGTCTTCTTGGATCTAAATGATGGCCTTTAGATTTGTGCAAGTCTAATGATTTCAGCTGAGTAACTCCTAGAATTGACTATTGTATCCTGTGTTGTCAGAATTCCTGAAAGAAATTGACACTGAGCAGTAGTAGCAGAAATCAGTGAAAAAGGAGAGTGAGCGCTTTTTCTCAGGAGCCTTGAATAGTAGGTTTTTAAGTTAGTGGTATTGATGCAGTCAATTTCCAAGGTCCAAAATTTCTCTAATCTTTCAAAATCTTCATGATTACCCAACTGAATCAGTGAGACTTCTATCTTTCTGGTTTTTTTTTTCTGCTAATATAGCTTAGATGTTCCCCTTCTCCTTTCCTCCCAGTACTGGAACTGCTGGCACAGGAGCATTTCCCTGACCAGCTTTTGTGCTTGGAGAAGCCTTAACTGTTTCAATTTTCTTTTTCTTTTCATCACTTTTTGGCTCTAGCTGTTGTATTTTATTACTCCAAACTTTTCCTCAAAGTAGAGGTGGTATGAAAGAGATGACAGAAAGTTTTGTTGTGTTAATAAAATCTTAGACACCATCTCCTCTGCTTGCTCTCTTTGGTAAGAATCCAGGAAAAGGCAGAACCATTTAATAAGTAAGCCAGATACTAAACCAAGTTTGTAAAGAGAAATGTGAATCATAGGAGTTAAGAATCTGTGAAAGCACCTCATCCATCTCACCACCAGTGCACCACTGCTTTGAATGGCATAAAATGAAAATAGTAGTGTCCTTATAATACCCTTTCTGCTGGTGTCATGTGAAGAAGGGTTTCTTGTGTGTGTGTCTGTGTATGTGAGCATGTGTGGGCAGCTGGCTCATTTGGTGCTTAAGTATTCATTGGCAATTGCTGTCATTGTTCCTCATTTTATTAGCTTTTGCCAAGTAGTTCCACTTTTACTAAGGGCAGCAGGGTTTATGGGAGCGGTATTTCTCACAGTGTCAGAGATAAAATATCAAGCTAATGACAGACTCTTGGTAATGTAAATCGCAAAAGGGAAGCAATCTTGATTTCAAGAAGTCCTGCTTAGGAATGTTAAGGCTCCTGTTGCAGAAACAGCCAGTGATATTCAGTACACTTCATGCTCTCAAGGAAGAAAAATGATTTGTCTTAAGTGATGGGAGTGGAGGGCGGGAGAGATTTAATTTCAGTTTCTATTTTCCTTGCTAAATAATAACTCAGACTTTCTCATACCTGGAGTCTCATCCTAAGAGGAGCTAAGCACCCAGGACTTTGCTGGTGTTAGAGTTTGAGTTGTCTGGTTTCCTACTGAATGAAACCTCTGCAAACAAATGCTTTTGAAACAGGCTTTCTGTTGTGGAAGGGGCAGATAGGGAAAGGAAAAAAAGACAAAATTGTTCTCCCTAGTCAACTTCCTTTCCCTTTTTGTTATCTGTAAAACAGTGGGGTTTTTTTTTCAATATTAAGAAAATCTCCTCCCTTTGGCCTCATGCAGGTTCTCCCAAAGTGGAGCAAAGAGGAGGAAAGTGTGGCAATGTAATTGTTTTCTGGGGAAAAAGACAGATTCTACCCTAAGGTTACACATGTCCCTCAGTATTAGAACTAGACTGCAAGACTAAATTGCTTTTGAGGAGTCAAAGTGTAGGTTAACTTCGCTAGGACACCCTAGCTACACTTTGTCTCATTTGTTCCAAGGTCTTATAACTTGATTGTTCTAAAGACCTCCCTAGGATAACACATACATCAATAGAATAACATAAATACATGGCATACAGTATCTAGCATGTGCTTTATGTGTATGTGTATTCTGAGGCATTTGGAGGAGCTGCTGTCATGCCACTGTCATACCACTGTCAGGATCAGACGAATGAAGACAGCGGCATTTGGCCTTGCATGAAAATCAGGGCATGATCACGAAAAAATCAAGGACAGAGTGTCTTACAGTAGCACAGAAGTAATTGCAAGATGATGAGCTGAGCACCTTCATTTGGAAGCAATGTTTTGAGAGGGAGAAGAAGGTAAAATCCCTTGCAGAAGGTAGTCGGAAGAGCTGTCTGCCTCATCTTGGCATAAGCACAAGCCCTGAGTTTTTAGAACATTAAAACAATGATGAAATTAGACCATGGATTCTACTAATTCAGCGCCGATCAGCTTCCCCACTTCTAGTAACAATTAAATGCTTATCTCGTCCTTTCACATGCATTAAATTAATCAGCCATGAGCTAAAAGTAATGCAGTACTTAGGCTGAGACCCACCATGTTTTCCTTGTAGCTTTGACCTCTGTTGGTTCAATACATGTTCAGAGGACTGAGAATATCTGTGGAAAAAGCCTGTATAATATTTCTTACAAGAAATATCACACTATAGTACTCAATTGTGCCACTTCAGTGAGAGGTCAGTGGAGGAGAGGGGATGTTGTGGTACAATAGGGAGAATTGTGGTTCAGCTAGGGGAATTGTGATGATGTATGTTCAGCAGTGCTTACATATTAAGCTAGGTAATATCCATCTGCACAGTAAAAGACAATCCTGAACAAAAAACTGTAAAGAAGCCACAGAGCAAACAGGGGTTGGAAGAGGAGAAAGGCTGGTCATTAGGAGATACAGAAAAGGAAGGATGTAAAACTTGTCTATCCTAGCTTGTATCCCAAGCACTTGATGAGCTTATGCCTCAGGACCGCCGAGAAAAATACCTGCTGAAGTCAAATAGATTTGAGGATAAATGTATTTGAGCACTACGTTTTTCTAAGACATAGATGTATGTTCTGGCAGAGGCAATCTTATGGCCTCTCACTTCCTAATCTGAGTCATCCACATGTGAGGATTTTCTTCAGTGTTATAGGATAGTACCAAGTAGGACTTAACACTTGATGCACAGGAGTTGCATTTGACTTTTTAGTGTAGTATCACACCTGGGTTAAGGTGACCACATTGTTTCTTGGCCAGAACTGACTTACACCTAGCCATCTCAGAGGATGCCAGAGCCACTTTGCAAGTGCCTGTTGATGACTAGGTAGATGTGTCCTCAGTTTCTAGTGCCTTTGTCCCTCCTTGTGAGGCTGCACACACAGCTTGAGAGACAGCTAAGATGTCTTTTGGGTGCAGATGTTAGATCTGGACTTTCCAGAGTTATCATAGTACCAGATCTGTCACTTTTACTTTTTATATGGTTTTGGTCATGTCTCACAACCACTCCCTTGTGTTTTGCCTTTTGCCAGTAAGTTGGAACTTATACACTCACTCTAGGATGCTTTTAGGATTAATTTGCTTCTAAAAGCACAACATGAACAGCTATGAAGATCTGTACATAAACAATAGTTAGTAAATAGGGTTTTTTGGTAAAGCACCCTGTTGGTTTTAAATTACAGTATTTGTTACTTTTTTTTGGTGGTCCTTTTCCTAAAGAAGAGCCAGCACTTCAAATGGAGGAGATGAAGTATTGCAGTTAAGATACATCAAAATATTGTTATGACATGTGAGCTTGGAAGCTGCAGTCCAGATCACAGATCCTCTGCAGTGTGAAACTCAAAAGTAGAGCTGAGAAAGGCCATGTCCAAGAAGGTCCACCATTTTATTTCCTGTGTCTTTACACTGTTAGCATACTCTGCCACACATCTGAGTCCTACTTGGATTTTCCTTACCACAGGGCACAGCCTTTTCTTAATGTTAGTGTGGTCTATTGCAGTCAAAATGGTTTTGGAAAGTCTTAGGAGTACATACAGTCACGTCTATCTCAGGAACAAACTTACCATGATTTCGGATGCTATGAAATTAATGATGACAAATAAAATATGTGCTACAAATAAGCATACTACAAATAAGTGTACTGCATAGGAGTGTGGGTCAAGGAAGCTTGCTCAGCTTTGTCTGACTCTGTGATATTATTCTTTCAATTTTAGGTACCTTATAACTGCTGTAAAGGAGTAGTTCTGCTTAGTGTTTTTTCCTACTGATCAGCAAGAACACTACTACTTTCATCAACATGTTGCTGTTTGCGCTTCTGGAACAGGGAAACAGTCTGCTATAATTTACATCTGTGAAATACAGAGTAAAGCTGATGGAGCTGCTGTTTAAGTGAGAGGAAACTCACCCTCTGAGTTTTCCAGGCGAGAAAAAAGTGGCAACAATGCTGTTTTCCATGTGAAACAAATACAGAATCATAGAATTGTTTTGGCTGGAAGTGTTCTTTAAGATCATCAAGTCCAGCCTTTGTCCCAGCCCTATCAACCACTAGACATCCAACTATCTCTTAAACACCTCCAGGAACAGTGACTCCAGCACCTCCCTGGGCAGCCCATTCCAATGCCTGACAGCACTTTCAGTAAGACTTTCCTCCTCATATCCAGCCTGAACCTCCCCTGGTGCAACTTGAGGCTGTTTCCTCTTGTTCTATTGTTTGTCACTAGGGAGAATAGACCAACTTCCACCTCGCTAAAACTTCCTTTCAGATACCTGTAGAGAGTGATAAGGTCTTCCCTGATCCTTCTTTTCTCCAGGCTAAACAGCCCCAGACCCCTCAGCCACTCCTCATATGAGACATGCTCCAAATCCTTTCCTGGCTTGGTAGCCTATCTCTGTATCCTCTCCAGCACCTCTGTGTCCTTCTTGTAGAGAGAGACCCAAAACTGGACACAATATTTGAGATGTGTTCTCACCAAATCTGAGTACAGGGGAATGATCACCTCCCTGCTCCTGCTGACTCATCTGTCCTGCTGTCAACTATAGGTCTGTTGGAAGCGTCCGCAGAAGAGATGGTTTGTATGCAATGGACTAAATTTAGTTTAAGGGTAAGAGAGGTCGCAAACGAATGCAGGGTAGAGTCAGTCTGGGTTAGAAGGTGGCAGTTAAGGTTTGACAGAAAACTCTGTGTGTTTGCTGTACCCTGGCTGCCATCATCAGGCAAGAACAAGGACTTTACTGATAGGCAGGGATGACAGATGGCCCCAGGGAGTACATGTACCATAAGTAGTTATGTGATATAGGGTGCACATTACAAGCAATTACAATTTGAATAAGTTAGCAATGGAAGGAGGTAGAAGACTGGAAAGCAGCTTTATTAACTCCCTGAAGTTATGTTCACAGCATTTTGAAAAAGTTTATGTATTGCTGGGAATTACAGTCATGCTGAAAAATGTCAGTGGCCAGAGAGTTTGTGATTGCAGCCTCTCTAGCAAGCAGTGCTTTGCCAGAACAATTGAAAGCAACAATCCATATAAACTTAAAATAAAAGGAATGAGGAAGATGAAGCATAAAACCCTGGACAAGGATAAACCTTGGGATAAACTCTGCCTTGGGTTTTCTTGTTGTGTTCTTTAACTTTGCTGTCCCATGAAACGAACATCCCTGGTGCTATTTATTCCGTCTAGTGCTGTGATAAGGTCATTTAATTCCAACTAAGCTGAACAGACTGAGGTTAAAAGCTGGGAGAGAAGCTTTGTGGCAAAATATCACTTTGAATTGGTGTTACATGTTTAGCTGGTATGTAAAATACTAATGATAGCTTTGCACCAGCTTTGTGCTTTTAGGCTTTGGAACATCTTGAGCAAGGAGGAGTGCAAGACTGCCATGAGTAACTTAGATCTGTCAGCTTGCAGCTGCTCACTTTGAGTGGTCTGTTGCTTGTGGTTCAACCTGTGAGCTATGCCTTCTTTTTGCTTCTACACTACCTTTGGTATATCACTTGCTACATTTTGTGAAAGGGCAGCAGAGCGACATGTGCATTTTTTATATCCCCCAGGATTCTGACTCTCCTTTTTATCTTTGCATTGTAAGAAGTCCGTGGTGGGGCTAAAATAGAATCATAGAATCATTTTGGTTGGAAAAGACCTTTAAGGTTATCAATTCCAACCACTAAATTCACACTGTGAAGCCCATCACTAAACCATGTCTCTCGGCATCCCATGTACGTATCTTTTAAATGTTTCCAGAGATGATGACTCCACCACCTCCCTGAGCAGCCTGTTTAACAACTCTCTCAGTGAAAATGTTCCTCCTACTGTCCAATCTAAACTGATGTCATTCAACACTGGAGACAACAGGCTGACCCCCCACCTCGCTACAGCCTCCTTGTAGGTAGCTGTAGAGAGTGATCATGTTTCCTCTCAACCTCTTCTACTCCAGACTAAACATCCCCAGCTCCCTCAGCTGCGCCTCCTAAGACTTGTTCTCCAGACCCTTCACCAGCTTTGTTGGCCTTCTTTGGACACTCTCCAGCTCCACAGTGTGTTTCTTGCAGTGAGGGGCCCAAAACTGAACACAGTATTTGAGGTGCAGCCTCCCCAGTGCCAAGTATGGGGGAACAATCACTTCTCTGGTCCTGCTGGTCACACTTTCTGATACAGGCCAGGGTGCCATTGGCCTTCTTGGCCACTTGGGCACATTGCTGACTTGTGTTTAGATGGCTATTGATTTGCTCCCAGGTCCTTTTCCACTAGACCACTTTCCAGCCACTCTGGTTCAAACCTGTAGCATTACATGAGGATTTTGTAGCCCAAGTGCAGGATTGGGCACTTGGCCTTGTTGAACCTCATGCAACTGGCCTTGGCCCATTGCTCTAACCTGTCCAGATCCCTCTTAAAAGCCTTCCTGTCCTCAAGCAGATCTACACGCTCACCCAAACTGGTGTCATCTGCAAGCTTACTGAGTGTGAACTCGATCCCCTCATCCAGATCACTGACAAAGATGTTAAACAGAACAGACTCCAACACTGAGCCCCAGGGAACACAACTGGTGAGCAGCTACCAGCTGGATTTAACTCTGTTCACCACCACTTTCTGGGACTGGCCATCCAGATAGTTATCCACTCAACAAGAAGTATGTCCATTCAAGCTGTGGGCAGCCAGATTCTTCAGGTGAAATGCAGAGGTAGTTAAAATATTCTACATATACACATTTTTTACAAACTCTTTGATTAAAATCAGTTTCTCTTAAAGGAGGGGAGTGAATCTGGAAAAAAAAATTAGTAGCAGTTTAAATTTAAATGCTTAAATTTGGTTTTCTAGTAACTACCTGCAAAGTCATCTGATATATTTCAGTGATCAAAACAATTCTCTGAAGTTTTGGCATTTTTCAGAATTTCAAACAATAAAATAAATTCAGAAAAAAAATCACAGAGTTTATGGCAAGATCTACTCCAAAACAAGTGGCAAAATCCGTAGTAGTGGTTTCGTAGAATAGCCCAGGTTGGAAGGGGCCTTGACAGATCATCTGATCTTTCTTAGGCTTTTTCCTTCCCTGAGTTTACTCAGAACTAATTCGCAGCATCCCTGCTAAATGTACCATGACTGGTGGTTAAATACTTCAAAGGAGGCCCTTTTCACTTATAATCATTAAAAATCCAGTGACAGGTTTTTTTTTTCTAGAATTATTAGAGTTTTCACCCCAGAGCCTTAATTAATTTCCAGCTCAGGTGATTCAGCTGTTGTTTTGCTACTGTTTCAATTGATTACAATTAAGTCTGTACACCTGTCTTAAATATTCTGCAATGTGCATTTAAGGAGCCTCTATGCTGTAGCAGAAGTAGCTGTGTGTCAGTGATGCTAACAGTGATTTAATAGTTTGTAAATAAGATGCTTGGAGATCCCTGGCATGAATGTTGTTAGGTACATTGCAATGCAGAGTAATTATTGTTGAGTAGCAAAAATCTTATTAGTTTTATTTAAGTTTAGACTTAGATGATCTCAAGATTTGTTTGTCTCTACCTGTTTCCCAGGTTTCCCAAATCTCTGGTTCCTTCTTTGGCATCCTGAGCTGTTACACTTGTAAAGAGTGTGGCTGAGAACCTTTCTTGATACATTATTTAATCTGAAAAATAGATTTTTATATATATATTTAGGCTATTTGGAATTTTGTTTCTTTTTCTTGCTCTCTAAAGCAAGACACTAAGAAAGTAAGACTCTTAGCTTCCTTTTTTTTTTTTTTTTTTTTTTTTCATGATCAGCTCCCAGGAGTCACCGCACAAGATGTGCCTGGGAGAGAAACTGAGGCATGTTTTCATACCGACATAGAAAGTTTTTTTCTCTGGGTTATTACCTGTTGAATAATAGTTTCTTTCTTAGCATGGACAGACTATATTCTGTGGAAGAGACACAGCAATAGCTACCTGATGTGGGTATTTGTATTTTTAATTATTGTTTCCTAAACACTGCTAGTGTGTAAAATTCTTCCCATTAGAAATCAAAATCAGTGGCTTGACGAGTTGTCATCGAGCTGGCATACCTGCTGATGTGACTTACAGGAAAGATACTTTTTTTTTCCCTTTTTAATTGAGATTAAGTAGTACGTGTGCATGTAAAACTTAGTTTTTACCATTTATAAGGAAATTGACATGGATTTATAAAAGGTGAACGCAGACACTGCCTCTGTGCTGTGCAGAGCCACAGCTGCTGATGGCTCTTGCAGCTCATCTCTGCAGCCCTGCACTCAGAGTGCCCCGCTGCTACCCCTAGAGATGTCACTGCTGTGGGTCATCATTTGCAAGTACAGCATGGTGTGTGTGGCTGTAGATGTGTGATTTTTCCTGGAAATGGTTTGTAAGGCCTCTGGGATTCTCGACCATAGGTGCCACAGAGAGGAGGAAGGTTGTTCTCCTGGTCTGGCGGAATCACTTCCTAAGGAAGCACTTTCAGGTCTTACAGTATGAGATGAGGAGGAACTGCATTTAAACCAGCTTAATGTGCAGTTGACATGCAGAGGACAAACCAGCAGTGGATGCATTAAACAAGAACAAGTTCATTCACATTAAAAAACTGTTAATGATCACTTCTGAAACACCAAGAGCCTGAGAGGGACCACCTGCCTGGAATAAGAATTTACCATATGGTAAGTTTGGTAGCTAATATTGATTCTCATTATTTTAAACTTTACAAACATTGCAGGTGTTTTGTAATGATCTCTATTGCCTAATTAAAACACTCTCAAAAATGGCTCTTTCTGTTAACAAATATTGATTTGAATAGCTGAGTTTACCTTGTATGAGTGATGCAAATGTGCTAGCAGACACTTCATTGTCTCTTTTGCTGATGGATTAGTCTAGGAAGATAAGGCTAGAGCTGTGTGGGTAGATTCATCTAGAGGTCTGATCAGTGTTGCCAGAGGACCTACAGCTTGCAGCAGAATTTTCCAGTTAATGAAAACATTGATGCACTTAATTTTTTGTCTAATGAAGATTGAAAAAAAAAAAAAAAGGGAAAAAATGGTGAAAGTTATTGCAGAAAAGTTAAGCTATCACAGAAATACATATATAGGATTGGGATAGAAACATAGAATTACAGAATGGTAGGGGTTGGAAGGGACCTCTAAAGATCATGTAGTCTAACACCTCTTCTCAAGCAGTACACTTAGATCAGGGCATATAGGAACGTGTCCATGAGGGTTTTGAAAACCTCCAGAGAAGGAGACTCCACACCCTCCCTGGGCAGCCTGTGCCAGGGCTCCCTCACCTGAACGGTTAAGAATTTTTTCCTTAAGTTTAAATGGAACTTTTTGTGTTCCAGCTTTTGTCCATTACCCCTTGTCCTATCATTGGACACTACAGGAAAAAAAAGTGTTGCCCCATCCTCTTGACATGCACCTTTTAAATAGTTGTGAATATTAATGAGATCCTCCCTCAGTCTCCTCTTCTCCAGACTAAACAGCCCCAGTTCCTGCAGCCTTTCCTCATATGAAAGATGCTCCAGTCCCCTGATAATCTTGGTTGCTCTGCACCGGACTCCCTCCAGCAGGTCCCTGTCCCTCTTGAGCTGAGGAGCCCAGAACTGGGCACAGGACTCCAGATGAGGCCTCACCAGGGCAGAGTAAAGGGGGAGCAGAACCTCCCTCGACCTGCTGGCCACACTCTTCTTGATGCATCCCATTGGCCTTCTTGGCTGCGAGATCAAAAGACTAAGAGAAAGGCTTAAAGGCTACTGGAGAAATGGGACTCTTTTATTTTTAGTTTTTGTGAAATTTAAGTGGGTAAATGTGAGACAGATGTTGGAGTAACATGAAGATTCTCCTATCTTTTCTGTTATGTGAGTTTACTGTCTGTGTCCTTCCATCCATAAGATGATACCTTAATTTCTATCAGGGAGAGAATGCATGTACTGTGAGCCCTTTCACTTTTTGGCCTTCCTACTTCATAAGGAGTCAGAAATGTAGCTTTCTGACATCTTAAACATATTTTTGATCAAGGTGGATGTAGATGACTCTTATTGTTGTGGGATTCTGAAACTTTAGCTTGAAAATTCAAGCCTTAAGTGTCAGGGATGAGTAGATGAGGAGGCATCTGAAAGAAAGAGGGTAGGGACATCATTTGCTTATGACATTTTTTTCTTTTACAATTTATATATTGTTGTTTTTTGAGGCCTTGAAGTGTAATGGGCACACATTCTCCCCCACATCTGCTTTGAGAGGCTCTTTTGCACAGCATGATAGAAACGCATGCCAAAGAATGATTGATCTTTGTATTTTCAGAGCTGCTGAGTGTTATTTGTATGCCTGCTATGATACATGCATTTTTGATGGGTCTTTCACAGTTTCCTCTGTGTCAGAGAAGATGTCAAGAGGAAAAATAAGCAAGGCACTTACTTTTGATTTAATTTTATTTATTGCTCCATAAATTAGCACGTTGCCTGGGGATTGAGGTATTGTCCAGTCTCATCTGTACTGCTTTTCTCATCTGATTTTAACAATAATTTCTGAGTCTTTGGTAAGTGTATTCATGAATGAGTATGTTCCATAGGGGAAAAACAAATACTAATTAGGTGAAACAGAACATAGAAGAGAATCTTTTTCTCTGATAAAAACTAACCAATGGCTCCTTTAATTTGCCAGTTTACTTCTCATAAACAGAAAGCCTGGGTACCAGGACATCTAATGTCTCTAGCAATGAGACAGAAGGGTGCACTGACAACCAAGAATCTGTTTGCTGCCTAAGGCTTACTTGCCAAAAGTAAGAAAAATGGTGGTGTCCTGGTACCAAATTGTTGGTGTCTCCTGTGTTTTACGTAGTTCAACAATAACTGAAGCAGTTGCAGTGAAAGAGGGATGTAAATCTCAAAGATTTGGGTTTAAATCTAATAGTGCTACCTGATAAAGAGGAAAAGGAAATTATGGTTTCCTCCTTGGTTAATGTAAAGGCTAATTTTTAGTTGTATTTTTAGTGCTTTTCATTAATGCAACAGGGTTAGACAGATGGTTAGAGGGAGTTTGAAAGGCCTGAAGAATGAGAAAGACTTAGTCTCAGTCCTAGAGAGCATAAGAACCCAACTAAGCTCCAAAAAAGTTGAAATTCAATTTGATAAACTGACTTTTCTAGAAAAAAAGGCCTTATTCCCCAGATATGTGCTGTTGGCACACCTAACAAACCAGATGCTGCAGGACTTTGCTTACGTTTTATGGTGCCACTCATCTCCAGGCATTTGTTTCAGTCCAGACCAGCTCAATATAAAATAGAGGATGGTTCTTGCTAATGGAAGTTTGGTGACATCCTTTAGGTTAGTGATCAGTTCACAGGGTTTCTGTTCTTATATTTGGACTGCAAATTCATTACCGTTTTTCAGGCAGCTTGGCAAACTGAGCAAAAGGGCCAAAGTCAGCCTGAGAAAAGACTGGACTGTTCATATTTTTTTCCGACATTAACTCCTATTATTTTGAAGGCTTTTTGGATGACGGAGTGGGTCAAACTTGCTTTTTTGCTACCATACAATTTGGTTTACTGACTTGTCTAAATCTGTGCTTATTTTTAAATTCTAAGTTTATAGTTATATTCAGTTTTTAATGGAAAAATCCATTCATTCATATAATGCAAATTCCTTAATATATGTGGAGCTGCATACAACTTAATAGCTATACTTGCTCTGTAAGCTTGTATTCTGTGTCTTTTACCTCTTACTGCAGGAAGGATGACCAATTCTGTTGTTATGAACAAATCAGAACTTCAGCTTGAAATTCAGTTCAGATTTGTCTGAAGGTTGGGAAAGTGTGAATGCTTTCCTTTTATTATTCTGAGTCTCTGCATGCATGGATGCTATCCAAGAAAGGCTTTTCATTTGGTATTTTTTTAATAGACCTTATATAGCAAGTTCAGGGAATTTCCTCTTTGTTTTAATCAGAATTGTTTCCAGGAAATTCCCAGGCTCATTTTTGCACAATATGGAGGATTTCAGCTGCATAAGAAGAAAAAGTGATGTATTCTTCTCTCCTCTTTTGTTGATTAGAAAAATGTCAATCTTGTTTCAGAACAGGGAAATTAATAAAGATGACACGTGGTTATTCTCTGTGTTGTTTTAATGATTGTCATGATGCTTCTTCTCCAAATATGACTCTCTCATGAACTTCTAAAGGATAGCCAATTCACAAGCTTAGCCATAGAGTATTACTTACAATAGATGTGATATTACGCAAGTGAAAGAGTTGGGAAGTGTTTTATGGTCTGGACGGGGATTAAGAACACGACTGATGGGGACAGGAACTGCTGTTGTTTTATCTTGAGTGTGAGGATTATGCTAGGTTTTTCTTGTTTTGTGAGCTGGAGGAAAGGAGTGAAAATCATTGTGTAGGTGTACGTAGAAGAGGAAATGTGAAAGAAATAGAGTGGTTTTTTTTTGTCATTAGTGGTTTCTATTTATGAAATATGATATGATGCAGTATATTTTTAGCTTTTACTCAGGATTTGAAACCTGAAAGCTAAGAACCCAGATGATCAAGAGCACTTTTTAAGCTGCTATTTGGAATCAGATTCCAAACCACACAAGGCACTTTGAGCTTGTGGCTTCATAGATGCAAAGGCATTTCCAGATACACACTCTGGGCAGGAGTTTGTGACGTGAAGCAGTCAATGACTTTGGTGGAGGGAGATCCTCAGTCCAAAAATTCTGAAGTACAAATGCACCATATTTGTATATCTGTGTGACAGCCAAGAGGAACAGAGAGAAAAACTTTTGCTGTAGGTGGTGGTTTTATTAAAAAACTATGTAAGAAATGTGAGGAATCTGGAGAATGTGATTGTCCATGGTCACCACTTTCATTGTTACAAGGCAAAACCCAGCTGGAAGTGACCATGACTGTAGAATTCAGCTTTCTTCCCAGCAGCCCTGCTTAGGAGTATTCTCTTGCCCAGGACAACATGTAGACGGGTTGTGGAGTCTCCTTCCTTGGAGGTCTTCAAGATCTGCCTGGAGATATTCCTACGTGACCTGATCTAGCTGGTCCTGCTTCTGCAGGGGGGTTGGACTAGATGATCTCTAAAGGACCCCTCCAACCCTACCATTCTATGATTCTATGTAGCATAGGACTCAGTGGAATGATGTGGGCACACATTGTTGCTGTTGCTTGTGGGTGTATAACATACTTTCATTTGGTTTTGGCTTGAGATGCAATCCTCCTCTTATCCTTGCCAGTTTCCTCCATTTTCCTTTATCTTCTTTTGTTATTTAACTAAACACTAGAGGAGAATGTCCACAAAAATAAGCTCCCTATCAGAAAAAGCTGTAAGTTCATGCTTCTCATACCTACCCCTCAAATCCCAAGTTAGACAAGACTCAGGAGCCCTTTCTGTGGCTCAGATTAGGTTTCAATTCTGGACATTTGATAAATCCCTAAATCATGATGTTTGTCATGGTATGAGACCTTGCTATGGAAGAACGTATGTGAAATTTGTTCCAAGAAGTTCCAATGACTTTATTTTGGGTGAGAGGCAGAAAGTGGACTTTGATGGAGCAGGGCTGTTGCAGGCAAGTCCTGCTAGAGATGCCAGTGTAGCAGCTGGGCCATGTGAGGGCTCCCAGCATGAGCATGAGGGCCAGCCTGCCCTGATATTGTGGCCAGGGGCAAGCTTGGCTACACACATCTGTGGCTCCATTTCACCGCTGCTTTCATAGACACAGACTTGTACAAAACACTCAGCTCAAAGCAGGAAATTAGTGTCATGGGGACTGTTTTCTTTATGGAAAAAGACTTGGCTGCATGGAGCAGCCAATAAAGATGTTAATGTATTTTCTCAGTGCATAACCCACATATTTCAGCTCCCTGGATGAGGTCTTTCTTTCTAAGGTGAATGACTGGGGAACAATTAATGCATAACTTCCAGGGGATTAGGAGAGTGCAAGGTTTTCTGGAAGGGGAGATGTTTAATTTTTAAGATCTAATGGTAACTTTTTGGGATACACTAATAGCCCTGATGAGCCTCACCTGGGGCCCAGAGCTCTGCACCCAGGAGCTCTATTTAAGGGCTTTCACTGTTTGTCTGAGCTATGTTGGAAGAAGTCTGCTGATCTCTAGCTTAGCTACAGCTGTAGCTAAGCCTAGCCATGGAGCTCGTGATCTGATCCTCAATTTGAAGACTCACTTCCTTACTTTGATTATCTGGCTTGATTTTTTTTTTTTTTTTTTTTTTTGGCCCAGCCTCAGTGCCATGGCTGTATCTGGCAATTGGCAGACTTCATCCTAGCTCTGACTTCTGATTAGCTTCCCAATTTGTCTACGGAGCTGCTTCATCACTGTGATACTACCTTGTGATCACTCTTGATTGGTTGAGGCTGCCATCTCCAGTATGTTTTGCATCCATATTGGGGGATAGGCTATGGCCAGGAAGGCTCTGGTCTTGCCAGTCATTTTATTGTCATTGGTTCCCATCTCTTAGGAAACAGCTGTCCTGCACTGTTTCCTGATACTGAGTTAGGATCTACAGGAATCTTTGGTTTACTTTTAAAATTGTAATCTTTAGGATTTCCTGGGGTAAGGTTGGAGTCATGATTCATACAAGACAGTGTTTAGGATTGAGGCCTGTGAGGCTGTCCTGGGCCAAGTGAAGGTGGTAATCTTCAAGGTTTTGGAGATACAAGTAGCATCACAGACTGTTGTAATACCCAGGCTAGAATGAGGGAAGTGCTCTGGAGGACTGATCTGCCTTCTTCCCAAAAGAGCTGTATGGGATGTTTTGAGATTTTGTTCTGAAGGATTTCCTAGAATAGATAACGCTTGGCTGTGCTGATTCTCTGGGTATTTCTAGGTTTGTGACTCCTGAACAAATTTCAAGGGAAAGATCAGAAACATAGAAGTCCAGGGGCAGAGTACCTACTAAGCTTTTATTTATTTATTTTTTAAAATCTTATTTAGATTTCAGGGTACATTTAAGCTTGAGGCCAGGAAGTGTTGTTAGGCTAGGTCAATTATTATTGCATTTTCTATCCCATGTACATAGGCTAAAGTATCTTGACTCCTGAACTCATTTCCTTATTGCTCAAGTTACCTGGCAAGTAACAGAACAAGGTAAGAAGTAGAGAAATATAGCTTTTATTTTGCTGCCAGTTTGGTATATGACCATAAATTGCTTGTCTTTAACTTCTGTCCTATCTGAAGGGAAAGAATTCAAACTAGGGAGATGGTAGATACTGGTTTTGTGTTTATACTGCGCCTCTGCCTAGGGAGATAGAGATTTTTGTGGACAGCTCTAAGAGCTGCTGTGATATATGTAAGAAAAGACTACAGTAGTAGTAAGGAACTGCTAATATTATTGGTGTATTGCTATGGAGACATACTGTCTAAGAATCTGACTATAATAAAACCACTTATTTTATGGTGCTGGATGTGGGCCAGACGAGTTGGCAACTATGTGATAAAGAGGATAAGAATACATAACTGACTGCTGCATTGGATAGTTGTAGGACTGAATTTCCTATCTACTTGAGCAGCCGTAATTGTCTGAGCCTAGCTGGAGTAAAAAAGAGATCTGTCTGAGCTGGATGGATTTAGGGTGGGAGGAGAAACAAGCTGAATTTGGCTTGCCTGCTGCAGCTATCTCTTTGCTGCCATCAATGTGTTTGGCTCTCATGCTGGTAGCAGTACTTGAACATCTATCTGTACATAGCAGTCTCCTAGAGAAACTATTGAGAAGATCTTATTTACTGCTGTGAAGACTGAAAGCACATCTAATGCAACACTGGCCTTTGCTGCTCATTTAATGGAAAGCAGCAGCTACTTTTTGTCTATTTCTTACTGTTTAATTATGCACACTGATAGCTGAGAGGGCTTACTTGAGGAACAGGAAGGTCTAATCCCAACTTTGTCCCTGGATCTCTCATTGTTTCCTCCTGGCTACTGCTTAGTGGGAAGCCAGGTCATGTATATGAAAGGAAAGATTGGTCTAGTTCCCATGTAGCAGAAGCTGGAACAAATTTTTGGAGCACAATTCAGTTGCTATAGAAATACTTGTGTTTCTATTAATTCCTATGTACTCCCATAGATCTCTTTGGTAATGCTTTGGTAATGCTTTCCCTCCAGTCTATTCTGTCATCTTTCTAGAACCAACATGGCGCTCAACCTTGGACAAGCAGCATCAAAACTGATTGTGGGATTTTTAGTAATTGAGGACTCAATGTCCAGTGGTCATGGGTGATTAGCATGAAAGGAAAGCAGACAAGGAGTTACTTTTCATGATTTTTAGAAATGCCTCTCTGAAAGGCATGTGTGAGCAGACTGTGTATTGCCTGAATTTGAAATTCAGCAGTGAAATTCCCTCTTCAGAGAGAGACAAAATTATTTGGTTACCTTTTAATGCACAGAATAAGACAGCAAGAATAGTTAGGAAGGAGCCTACATTGTGCTTCCTCTTGGAAGATCACTGAAGATAAATACTATTCATTTGGAAACCCAGTTTTGAAAGAATCACAGTGTGAGAGGATGGTAGAAAGAATGTGCAGGGAATCTGAAAATGAGATAGTCTCCAACTCCGGCAGAACTGGCTGAATAGGAGTGATAAGAGATAGGACCAGGCTACCTGCCTGCATTGAATTGCCTACGTGAAAAACTAAAGAAAGCAAGGTAACTGTCCTTGATAAAAATCAAGATTGGCAGCTTACAGAGCCAGGATGGTATCTGTAGCTTAACAAAACTCAATAGAATTTTGAAATACATTTGCATTCAAAGTTTGTTTTTTTTTTCTTTTTTTGGTTATTTTGTTATTCCTGAATGAAATGGAATTATGCAGTGAAAACTTTTAAAGTGGTGACAGCTACAGAGGGATTGCAAGAGACCTATATAGCTGGAAGGTCTTCCCTGAGCATCTGTCTTCTTTTACCCACTTAGAATCACAGTATCATAGAATGGCAGGATTGGAAGGGACCTTTAGAGATCATCTAGTCCACCCCCCCTGCAGAAGCAGGTTCACCTCGATCAGTTGGCGTAGGAACATGTCCAGGCAGGTCTTGAAGACCTCCAAGAAAGCAGACTCCACAACCCCTCTGGGCAGCCTGTGCCAGTGCTCAGTCACCCTCACAGTAAAACAGCACACCCCTCCTCGTTGGTTCCTTGATCACCTGCGACAGGAAGTTGTTGTCAACAATCTGTAGGAACCTCCTGGACTGTGTGTGCTTGGCTGTGTGGCTATCCCAGCAAATACCAGGGTGATTGAAGTCCCCCATGAGGACCAGGGCTTATAATTGTGAGGCAGCTCTCAGCTGTTTGTAGGAGGCCTCATCCACTTTCTCCTCCTGATCAGGTGGCCTGTAGCAAACTCCTACAAATATATCACCTGCCTTGCCCTGCCCATTAATTTTTACTCAAAAACACTCTACCAGCTCCTCATCCCCACCCAGGCACAGTTAGCTACACATTAATTGCTCCCTCACATAGAGAGCAACTCCGCCTCCACGCCTTGTCAGCCTGTCCTTCCTGAACAATACACAGCCCTCCATGGCTGTGCTCCAGTCATGGCATCTGTCCCACCATGTCTCTGTGACCGCAGTGAGGTTGTAGCTCTGCATCTGCACCCACATCTCCAGTTCCTCCTGCTTATTCCCCAGGCTGCGTGCATTGGTGTAGAGGCAGCGCAGGGGCTCACTCAAACACACAGGTTTCCCTGGATGGATGCAGGAGGATCCTCCCTGGTTTGGCTCTTCCTCAGGGTGGTCAGCCTTCTGCATCTCAACCCAGTGTGTGGATGAAGAGCACTTACCATCGCATTCCCTGTTCTGCCCTGTTTCCCTGCTAGAGAGGACAGCTTGTTCTATGTTGCAACCCCCTTAATTTAAAGCGCCCTTTATCAAGTTTGCTAGCCTATTCCCAAATATTGCAGTGCCCTTATGGGAGAGATGAATCCTATCCTGTCCTATCAAGCTATAGTCCCCAAGGAAGGATCCCTTGTTGTAGAATCCAAAACCTTCCTGCTGACGCCAGCATCTCAGCCAGGAGTTCACTTGGCTGATTTTTTCGTTGTAGACTCCTTTATCTCTAGTGAACAGGATGAAGGAGAAAACCTTGTAATCAATCATGGATGGAGTTCAGAGAGTTTGGCATTTTAACTTGATTTTTAAGTGTGGTATTCTTGGGCCAGGAAAATGGACATGGAAATCTCCTGAAAAGTACATTTGACGGGTTCTTGGAATGATTCTCAGAAAAGTGTCTTGTAGAAATCAAAGCACTCTTTTCTTTCCTTTTTAATACGTTTCCATCACAATACTGAATTGAAATTTATTTTCCTAGTCGTAAGGCTTTGGTAGATGTCTCAGGCTTTGAGGTGAGCATGAGGTTGCAAAGCATGATAGTTAAGTGAATCTAGTATAATAAAGTAGGAAATGTTGACTTGAGGAAAGATGTAGTGGAGTGGTTAGGGATGAATTTAGAAGTGAGAGAAGGTAGAAAGAAATGAAATGACAAGGTTAGAGAAGAAAAAGAAGCACTGCAACAAATGGCATGAAAAAAATGCACTGTTATTTTGCAACAAAGAAAAGTCAGAATGAAGTGGAGACAGAAGTAAAACAAAAGGAGGAGTGATTATATATTTACTAACTGAAAGGCTGAATGATTTTACAGTTGTATATAGTTATGGTTTACTTTCCCTTAATTAGAAGAATGACTTAGGGATAGTAGAGGTGGTCCTTCTCACATAGAAATTAATCTGAACTAGTAGGTATTCTTAACCCTGGGTTATGGTTTAGTATACGAACAAAGTAGGAAGACTTGGCTCTTCCAGACGTTTAAGGAGATGTGATTCCACAATTACAGCTAGGACTGTGAGTGTCACCGGTCCTTTCGGAAGTGAGAATCCACGCATTGAGAGATTGAAGACAGCTGTTGAAAGTAGCTGCAAACCTGCATATTCATTCTGACATGAACAGTGGAGCTTCTTTGGGAGTCTTTTTGTGTGGTGACTGGGCAATCACATTTCCAACCTCACTTGATGGATTATGTGGATATTTAATACCCCTAACCTTTAGGGCTAATGTGATTGAAAACAGAAACACAAAGTGAAGCAACTTTCTTCTCTGTCTTGACCATTTTGAGATCAAAAAGAATAATGAGTGAGTTAGGTAGAAGAGAATGCAGTCATGTTCTGGTCAAAAATAATAACATTCTACATTAACAAATAGACATTTAGTTTCTTGTAACTTTGAATATTCCAGTTGCCATAACAACACCCTGAGACTGTATATTTTACTTCATATGCTTTCAAAGAACTTTATGAGCCATGACCAGAAAATTCCATCAGGATTAAAAGCAAACAAAACTGAAAACTTGTGATTATTAGGTTCCTAGCAGCTCACAGCTTATGTAAAACCTAAGAAATGGAGGGTATGTGTTCTGTACTCAGATGGAAGTGGTCGCACTGAAAAGCACATAAAGGATATTTTGTTGTGATGGTTATCCTATTGCCTACAGAAGCAGTAAGACTTTGGAGGCTCTGTGCCAGAGGAAAACCACCTCATTAAAAAAAAAAAAAAAAAGTGAAAATATGATGAGTACCTAAATCTGAGTGATTTTTTTTTGCTTTCATACCACTGCTGATTTGGTTTTAAAGCTTGAAAGCAGGAACTCTAACCATACTTCTAGCTGGAGCAGACTGAAAGCTTGATATGCTGGTTGTTGGATTGGAAGGGTAGCTCCCACTGTGGAGAGGTAGAATATGTTAGAAGAACAGTAGTATAAATATTGTGTGTCCCATACCTTGAATGCAAAATTTGTGCACTTGCACTGTCCAAACTTGTTCCTCATATGAGTTTGTATAACCTAGTCTTCCTTGATTTCACCATCTGAAAATTTAGCTGATATTTTCCTAGATCTTCTTTTAGAGGTGGTGATGTTAAACACTACCTGAAAAGAACCAACAAAAGGATGCCTGCCTGTGTCTGCAGCCTAACTGAAAGAGCCATTTTCACAAGAGTGAGGACTGCCTGACTTGTGTGACCAGTGGCTGACCTTAAAATGATTCAGTTTAGTGGTCAGCACAGTTGGCCTGCCAATGCTTACGACTTTAGCAGAAAGACCAACTCTGAAGAAGTGTATCCCACAACCTGAAATCACTTCCCTGTCTCCTCACTGCTAAAAGAGGTTATCGTGATCTACTCAACTGTTAAAGCCTAGTTTGCTCTCTCTAAATTTCTTTGATGAAATTTTTAGTGTCAGTTCAAAAGTCTGTGACACTTGAAAAGGACAGACAATCCACTGCTGGAGAGCAGCTCTGAAGAGAGAGATCTGGGAGTCCTGATTCATAATAAACTAACCATGAGTCAGCAATGTGCCCTTGTGGCCAAGAAGGCCAATGGCATCCTGGGATGCATCAAGAAGTGTGGCCAGCAGGTCGAGGGAGGATCTGCTCCCCCTCTACTCTGCCCTGATTAGGCCTCATCTGGAGTCCTGTGTCCAGTTCTGTGCTCCTCAGCTCAAGAGGGACACACAACTTCTGGACAGAGTCCAGCACCAGGGCTACCAAGATGATCAGGAGACTGGAGCATCTTCCTTATGTGGAAAGACTGTGGGAACTGAGGCTGTTCAGCCTGGAGAAGAGGAGACTGAGGGGGGATCTCATTAACATTTGCAAATATCTAAATGGTGGGTGTTAAGATGTTGGGACATCCTTTTTTTTCCATAGTAGCTAGCAACAGGGCAAGGGGTAATGGGATGAAGCTGGAACACAAAAAGTTCCATTTAAATATAAGAAAAAACTATTTCACTGTTCATGTGAGGGAGCCCTGGCACAGGCTGCCCAGGGAGGGTGTGGAGTCTCCTTCCTTGAAGGTCTTCAAGACCCATCTGGACATGTTCCTATGCCATCTGATCTAGGTTGACCTGCTTCTGCAGTGGAGTTGGACTAGATGATCTATAAAGCTCCCTTCCAACCATGCCATTCTATGATCCTATGAATTAAAAATACTTAGCCACACAGTATATCATCTATATAGTTTTCGAAATGCTGTATGAACCCTGGCTTTTTCTGGTGAGTTTTTTTGGACAAGCTAAATCATTAGGGATAGGGTGAATGCTTTTTAATTGCACTGTCCTGTGAATTAGATGATTCTTGAGACCTTCGGATTGAATGTTTCTATAATTATATATTCTATCAAGTACCTGATTTGAAAGCTTGCTCATAATCATTTTATTGTCTGCTGGTTTGACCAACTCTGTGGCTGGTGCTGAATCCTCCCACTGGTATTCTCTTTTCCAAAGTGCTAGTCAGCCTGCCAGAGCTCTGGAGCCAGTGTAATGGTTGTTTCTCACATAAAAAAAATGGAAAACTACCTTTGTTTTTATTTAAAATTACTTTGGGGTTTCCTCCAAGTAGCTTAGAGTAGTCTTCTTACCTCAAGTTTCCCTGGAGGTGAAAAGATCCTTCTGCTAAAATTTCTGTTAAGCAACTGTCTGGCTGATAAGTAAAAACAGATTTACTAAATAATGCCAGTGAGTGGATGCTGCAAGAATAAGCTTTCAGTATTCTGTAACTGCACAGCAAAGGTTGTTTAAGTTTGCAAAATCAAAGGAGTGACTCGTTCTGGCCATCCTGATTTGATGGATTCAAAATTGATTTGATGGATTCTGGAGGACTAGATGAGTGAAAGTGTGTGACAGTGTGTACCAAACAGTAAATCCTACATGGTTTTTTTATTCTCCCTCCCCCTTATCCAGGCTTTCAGCATCTTCTAGGAACATTTGCTTTGCATGAATGGAATCAAGGTCATTGTAGGAAAATGTAATCATTTGTCTGATTTTTTTCTTGGTGTTATGGCATGACTCATTGACTTAATTTGACTACAATGTGTTGCTCAAGATGGTTCTATATGCAAAAAAGATTCCCTCCTCTCCAGTGCTACTTGGGGGAAGACAGATTCTTCATACTGCTGTAGATATGAACAGAAGACACTTAGCTGAGCTTGCTATCCACCCAGTACTGTATGGGGGCTTGCTGATCCTATCCCAAGTGACTCAGGCAATGGAATATACAGCGTGTTGTGTAGGAAGACTTTCCATTTCAATAGATCTTTCTGTAGCAAAGGTATCCTTATTTTGAAACTCAAGTTTTCTTATTTAACTTTGTTTTTTCTCTCTACTGGTATAAAAATTTGTTCTAAATGATGTGGCTTTGTTATGACTTCTATGGAGGAGTTGGACGCAACCTATTTGTTTTTATTTTAAGGGAACTTGTTTGTTTAGAATGGAAGTGTGGAGGGTTGATCACACTGGCAGGGCTTGAACTGTGTAATGCTTTACTTATCTGTATAACAAAAGTTAAAAAGGAGCATTACTGTATTAAAAATAAAAATGTTTAAGCCTCTGTGAAAGATTTTTTGTGCATATCAGACAAAGATGTGTTTAAATGAGTAATTTTGGAAGACTTTTTGAAGGGCTTTCAAGCATGTTCTCTAGAAATGTTACTTGTAGCTTGCCTTCTGGCTCTTGAGAAATTTGAACAAATTTAACGTTATAGTACTGTGGTTGTTTGTTTTTCTTTTCATACCTGTACGCTGGCTGAATTCAAAATCTCTGTGATCAAACAGTTCAGTAGTGCTACTGCTCAGACTGTTTGTATTTCATCTTTGTATATTCAGTGGTGTAATGATTCTCTGTGTTTTGGCAGAGTTACTTTGATAATAATTTCTAACATTTGTTTTCACTCCCTCCTCTACCCTTCATGGACACTTAAACTGTAAACCTGGAGGCACTCTCCTGCTTTCAGGTCTGGAGGTGACCCAAGGGCACTTGCTGACTGTTTGCCGGGCTGAGCCCAGGGTGTGTAGCCTTCTCTCCATATAGTTTGGTTTTCACTGAGCAGAAGCTCTTAGGCCTAATAGAGAGCTGGAAGTGCTGTATGCCCTAGTAAGGGACTAGAGCTGGCTGTTGTGTACATAATGCATAGCACTTCCTCTCTGGCTATAGCTACAGTCCTGAGAAGACTGTCCTAGCTGCTCCCTCATGCCACGTAATTTTTACTGTGGTCAATACTAAATCTATATGCAAAGGCATGTAAGTGTCTATAACTTTATGTAGATATACATAAAAATGCATAGTAATTCCTTGATTTGTTCTCAAGTGCCCTAGATTTTCCTGTGCACACTTGTGTAGAGAAGAATGTGTAAGTATATATAAATACACATCTGTATATTGATGCACACACAAAAGCTGATGCTTTTATTTATTTTCTTTCTCAAGTCAAGTATAGCTCTTCAACAACATAGGATCATCCACAAGAAGGGAAGTTTAAAGCAACAGAAAATTTAGAAGAGGTCAAAGGATAGAAAAGGATAGATGGGAAAAGAGTCAAATACTTGGAGAAAACATATCTATCTTTTTTTATTTGAAAATAAATGGGAGCTTAATTCAAACCAGCTCATCTGTGACTTGGAGTCACATGGGTTAGAGCCCTTGCTTTTTTATCATAGAGTCTTAGAATCATTTAGATTGGAAATGACCTTTGAGATAATGCATTGAGTCCAACCCCTAATCTCACACTGCTAAGCCCGCCACTAAACCATGTCCCTCAGCACCTCATCTACTAAATATTTCCAGGGATGATGACTCCACCACCTCCCTGGGCAGCCTATTAAAGTGTTTAACAATACTTTCAGTGAAAAAAGCTATTCCTAATATCCAATCCAAACTAACTTGGTTTCAGTCATTAGACCCCCATTCATAAAAATATCTCTGAGTTGGTATGTTTAGTGTAAAAGTGTCAGTAGTTTTAATTCCTACATTAGAGGGGTAAAGGGAAGACTGGAGCAAGAAAAGCAGTAGATAAAAAGTTGTTGAAAGTATAAATTAACAGAAGAATGGAGATTAGTATGCTCTGAAGGCAGATATCTTCATCCTTTCGTACCCTGGGGTTTAGTGATATCCTGGGTGTGCAGGCTATACAATGTTGTCTCCTCTATTTCAGGACTAGGGAAGGCATCAGCTTTAGGACTTGAACTTGAGTGTTGCTGTTTTGTGGGTGCCTTCTTGATATTTAGTTTCGTCCTCTTTCCCTCTCTTTTCTCTGGGGCTGGACCGATGAAGGTATTTTGAGACGTTTTAGGCATTTATATAAGTGAGATAAAAATCTCTTCTGTGGTTTGTATTCATATTGTGTTAGTTCAATGGCTATGGTATTTTTTTTGTGCTATGTTTTTCCTCACAGACTCCTCTTTATTTCTCCCAGCAAGAAGCAGTGCTGGAGGTCCTCACAGTATTCACTGCTTCACCTTTTCCCCACACCTGTCTTATTTTGGTAGTTACCTTTATGGAGGAGAAAGCAGACAGGTAGCTACAAATCGTCAATGCAGGCAGCAGAAGTCAATAAGAAGGCAGGCAGAGAGTGAGATTGAGGAAGGCAGCTATAGATTTCTTTGCTTATTTCATGTGAGGTTTTTCAGAGCTCCTGTGATTCACTCTTGTCAGATACTATTTTGAGCCAAGAAGAGATGAACACATTCCCATGGTGAACAAAAAAAGGCTGTCTACATTCTTGCTTTTTTTCCTTGAAACTCTTGAGCCTTCATTTTTAGCAGGTCCTTTAGTGATAAGGTATGAATGAGAGATGGTAGAGGTGGGAGAGATTGTTTCTGCTCTTCCCCAAGTGATGTGCTCCATTGAAAGCCTGTAAAACGAGGAAAGGCAAACAGGCATCCTAAAAAAGATTTCATCTGAATATTGCCAATCTTGGGCCAGCTGAGATCGCGGCAACACGCTGAAACATACCAAACCCACTCTGGTTTGCTGAAGGGGGAGCATTGCGAAGAACAAGTGCTGCCCTGCTTTATGCAAGCCCCCAATTTATTGTCAAAGTTACATAATATCTGTTTTCGCTTTTACAGCCTGCTGACCTTCAGACTTTGCCTGTTTTCCACTCTCCCACTATTGCTTCTCACACTCGCAACCGGACATTCTATAACATTACCTCATTCACCAGCAATCAGTCTCATACTCTGAAGGTCAGTTTACATTTTTTGCCAATTACCAGTTCTTTATTCCCACAGTATATCAGTGAAAATTATCTTAATTTTTATATGTCTCAATTCTTATATGTCTTATGCAACTTGGAAGGGAAGGTATAAAAGTTCAGTTGTTTACCTTTAAAATTAAGCCTAGAGAAAAGTGTTGGTCAGTGTCATGGGCTTGTGTGGAGCTGCTTTTTACTTGGTTTCAAGAGGAGGGTGCACCTGCAGTGCTGGTCCCAGTAAGCAGTTCTTGAAACATCCCCTGGCTCTGAGGTGGCTTGGCTGGGCCAATCTCGTGCCTCTGCCATCGCTATTTAAGGGAAATCAGAGCAAGAAGAGGAGGTGGAGGAGAGGTAAAAGTTGTAGGCAACCAAGTGGACCCCACAGTCAGAGAAGGAAGAAGGAAGGAGAAGCACCAGACCAGAGACCCCTCTGCAACCTGTGGCGAGAATGCAGACTGTGCCCCTGCAACCTGTGGAGGGCAATGGCAGGACTGAGAGCCACCAGCAGCTCCGTGTGAGTGCAGCTGGATGGGCAGGAGACTGTGTGAGGCCATGGCGCAGGCTGGGCTGGAGCCTGCAGACCACAGAGACACACACAGGAGGGGAGAGGAGCTGCAGCCCTCGGGATGAACGCAGGTCAGAGTGGCCTGTGCAGGGCTGCCTGGCCTGTGAGGGACCCTGTGCTGGAGCCGGGAGGGCCAGTGAGGAGCCCATCTGCCCTGAGGAGAGACAAGTGGCAGGAGCCATCAGGAAAGGACTCACTGAAACCCCCATTCCCTGCCCCCTGAGCCATTCATGGGCGGAGGAGATAAAGACAACAGGATCAGGGCTCTGAGCCTGGGAAGAGGGGAGGGGTAGGGAGAAGGTGATCTTAAAGGGCTGGTTGTGCTCTTCATCATTGTACCACTCTGTTTTAATTTCTGTTTTCTTCCCTGAGTTGAGTAGTACTGTCTGCTTTGCCTGGGACCATAAGTCCTCCCTGTCCTTAGGGGGTTCCAAAGGCCCTTGTACTTGTGGCTGATCCTGGTCTTTTCTTCCTAGATGAGCCTGAACTGTGACAGTTGGTAACTTCTATGGACCTTTCTGTTCTAGCCCTGACATAATATTTTTTACTTTAACTCTCAACAGTCTAGTATTGTGACCTTTTTTAACTTTTTAAAGGGAATTTGAGAATTTGTTTTACAGAAAATGTTTGATTTGGATCTGATTTGTTTCTGTTGTCTGGAACCTTTCTTTATCTGTCTTGATTTTAGAGTAGGAGGAGGGGGAACAATTATTTCTGTTAATTTAATTTACAGAAAGTGAGGAGGAGATGAACTTACAGTTTCATTTTTGCTTTCGCAATGTTGATATCTTGGAAAATTAGGAAAGCGCGCCTTTTATGTGGTGAAGATCTCTTCAGTCAACTTCAGGGCAGGAAACCCAAAAGCTTTCATTGGAGCACTAGGCCTTTAGGGACAGGCAGTGCCAAAGAGCAGTAGAGTAACACAGTTGTGTGGGAGAATTGGCTCATTACTTTGCTCTTGCCCAATTGGATTACCTGCTTACTCATCCGTTTTTCTGAGCAGATGTCAGACCAAGGAGGTGACAGAGGAATTCATTAATACTGCAGGAGGTCAGTAAGCTTGCATGGGAGAAGCTGAAAGGAATAAGGGGTCCTCTGTGTGAGTATCTATAGGCACACGTCCATCTCTGCCCTCCCCTGAGCCCAGTGGAATTTACTTTTAGAAACAATTAGAGCAAGCCTGCTCTCTGCATGGAGAGCACCAGCATTGCTCACTCCTCTTCTGTGGGATCATGTGGCTGACAGCTTGCATCACCCCAAGAGCTTGACAAGAGTGCAGGAGACCAGAGGCAATGTGTATCCTGTAGGCGCCTCAAAGGTACTTATTTTAGAGTTGCAAGACAAGCAATTGCTTGTACAGAGCACAAGTGTTAATCCTCCCAGTGGGGAAGAAGGAAGCTATATTCCTGTAGGGACTGAAATCTGCTACAGCTAATGCAAAGAGGCACCTGCTACAAGGAGGAACAGTCTGCCTTTGCTGTTCCGTCTCTGAGCAGCAAGGATATGAAAGCTCTGTACAGCTAGGCAAAACTTGAATTTTACAGAGACCTGGTGGCAAGGTTTGGGATGGAGTGTTGATCTCTCTGTGGCTACTCAAGCTTGTTTCATTTTAACCACTCACAAGATGAATTGGGTTATCACCTGGCTGGGAGACTGAATATGTTGCCTCTTCCTTTTTTTTATGTCTCCCTGTGGCATGGTCTCTGGGAAGAAGACAGCCTCATTAGTTCAGTCTTCCGAGTCCTTTATGTGGTACTGCCAGTTTCTTATTTACAGTGGCAACAAAATGAGAAATCTGTTTTGACCATCTTCCAATGGATTTCAGCCCAGAAGTTTGCAAGTGAGACATCTCCTCTCTAGGGAAAGAGATATGAATAGAGAAGGTATGTATTGTACTCCTTCAGTTACTTGTTTCCCTTAGCCAGATTGCCAGATGATATGGAGCTGTCAAAGAAGGGGCTATATAGTGGGAGACCTTTAAGGAAATTTGTGATACTACAACGAGATGCTTCAATTAATTTCTGAAGGCTTGGAAGGATATGTTGAGATGTAATAATGGGAAACTGAGCACAGCAATATACATTTTTAAATACCAAAAGCCCCTTTGCAAGCTGTGAGATCTTTTAGGTAACTAAAGGGTTGGCTGCTTAATCCATCTGAAACTGGGAGGAAAAAAGCAGCAAAGCCATTGAGAGCAGGCTAGAGGAGCTGGTACTGAGAATATTGAATAAATAGTCAAATAAGTCTCCTTGGATTATTTGCATGGGTCTAGGCATTGTGAGAAGTGCTCCATGAATTATGCAGAGCATTCTTATTGCACAAATTAGCAGCATGGACGCCAATGTTCAGGTAGGATGAGATGCAGAGGTGGTGCTGCTCTGCTGAGTGTCTAACTCAGTGAATATGTCTAAGTTATGTCAAGGAGCAAGGGTCAGAGAGGAACAGGCAGTGAACAAACTAGGTGAGGACTGGAAGGCGTTATAAACCACATCCATGAAACATTACCCCTCCAAACAGCCAGACAACTGGGTTCAAAACAGATTTAGCTCACGTGGAAGACTACATTAATGCTGCAGTCTATTTTTGGGGCCAGCTTGCTGTCTCCACAAGATATCACACTGTGCCATTCGGAAGCCCCATTCTGTTCAGAGATAATTTAGGGCTCTCTGAACTGTATTCCAGAGCACAATGCAGTAGCTATGCCTGGAAATGTCCCACAGGAAGAGCCCAGGTTAGGAATAAACAGCTGCATGTCATGAGTCTGTACCCAGATGCACAGACATGGAGCATGAAGGTGTTTTGCAGAAATAAGCTAAATGTCCATTCAGACCTGCACTTCTGAGAGTCTTGTTCAAGAGGATGCAAGATTGGAGAGAGGGAACTGAAGTTCGGTTACTACTTTCATGGTAGCTAGCTAGAGAAATCTGTGTGAGTTTAAGCTATTTATTGAAGAACGCAGCATCTGGACCACCTTCTGAGGTGTCAGTAGCTCAGCCAAGGAAAACACATTGTTCAATCGTTGCCAGGGGATAATTTATCCCCTCTTCTCTCCCCCACAGTAATACTCACCCTACGTATTGAATTCAGATAGCAGGGTAAGTCACACTCCAACTCTTTTAAATCACTTCTAATATGTATTTTAAGTGACAATGTGGTATTTTATTTTCCAGTAGTCACTCTATGTGCTTGGTTTTGGTTGCCTTGGTACAGCTGCTAATACACTGTTACTGTACCAAAGCCTGGGACTGTTGCCTAGGAGTGCCCATCCTGTAGGTGTATGAAGGACTTATGTTTCCCAGGAATGAAATATCACGCTGGTGCAATACCTGAGAAATAAACTCAAGAAGGGAGTTTTTCATTACACTGCCTAAGGGACCAGATGGAGCAACTGATAAGACAAGTTTAAATGGCCAAATGCGTGCAGTGTGGCTAAGCATTGACTGAGCGTGGGTATGTGAACTCTGCCAGGTTCTGCAAGGAGACTCAAACCAACCAGTCTGTCATACCTTTTAGGCAAGGATCTTTGTCAGGAAGCAGAGATGGTGCCTACTGGGAAGCTGTGAGAGCAAGAGATGTGTTGTTGCCTATATGCAGGTCTTCACTGATATTTTTTTTGATGGTTAGGCCATTACTGTTGCTTGCCTGTACAGGTGAAAACAGCCATTACGGCTTCCAGTGAGTCCATTTAAAAGTGGGAGTAGTATCATGCCCAACAGTTTCCCTGTCTCTTGCAAACTTTTTATGGATAGAGAACTTTTTCCAAGGGATGATATTTTCAGTGGGATATAAGAAGGTGAATGAGATACTGGGGGGAGGATAAAAACCCCCCACTCAAACCCACAACTTTATAGTGACTCTTCCATGCAGCGATTCTTGTGTTGTACTGACGAAGATTGGATTGCCCATACCTTGAAGGACTGGTCTCTAAGCTTCAAGTGTCATTCCTTTATACTCGATGTAGCTTCCTTTCTTGGTGTTCAGTACTTTTCAGCTTGCAGAACAGTGGCACTGCTGAGGCCAAGCACAGCCCTGATGCCTGGGAGTGAAGTGCCGCTCTGCATGTGGCAAGTGACAGGTCACTGTTCCACATGGTAACTGGCTCTGACATACGTGGCTTTCTTAGATGTCTCTCAACCTGCACAACAACCTATGTTGGAGAGCAAAGTACTTTGTCTAATAAGAGGGACTCCCTTCATACCTCCAAGCTGTGCCAAGGACTTGCCTCTCTTCCCTGCAGGACTCTCCTGGATCCCTGTGCAGAGTGAGGTACGTGCTGCTGCAAAGTGCACCCAAAATTACATGTCTCCTGTGAAAGGGACACTTGTGGGAATCTGAGACTAAGGGCCATGGGGAAGAAAGAAGAATTACCATATTGTGAAGCTCTGAGGAAAAGACTGCGAAGGATGTTGTTATTGTACAGGTTAAACGAGGTGGGGAAATTCCCTCCACTGTTGTATTTAAACTTTGTGCTTCAGAGTTCTTTTTTGTGTTGAAAAAAGGTGGGTGTAATAATGCTGTTATCTTTCATTGTATGTTGGTTAATAACTTATCAGTGTATCATAGCTATTAACCTCCTCTCACCAGCAGAGAACTGAGAATTACTCCATAGACCCTAAAGATGTTAGAACAAATGAGAATTTACTTCTAGAGCTGAACTAGGGAAGTACAATCTTGTGGCTCCACCAGTTAAGTAGATGTTATGAAGACAGATCATTGAGCCAAATGATAAAATGTGAAAGTCTGATCCTTAGAGAACTTTTATGCCTGGGAGCTTATCATCAAGAGGAATTTAACCTTTTACTACTGTGTTAAGAAAGGAAATCAGAGAATGGCCTTGGCACAAGGGAAAAATCATCTCCAGGGAAGAAATCAATTTATTATTGAATAAATGAAACTATTTCAGTACTCATTGCAACTATGCCTTAATGGACATACCACAGTTCTTAAGCATCCTTCATCTTGAAGGATCCTGAAATGCTTTCAGAATTGTGTGGACAGGAGGATTTATTTAGCTTCCAACTGATGTTTTGTCACTTATCAGCACAATAATTCAACTTACACAGTTAAGGATGGGAATGAAGAAAAATTTCCCACCTGATTGAAACTTCAAAGGAAATAATTACTGATGATGGAAAGCAGCCAGGATATCTGAAACAACTTTACTCACGAGATCTTTAAAAAAACTTGTTGGGAAAGCCCTCACTTCTGGTGTGTTCCAGGGATGTTCTCTCCAGTCCCGTTGGAGCCTCTAGTAATTGCAAGCAATAGCTTAGGGTTAGAGAACTGACTGATACAAAGTTACCCTGTTTGCTTCCTGCAGCAGTGTGTTTTCCTGCAACCCTATTGCTTTATTAATGATTCAGAAGTAAACTCTTCTAGAAATTTTCATCTCTGCAGAAACCTTAGCTCTGGAAGTTACCCATTCAAGAACGGTTAGCATCTTTAGCTATAGCCAATATTTCCAGCATTGTTTTGAAGGGAGATGGGTGAAGCAAGGCCTTTTCCTATTCTGTTTTAACTGTTATACTATATTTCACTTCAATATGTCTAACTTGGTTGGGAGAAAAAGAATCTGTCTAAATTCAGTCAACAAGGAACACCAAAAAGAGATGGTATTTGTTGCACAGAAACCTGGCAAGTGTGGTAGTTAGCAGAAAGATCTGATGAGGATGCTCTTCAGAGTGAGGTGTTCTCACTGACTAATTATTTGAGGATAAATTGTTAATGATTTGGAGCTGATGAAGCTTGAGGGAAGCATAATTGGTCTACGGTTTCATGGAGAGTCTGTATTTGAAGCCACTGTGTCCTCTCTGGCTCATCAGACTTCTACTCTAGAACAGACAGTGGTGCTCAAATTAATATATTGGTCTGATGCATATGGCACATTGGTAGTTTAGTGTTTATAAAGAAAAAAGCAAGAAGGAACAAAAACCCTTCATTAGCAACTCTTTCAGACTTCATTAGGAGGAATTCCATTGCTCTGAACTTTGATGATAACTGCAACTTTATTTTGAGATGTGCTGAACATCTCTGCCAGTCTCATGGTAATTCAGTCAGATCCAGCCACAGCACTCAAACAGAAGCTTGTCAGATAATCTCCTTGAGTGCAGTACCTGCCTGTGAAGGGACCTCCAGTCTGCTGTGTTTCATTCCTCTTGTAATAAAAACTGGCATTCATGAGGCAGTTGTGCTGTGCTTAAGATCCAATTGTTTCTTCTAAAATGTTTAAATGCAATAATCTCTAATCTACATATTATATTAACATATGGAAAGACAGCAAACAAGCTGCCAGGAGGTTTCTGAGTTTTCTTCTCCAACTGACAGGGCTTTTTAAAATTGGATCTGTAATGGAAACAGACGTAGGTTTGCATAAATGCATTTTACTCTCCTAAGGAATAATGAATAGGCAGTGATGTCATACATGCAGATTCCAACAGGGAGCTTTCAAGGTTAACCTCCAGGGCTCCCTTACTTGTGGCTGATGAAGCTGACAGTTTCTCAGGGGAGGCACAGTCTCACAGTTGCTTATGTGGGGAGAGATGCCACCACCATATGTGTGGAAAGCTGCCTTTGAATTTATTTTGGATTATTCTTATGTGGAAGCCTTTGTGATCAGCCCTTTGTCAGTGCTTTTCTCTTGTCTTCCTTTCAGTCTTCCTCGTCTGTCCTCTGACGTCTTTTAATTGGGATTGTGAAATAACTTGACTGAGCCATGATGTGACCCAAATGATCTTATATAATCAGATTGCTGTCTGGCCAGTGGGAGTTAATTACAAAATCATGAGATCCAGACCACTGTAACCCTCTCCTGCTGACCTGTCGCTTCATCCAGCCTGTAAAGAATAAACAGTGAGTTTAACTGGACTACATAATTTTTATTTATAGGAAGAACTTTTGCCCCAAGTTGCAGTTAAAGCACTGCGTGACATTTCTGGAAGTTGATGTCAGCTTGTGTATCTATTCCACAGTTGCCTTAAACAGTGTTCCACCGATGGCCAGAAACATCTGCAAAAGCTGATCCTAATGCCCTGCTTACTATAGAGAGATAGAAATGGAGGTGGAATCTAGCGCTCCTTGTACCTCACAATAAACAATAGGATTCATGACTATGTGGGCAACTGCAAAATAAATTATGAGGAAGGATAAATCAAACCAGTTAACATAGTTTCTGCTAATGTAAAGTGTCTATATTCATCACTCTTTCATATGATGCCTATCCAGTGTATAAAATATAATGATAAGTAGCTCATGTGACTTTCTATATCAATGTGATGGGTTGGCCTTGGCTGGATGCCAGTTGCCCACCAAGCTACTCTACCACTCTCTCTCTCAGCAGGAATGGAGAAGGGAGAGAAAAGATGGAAAAAACCTCAGGGATCAAGATAAAAGCAGTTTAATAAAGCAAAAGCAAGCCCTGTACATAGAAGTCAAGGAAAACAAAAGACATATTCTCCACTTCCCATCAAGAGTGATGTCCAGCCAACTCGCAGAGAGTAGGGCTTCAATACAGGGTAGTGGTTGTAATGTAATAATTAATCCTACCTTCCCCCCTCTGTCCCTCCCCTTTTTCTCTCAGGTTTTGTTGCTAAGCAGCTGTCAAGTGGTGTGGAATATCCCTTTAGTCAGTTTGGGTCAGGTGTCCTGGTCCTTCCGAAGATCTTGCCTACCCACAGCCTACTGGATGTGGTGGGAAGAATGTTGGAGAGACAGCCTTGGTGCTGTGTGAGCACTGCTGGGCAGTGGCCGAAACACTGCGGTGTTACCAACACTTTTTTAGCTATCACTACAAAGCACAGCACTATAAGGGCTGCTATGGGCAACATCAACTCTCGGCCAAACCCAATACAATCAGAGGTGAAATTTTGGCCCCACTGACCTCAGTGGGAATTTTGTTTTCAAAGTGAAGTCATTACAGTTCACTTGCTCATGAGAGGCAACATCTCAAGCATTCAGTTTGCCTGCTGATGTGTGTTTTGGAAATGCTAAAACCCCCACCATCCTAGAGAAATATATGTAGGTTTTGCCAAGGCCATGGATGTAGGTGTTCCTCAGTTGCAACAGCAATTCTGACTGCTGAGCCTGCACTCTTGAGCAAGTCACTTGACTTTTGTGTGCAATATGGGAGTCATGACACAGATGCTGTATTTCACAAATATTGTTTTACAAATATGTTATGAGATCTAATGTAATATAGTGTGCAAGAGGAAGTATGGAGGATAGGAAGGTGCAAATCATGTCTGTATTAACAAGTAAACAACTTGCAACTTTTGTCATCTACCTATTCAAAGTACTAAACAAACCTTGCAATCCATATACAGGAGTCAGTGTAATCAATTGCATATGTTAGCTTCAGATTAATTCTATATAGCTTAGTACATATAGAATTGGAGAAAAAAAGGAGAAAAAGCCCCGTATTTTTGACATGTAGATGTGACTTGGAGTCCAGAGACTTGGGGGTTCTGTTCCCATCTCTGTGACTAACTTGCAGTGCATCCCGAGAGAATTTTTTTCCTTCATCTTTCTGTTTCTGTATCCCTTCCCTGAGAAAAGAGATAACAGTTGTATAAGACACTTAAGCCATTCAGTTTTGCAATCACATCACTGATTTTCCACCAGTGCAACTGCTAAAAGCATTAAACTTACACTACCATCAGAGTGAAGTAATGCTCTGATGAGTCAAGCCATTAAGGTTTTAAGCTTTCTGTAAAAACACTAAGTATGGTGACTATCTGGGGCTTGGATCTGGACACTGAATAAAATGCAGGTGTGACATCCATGCAATATTGCTGGATGTTTCCTTTGGAGGAGAGAATGCAGGGATAGCACTTGTGATTTGATTTTTTAAATGTTATGCTTTCCTGAGCTCACTTGGCAGAAGCTTCTTCAGCACAGTGCTCTGTCTGATGCTACTTTTGCTTATTTTCAATTTATATTATTGCAGGCTCGTGTAGCTTGGTGTACTAAACTGGTTGATTGTGTGGGTCTTCTGAATGCTGTAAATGTCATGGCTTTGTCACTATCTAGAACAGAAGTTTGGTCATTTGTCCATGATGATGCATTAGATAATTACATATCTATACCCTTTATTTATAGAAATGGCTGTGTGCAATGTGCTGAGAACATGTTACTGTGTGAAGAGAGTCACGATGTCTTTGTTTAGGAGGTGAACAAGGCACCAAGATGGAATAGTGCTCTCCTGTGTGTTCAGTGATGTAGTGGTTCAGTCTATAGCCATAAATTGTGTTTTAAATGATCTTAAAATTCCTTCTCTGAATAATAATTTTGATGATATTTAGTCACAAGATTAAAAGGGACACCCTTTATACGCAGAAGGATGTTATCTCATTTGTGCACAGACATCAGGAGGTGGTGTGGCTCAGGAGATAAAGTCATAGGCTAATCCCTTGAGGCCTGTGCTGTTTGAGCTGCCTTGTTTCAGAGCGCTGGGAGTTAAAAGCCTGACAGTGAGGCCCTTGGGGCTGGAGATCAGCAGTGCTCCTCCAGCAGCATTGCTGAAAAGAAATCAGCTACTGTGGGCAGCTGAACAGGGCAAAGAAAGGGAGCAAGAATGGATGAGAAGTCTGTACAAGCAAGTGCCATGTAATACTGTTGATGTCTGAGGGTCTTGGCAGTCTTTACCTGTGCTGCTCTGGAAAGGGCTCACATTGTGTTCATCATATAGTCATCTTCCCTCTGGTACACTGCTGGTCGTTTTGGTAAATCACACCAAATGCAGTGTGCATGCCAATTAATAAACTAAGGCTTTTTATGTACCGGGAGGAGAAATGTATGTGTAGGGTGTGTCACTATTTGTTTTGGTACTCTGTCTATCTGCAGGAGGCTCAGGGTGGAGGAAGAGGGCTTCTTTTGAAACAGCTATCACTTTGTAAGCTGATTAATGGTGTATTTAATTACTCCCAGGAAGAGAAGTCCTGTAGTGGAGACTGTCAGAAAAGCCAGGTTATGTACACCAAGTCTTAAATCGTTTACTGAGCTAAATAAATAAATAAGTAAAAAATAATGGTGCTTCCTCTGATGTATGGGTTGCAGAGGTACATACTTTTGGAGAAGATCCTGAATTTTTCTCCCTGTTTTTTTTTCCTGTGAAGCCTTGATATTGACCATGTTATGTGGCATTGAAGCAGCCTGCAAGTCAAGTGATGTGATTGATGATATTTTTTAAAATTTAAAATTACTTCTTTAGTAGAATCTAGAATATTTGCTGCCTCTGGAAACTCCTTTTGCATTTACTCCATTATGCTGAATAATTTTGTCTTCTACACTGCAGCAGGAATAACCAGCAGATGGATGTTGCTGGCTGTTGGTGCTTTGCAGTTTGTGGAGACATAAACTGCACACAGTGTCCACACTGAGAAGTGAAAATGGTTTCTAATGCTTTGCAGTCACTAAGTTTATACTTGGTCCTATAAAGGGGTGTTACTGGTCTAGTTGTCTATAAAGGACAGGGAATGTTATCCACCTTTGTGCAAATCAGCTTCTGGCTGTTAATTTTTCTATCTTTTTCTGGAGTAGTGCAGATTAGATTCAGTTAGAGATAGTCTTGGTGCAGTTTACAGGCGATTGACACTCCTATTGTTACTGCATTATCCCAGATGCCTGATTTCTCGTCTCCTTCATAATGTCAGGATTAAAGCAATTGCCAGATTTGGGGAGAGACAGTGGGAAATGGGCATGGTTTGTGTGAGATTACAGGAGGCTTCCCTTTAAGATATACTCTGCCTGAGAGAGGTGAGGTGATGGTGCTGTCCTCAGTCTCTAATGTTCTTGCATATTACAGTGACAGACTGTAGTTTTTTTGGAAGCAGTTTGCCTCTACGTGGTGAAAGTGTTCTGTGGCCTGGAATGTTTGGTCATGAGTGGAAGAGGTGTCCTGGGAAACTTGAGCTACATGCTTATTGAAATGTACATGTAGTTGAATGCATTGCAGAACCTGGACTTTAGAGACCCAGGTGTAAACTTTTGAACCTATGCATCAGCATTCCTAAAACAATAAGAAGGATTGTTCATAGAATCATAGAACCATCGAATCATCTTAACTTGTTTTACAGTTACTAGTTACAGGTTGTTTTAGTCATTTTTCAGTGACTTGAACAAAGGAAATTGTTAGTTAACAATTCTTCCTGCTGGAATGTGCAGTGGGAATTAACATTTTCCTTTTGCTGTGTTCACAATGCAGTGAAATCTGACCTAGTTTGAGGTGGTTCAAAGCCTGGCTATAACTTCTACTTTCCATTCCTCTGACTTGCTCTAGGGAAGGTGCCTAAAATGATATTTCTCCTTGGCCTTTGTCTGAAATGGATGCTGGGGCTGGTGCTGTAGATGTGTGTATGTACACTTGTGTGTGTATGTTCGCACATGGGCTTGGGGGAGAGGGTGAAGCCTGGTAACTGCTTGGAGTGACAGATTTTGTGGAGTCTGGCTGTACTGCCTCTGTAGTCCCATGTTGTTGACCTCTGAGAAAGATCAGACCTCTCTGTGTCAATTCATATGTATAGAGACAATTAATAATATTTTTACTTTCAGTAGTTGCTCTCCTAATTTTTTTCTGAGGTTGAATATTTGAATTAACTGTGAATGATTTTCTGTAAAATTCTATATTCTGTCAGTGATGCAAAACATTCAGTAGCTGATGTCTGTGGTTTTTCAAAGACAAGGTGCTATTGTGAAAAGATTTCTATGGAATCAGAGCTGCAGATACTGATCAGGGCAGTATGGGTCACTTCAGCCTTGGGAAGCAGCCTTGTAGGTGATTTGGCATCTGTTGATGTTGACTGCCAGTGCCCATGGGGCCCTGTGGGATACAGTCAGTGGTGAATTTTGGGATGATCCCTTGGATGTGGGTATATATGCCTCACAAGACTGTTTGTATACTCCAGGCTGAGAGCCTTGCTCAGGAGGCTCGTAGCTTTTGTTGAGCCTTGGAGATGGCACTTCTCCTTGGACTTGGAGAGATGGGACTTATATAGGCTGTAGGACTCAGCCTGGGGAAGCTTGTCACTGACACAGTATCTGATATGCATCATTAGTTACAGGAAATTCATATGTGGTGTGAGCGCTGGGAAATGTGGAGAGGGCCCAACAGAGTTTAGTACTAAGCCCACTGACCTCCACCTGAGAGTACGTGCCCATGTGCACAGTGCTCTTTCTGCAGCAGCTTTATGTAACGCATTTGCAGGACTTCATTTTCCACTAGATTGAAAGCAAAGCCACTGTTGATTTTCTCCAAAAAGATCTATTTGAAAGTGCAATTGCCTGGAATTACATGGTGGCAGCGAGAGGCCAGACCTTGCTGTAAATAACTTTCTTCTCAGCCAAACACATTGAGCTCTGCTGTCTACTGCTTTTTTTTCTTTAGATGATTTCAATTGAAGGGAGGGTTTCTTTTTGTATTTTTCTTTTATGCTTTGTTTATTCTCGTCAGGAGATGATTCTTATTTTTATAACTTTCCTGCTTTTGCCAAATGGTGTGATCATGGTGGACAGGGCAGCAAAATTTCTGTGTGTTTTTATAGCACAAGGCTATATTAGGACTGATGTACTTTTTCCAGTGTATGTATGTTTGCTGCTGCCATGTGTGTGCCAGTGCTTCGTCTGTCAATACTGTGCCAGTGGGCAATGGCAACACATAGGTTTTGGTGGTGATTAGCACCTTCAGGCCAGTGAGTGAGTGTCATCATAACAATTGTGCTTGTGTTGTTAAATGATCATAATGCCATTCACACCATTGTCCAGCATCAGTTTTTGAATTTAATTTGAGCTATAAGATGGCCCTCCTGTCCATGGAACTTTTCTCCATAGCCCTAACCCATTAGGGCTGTTCTAGCACATTTAATAGAAACAAATCCACGTTTGTTTGTATTATATCTCCTACTCCCTATTTGAAGACTCAGTGCCAGTAGTTCATGTGTCTTCATCTTTGAAGCCAGTAGTCTCCAACAGTGGATTTTTAGCTTGGAGCAGATGTTGGTCCTAGGTTCTCCCTATTGTGGTGTCTGAAGCAGAGCTCTTTCGGCTATCAGCACCTGTACACACAGAGTTAATTTTGGCTTTTAAAAATAATATTTGTATGGGAAAAGTAGACTTTTGTAATGGAAAGCTTTTCCTCTAATCTGTACGAGAGATCAGTGTTGCAAGGAAAGAGGGGAACAAGTGTATGAAGGAAGATAAGAGGCATAGGTAGGGTTCAGTGTTGGTGTATGGGGTAAGGAGGGCACCTGAGCTAAAGGAAACATGACTCAATGGCAGTGTGAGGCAGGAGGGAAGCAGTGCCTGTAAAGATGGGACAGAAATAGGTGTGAAAGGAGAGAGGAAAGTTATTTGTGAGGAAATATCATGATGTTGGTAAACTGAAGTTTGTATCTAATTATTTTGTTTTTCTCTTTAGCAGTGGAGCGTGCCCTTTCTGGTTCAGTGCTCCTTTTTACTGCAAATATACACATCCATCACATCTCCTCAACTTCCCTGTTTGCTTTTTGTTTTGTTTATTTTTACGCTAGCTGTTTCTTAATACTTACTAATTCTTCATTCCTGATAGTTCTCAGTATTTTTGTTTCTTACCCCTTAAGTTACGGTGCCCAGAATTAGAGTGTTTGAAGATAGGTGTTGTCATAGATCAATATTTTTATGTGTTTTGGTCACTTATGTATGCATCATACATTGGCTTTTTCTTTCTTCTTTACTGCACTATAGGTTCATGTTCACTTTGCTTCCTACAAGATCTTCTGTTACCCTTGAGTGTCTGTTTTTCAGCAGCAAGAAAGCAAGTAGACTATGAACCTGATACAAAAGCCCTCTGAAACTCAGTATTAGCATTCCTTGCTTGCGCAGAAATGCTGCTGGTGCTAGGCAAGTGATTTTGCCATCGTCCTGTGCAGACATGGCTTGTTTAGCTAAGTGCAGAGGAAAAGGGTTCAAGCAAATTCCATCTCCTGGCCTTTGCTGTATAAAAAAGGCCAGAGCTCAGAGCCAAGTAGACTTCATCAGGAAGGTGAGTCATCTTGTTTCCAAGAATAGTGAGGGAAAAGGAGGGGAGACACAGCTGCAGGCGAGGTGGGAGGAGGCAGCATGTTTCCAGGATGCTCATGAAGTTCTAGCTACATGTACAAATTCAGTCCACCTGTGCTGTGCTTGCATTTTCTTTTTCCCCATGAGTCAGCTTGATCTCCACATGCTGCTGTACCAGCCTTGGAAGCCCCAAGGGACTGAGTTTCATTCAGAGGAATAAACGATGGGAAACTGATTTCTCATCCTGAATAGTACTCCAGCCTCCCGAGCTTTGCCCTCTGGGGAGTCCCTTGCCAGTGGTGCTCAGAAGTATGTCAGTGACACCATCTGGCATCAGATAAAGCAAAGATTGGGTTATAAATTATATTTTTTTGTAAACAGCTAGATTAATAAAATTTCCAAATGATCTGCAATAGAAAAGGCTTCCTCCTTGAGATCTTGCTCAGTAAAAGGTGGAGCCAGTGTTTTCCTCTATGCCTGTGGTTTGGGGGGCAGATATGCAGCTCACTGTTAAGGCAAGCCGAGTACCATCCTAGTCTGTGTTCAGCTCAATGCCCCTTGCAAACAGCAGAGTACATCTGTGTTTAAGAGCCCCTGTTCCATTTTCCTTCCCGTTAAAACCCTTGTCTCTGTGTGGCTTTTGCTGGAAATGGCATTATTACCTGTAACCTCCTGGGCTTTCTGGTTAGGAAGTTCTTTTGTACATCAGTATGACAATTTTGCAGCTCTTGTGCACCTGAAAGGCCAAATGTGCTGGAGTAATCAGATCTCCCAGTTTTCCCCTAGTGCTTGAGAAGATCAATGCTAAAAAACATGATGAAGGGCTGCATCAAAAGATGAGAGAGGATCCTACAGAGAGGATCTGGTTATGTGGAGGGCCTGTGGCACTTAGACCACAAGGGAAACATGTGTTTTCCAGTAGCATGTCACTCGGTAGCATGGTCCTTGCTTATAGGTCAGAGTTGTGGCCTTGCTTCTTCTTGATCACCTCCTGTGCTGGTGGGTGATATGTTGGCTGTAAACTCTGTTGATCGAACTGGGCTGCTTCAGGCTTGTGAATAAAGTGGGAAGAGGAATAGGAATATTTGATTTGTGTAGTTCTTCTAAAATACCTCTCTGTGGGTACTTAGAAAAGAAAAATCCTCACTCAAACTGCACATTCTTACTTGTACAAGGATACGGTCAAATGAAGTAAGGCCTAATTCTAATGGTCTTGCTGTGCTTGATCCTGGTTTGTTCCTGGCTCCATTGCTGAAAATGGTCTCAGACAAGCTGCTTAACCAAAATTTTGCCTGCTTTGAAACTTTAGACTAATATCTATTCATTCTCTCTCTATTAACCTCATCTGGTAGAGCATAGTCCCATTCTGTTCTCTTTCTATTCCCTCCTATACCCTTTCAGTAAATGCCTTGATCATGCTTGTCAATGACAAGCAACAAAGAGTAAATTTCTAAATGAAGCTCTTAGTGAGCACCCTGGAAAATATCAGCCATCAGGTGTTCAAACTGTACTTTACTCGTGTGCAAAAAGGGTGAGTTTTGTCATTCTTGCAGCTTGCCTGCCTCCAGCTGAGCCAGGGGCAAAGAAATAGACCACACAGCATGGATTCCGGGAAGTGAAGTTGATTGTATATTTTTTTTAATCTCTCATTCTTTATAATCTGCCACGTTACTAATAACATGGGCTGATTTTTTGTTTTTAATCTGTTTTTTATCTTGACTATGTTCCCTTAACCTTTCCTCAGAGATTTTATTTTCTAAACCTCTGATGGATTTTGCTGCCCTCCTGCTGATGTCTTTCATTTATTGGAGGAGAGTAAAATAATAATTATAATAATAAACCCCACTGTTTTTCTGGAGGCAATTCTCTGGTTGAGGTTTTCATGTGAACCCAGCCCTCTTAATCCTAACAAACAGGATTCTCCTCCTAATCTCTAATCCCTGAGTACTTTAGTTATTAATCCTGAGAAGCATTTTCCCCTCCCCATCTGGGATTAACCTGAGAGTGGTTAGCCATGGTTACTGGCCCCTTTTTTTCTCTTGCTTTCCCTTGAGTTTTGGAGACTTAGGGAAATGAATGCTACTTTCTGGGCTTTTCATCCTGGTGCCTTCAGTTTCTGGGCCTTTGGACACTTTCTTGCATCTGGCTGGTTTGATGAATCCTTGCTCTTTGCAAAAAATACAGACACATCTTCCACTTGATCACAGACAAGAGCATCTGAATCTGTTTTTCTTTCAGTGGAACAGGAAGACAGGCCTTGTTTTGGCTTCGCAAAAAAGAAATTTAGAAAAGAGTTGTGTGAAACAAAGGAACGCTTAAGGTGTTTGGCTCCCTTTGGTCCTCCTCCTCTAGACAATTTGCTTTTTGGAGTTGCAATGTGAAATAATGTTTTCTGCTACATTTCCCCCCCCCCCTCCTTCTGAATGTGTCAGGTTGTTCGTTTACTTTCTACCTCTTGTTATTCACAAGCTTTGTATGCTCTTTGCTAGCTTGCTCTCGAGGCTCTGCTTGTGGAGCAAGTCTGTCAGTCTGGGATTCTTATTGCAGCTTGGGACATTGTTCTCCTTCATAGGCTGTGTCACATGTACTACTCCCAAGTGGATATTTCTCGAGGTGTGGGATGGGCTGCCCACTGCTAACTGATCTACAGGTGTTCGCTTACTGAGCTTCGTGCTATGGGCTCTTCTTGTGGAGATGTATTCCTGTCATGCATCGAGAAGTATTTGGTCTAGTGGTTCTTCTCTCCTTTCAAATTCATACACTCTACCCGTGCCTGACTGTTCCTTAGAGTGTATTTTGGGGGGAGCCATTTCTGAATATATTTTCACTCCTAAATATGGGCTCAAAGCTGCTTTGGAGACCAATCTTAGTTTTGTGAGCAAATCTCCAGTGTGTCTTCCTAATAGCCTGGTAATTAACGGCATGGCATGGTTGCAGGCAGCTTTCATGAAGGCCATTGGCAGTTGTCATGGTGTTGGGCTGGAGTGAGGGTGTGCTGGTGAGGCTGCTGGACAGCAGGAAAAGTCCCAGGTGAGAGGGATGCTAGTCATTACCTGAGGACACTGTTCTGTAGCCCTCACCATTGGTGAACATGGCCTGCATTTTTCTAGCTCACATTTTTTTTTTCTTTATACTGAGATTTATCCCATAATTTCTTGTTATATTTTCTTTAACCACAGCACAACAGAAGTCTTTGGTTCTTGACTCTGAATTTGTCCTTCTAATTAATGTGGCTGCTAAACCTTGAAGTTAATACAGCTGCTTCTGAAAGGTTTGTGGGGAATTTCTGTTGCCATGTCCTGCCAGAAGAGAAAAGTCCCTGCTTTGTGGTAGCTGTACAAGAAAGCGAAGGGGATGAAACCTGGGAGGAAGAGCCCTAGCTTTCGCATCACAGGTACCTGTGAAGTTGTGGGGGAAATGCAAGAAGTTAGAAAAGATAAAGGTATTTCTTCATTACAGGGATAGGGCAAGGTTTTAAACTCATTACTCTTTTTGTTTTGATTTAGAAACACTGGGTGAAGTGTACATTTCCTCAAGTTCTTGTGCCCTTTCTTATCTCCTTGTCCCAGGTAAAGCCAAATTAACTGCATATTTTAAAGCAAGAATTCCAGATTGTAATATTTTTTTTTCCCCTCTGTGGCACATGTCGTTCCAGATTGTTTTACAAGGCATTTATGCAGGAGTCACCTTTTCATACCTGAAAGACCATGTCACCACCAAGTGGAAAGAACACACTGTGCACTACAGCAGTACAGAGGAAGAAGAAGCTTTTGTTCATTTAAAATGCTTGAGGACCTTTGTGCTTAAAGAGCAATGCAGAACTCATCTCCTGTAACAACACAGTGCTCTCCAGCACTGTGTAGAGGTGGTTTGTAGCACCTTCTCAGAAGGAATGCTCTCTCTGGACTTATGTGAGTCTTGTCCTGATGGTAACATACACTGTCTTTGGAGCTGTCCTCTTTAACTTGCTGTTTTGTCCCCTGAAAATTTTACTCTGTTGAAAGGTAATGATGAGATATGATCTTTCCTAATTTTAAGAATGCTTATAATTTGTTTTTAAAGAATGATTATTGAGAATGATGATGGAATTGGTTCTAGTTTGAGCAAGCAGATTTTGTCTCATGATTTTCTTCCTGAGGATGGATGGACTGTTGTGCCTTGTTTCCCTCAATTTTGTTGCTACTTCTTTTCTCCTCTTTGGTGATCTGCAACAGGAAGATCTCCGTTCATTTTGTTGCTCACTACCAGAATGTGTGCAAGTATTTTCTGGTGTGTTACTAATACAGAACTCTAGCAATCTTATGTAACTGACAGAGGGGTAGGTTAAGGCTATGTGAAAAGATAAAAAGAATATGGGAAGCCCCCTGTAAGCTGCTTTGTCCTCAGCTATGTGGGAAGTCAGGTGCCAACCAAAGGCCTAGAAGATGATGAGTTTTCTTTTCTCTCCTCTCCGACAGAGCCTGTGCAGCCCAATGCTTTCCAGTACAGCAGGGCACTGGAACAGAGCATGGAGGTATCATTTGTTCTGGGCCAGATGCATGATGCAAGAGCTGTAACGTGAACTTTTTATCAGGCAGAAGAGAAGCAATATATGCTGCCTAAAGATGTAAAACTGGTTTAAATCAAAATAGAGTAGTTTCCCATTCCCTTTGCTTTGTGTTTAATTGGCTGTTCTTTCAAGTTCTAAACACTGTTCCTGAAGAAAAAGGCATTGCCAGCTGTGGTGGGATTGTTTTCTACTGTTTCATTCCACTGCCATGCAGTGTCTCTGTCCAACTGTGTCTCTTGAAAGATGCTTTGATCATTAAGAAGCATTAGCAATAATAGAATAGGGATATGACTTAACAAAATTGCTGTATCTTGATATCAGTCTTGCATCAGACACAACCAAATTACTTCATCTGTATCTCCTTACCTTTTGCTTTGTGTTTGTTTACCTTAAAGAAAAAAACCCTAATAAAAATAAAAGCATGTTTATTCCATTTTAACTTTGCAGTTTTAAAAGTAGTATATAGCAAGAAGAATAAGAATGAAAAGAATTAAATCAACCTTCCCACATGTCCATTCCTTCTGAGTCAGTGGTCTTCCTCATGAAATTGATGTAATTGAGCTACACCTTTTAAGGACCACGGTTCAGCTGGGGCCTGGGAGGAGTCAGAAAAAGATTTTGTAATTTGCTTCCCTGAGGGTTAAGTAGTTTTAGCATTTGGGCCAGTGTATTTGTCTGATGCTTGGCTGTATTTAAGGGCATACAAAGTCAGGCTGGAAATCTCAGGAGAACTTGCTTCTCCCCCTCATTCTTTTGTTCTAAATAATTGCAGGGTCTTTTCAGCAATGTGTGTGAGTACACAATTGAAGATGTCAAGTATGGCATATCCCATATATTAATTTTTTGTGTATATATATTTAGCAGCACAGCTGAGCCTCACTGCATCATGAGTGGACATGCCAGGGATAGAAGGGTTAGGCCTGGGAGCACTTCCATAACAGAAAAGCTGTAAAGGTGCTTGTCTGTCCCTGCCTCTAGCCAAGAGCAGAGGTAGGTTTCGATGACAGGGACTCACAGCACTTCCCTAGTAACACATTTGTCCAGAGTCCAGGCATTACAAACTCTTGCTTTTCCAGATCATGATGTCCAGGTGACAATCATCCATCCATCTGTGAGAGCTTTACTTGTCTTTGTTTCCTTTCCTGTCCTGCCTTGGTTGCCTCTGGCAGGCAGGCTCAAGTAGCTTACCTTTATGACAGCATGTGACCAAATAGATTGTGACAGGAGCTATGTGTGACACTCCAATGAGCTGCTGGTGTTTAGCAGTGATTAGCTGTTTTAAAACACCTTTTCCTTTATCTACTGAGGATATTAATTTTTCCCTCTCATTGCTTTGCTTCGTATTGATTTAGAGGAAAAAAAAAGGAGCTAAAGCCCTTTTAAGTAATAGAATATTGATGAGAAGGCTGGGAAACAGAGAGAGTTGGTGGAAGTCTTTGTTCCTGTTCAACAAAAGATGGAGAATACAGGGGAAGAAATGTGAATGTGTGTGAGGAGGAGGGAGAGGGGAGAGAATAAAGACTTATTTAAAATTACAGCTAGGAAATCATTCTTTCAGTCTACGTGGCCAGAGTGAGATCAATTTTCAATTTCAGTTTCTCTACCTTTTGTGTTTCAAGACACTTGCATGCCGCTAGAGATGGGGATCTGCCAGCAACTGTTTGTTTAAAACAAATTGTCAGTAGGTGTTTTTTTTCAGATGAACTGTTTCCTGGATCAATTTTACATGCTGTGAGAAGAAAGAGGGGAGAACCACAAGGCCATGCTCTCCTCAAGAGTCACATTTACACCGGTGCAACTCTGGCTCTGTCCATGGTTTTACTTCTCAGCTCAGTGAGGTGTGAGGAATGAATCCAGCAGGCCCCTGTTTCATAGATCCATTTAGTGTCACATGAAGTGTTGAATGTGAAAGAGTAAATGCACCAGATGTAGCTGAATGGCTTGACTTTTAAGCAATCATGCCGTGTCAGTGCTTCATATCTCTATAGGATCTTAGATTAACAATAGACCAGCTCTTTTGTCTGTAGTTTAGCATGTGACAATACAGGATCAACTGCTATTGATAATCAAACCTGTGAACCAAAGACTCTGCTGTGTAAATCAGTGTTGTTCATTTCATCATTTCATTGAGCATATACAGATGATGATTTGGCTCAAAGTCTGAATCATTGCTTGACACAAATGCTATTATTTTTGCTTGCTTCTTCAAACCAACAATTAATCTGAAAAGCAAAAAAGGGTTCCCACCCTAATCAATTTCTACAGAAACTTTTCTATTAAAAAAAAAGTTTCTGTTCAAAATTGGAAAATAAGGGATAACCATATTTCCTCCTGACCAATTCAATCTGTTTGATTTGTAAGGTGGTTTTTTTTTTAAACTGACACTTCTGAAACCCTGGGGGAAACAAAAAGGAAAAAAAACCTGCAGTTTGTTCAACAGAATAGGAAGAGGTAAATTCAAAGGAGGCTGAGTTTACAATACAAAATTATAGATTGTAGTGTTTTATTCCTTTGAGCACCTTTAATGAAGGCTGTACTTGAAGCTGAGTCATTGAGTGAGGATGTTGTGTTGAAATAAAATGCCTGAATATTTTTAAGTCAATATTCAGTTTTTCACATACAGAGTGGGCAATCAGTTCCTCCTAACAGTCACAGTAATTGCCAGCACAAGTCACTTCCAAGATATTCAACTGTCTTTTGCACACAGAACTGTAATAATTTTGCAGAGGCAATTCTGAAAACTTGGGCCTGTAATTTCAGACATGAAAGTCAGTCTCTTACCCTGAAAAATCTTGCTATTGGTTTATGTAATCCCATTTTCAAGATAAATTTAAGCAAGAAGCAATAAAAACCCCTCATGATTAATGTATCTATGAATCAGTCCTTTCAGTGAATTCACCCTTCACATCACTCATCTCTGGACTCTTGCTTTTGACATCACATTATCTAATTGGCACATACTTAATGATTGTATTACACAAGTGCAGAACTCATTGCTGTGTTTGGAGGGCCGTCTGTGTCCTGAAGGGCTCCTGTGCTTGGACACAGAGTAGGACCCTCAGACTGTAGCCAGTGTGAAAACTCCCTGGCAGAGAGGGTGCTGGGAGGCGGCACAGCAGCTCTGTGTCCTCAGGCAGTGCCTGGGAAAGCCAGGCTCGTCACTGCTGGGGCTGAATTCAGTGCATGTGAAGAAATTAACTGAGCTTCTGCCATAACTGAGTGGCACTTGCCAGCAGTCGTGTACTCCTCAGCATCTGCTCCAGTGTGCCTGTCAGCCATGAGAGCAGCAGGCTGTCTCTACAGGGCTCATCCCTGCCTCTTCCTCTTTTCCCTCCTGCCCTTGGGCAGAAATTGATCAACTCCTTTTAATTTCCATCAGTGTTGTGGTAAGAAGACTTAGGTTTTACCACTTTCCATGGATTGCAGTCTTTTTGTGTCTATTATCAGAAACTGACCAGATGTCCCCAAAACATCGTTGAGAGTCTAAGCTGTCTGTAGAAAAGACCATCTTTTTGTTCTGGTTTGACTGGTGCTTAGCCTGATGGACTATAGGCCTAAAAATATAAGGAATGACGTATTTTCCCCATCCTTTTGTTTTTAATTTCCAGGAGATGTTGGTGAATTCTTGATGAAAATTCATGTAGCATCTGCCATGGGCCAGGTACTAATTCTGCAAATCCAATTATTTGCACCTCTGTCAACATATGTCACTCCTTATTTGTACCTCCTCCTGATATTTTGACTTCAGTGGTACGTGTGTTTCTGCAGTGCAACACTACCCTAAGCATTCCTTTTTTGTTCTAGTCTGAGGTACTCACAGATCTATGCTGATCAGTGTCAGTGCTATGGAAGAGTAAAAGGAGAAGGAAATATAGGGTGTCAGTTAGAGACAGATAACAAAAGAAGGTGGAGTAATTTGCAGAAAAGTTTAGGAAAGTGATGATAGATTGAATAGTAAGAAACTTCTAAAAATGCTATGAGTAAAATCTTAGCTCCACTGACCTCAATAATGAAAATTTCACTGAGTTCACTAATTTGGGGATTTTACTCAACCAGTATGGATGTATGTAGGCAAATGACTTAAGACTTGTATTTTGGAGTTAAGTTTTTGACAAATTTGTAATAGGTGTGAAGGGAATTTACTGTTTCAAAGTGATAGAGAGAGGATCTATAGTTCTGTGAAGGCCAACTTTCTTTCTGTAACCTATAGTAAATTTGGCCAAAGATGTCCAAATACCTGCAGCTGTTTTGACTGCTTTGGTGTTTTAACCTTCTGCTATCTCTCAGCTGCTGTTGGCTGTGTGCCCTCTCCCCAGCTGATGAGGGTGTTCTTTTCTAATTAGGAGAAAAGGTGTTCGACATGGTTGAATTACTCCTTTTTTGAAACTGTCTTATATCTATAATAATTTGCAAGCTCTGGTTGCCCCTGTTCCTATCTTTCTCCTTTTCTTACATTCTGATCTCTATTGTGTTGATTTCCTTAGGATAAAGTGACCCTAGTGCTGCATTTGAGGGCAAAGTTTTTCCAGGAGAGCTGCTTGAGTAGTTAAAACTGGTATTGGGTATGAATTATGGTATTAGCCAGTATGTGGCTTGTTGTTGGGATCTTTTCAAGTCTTTATGCTGAAGAGCAATGCCTTTTTGATCAGTCGCTGAACAGGGAACTGCTAAAAAGAGATTTAGGAGAATGGTTTGAGTTATTTCATACTAGAAATTTGCTGGAAACCAGTGACAGTTTGGGGAGTTAATTCTGGACTTGGTCTGCTATTTGTGAGAAATCATGAGGCTGACATTACAGATGAGCTCACAGAAAATGTGAGCTCCAAAACATTCTTCTGACATTGGTAAAGTGATGACGTGTGAAAGTTGTGCTGAGATGTAGTGTTGAAGACAGCATGGATGGCAAAAATGCAGCTCTGGTATCCCAGCATCAGCTGTGCTGTTGGTTTGGAGCTGTTGATTGGTTACTTTGCATACTGTTCCTAGTAGCAGTCATTGTGTTTGGGCATGTTGTGTTTCTGGCCATTGGTTTAAGATGTGCTTGATACTCTTCCCTGCATGCACTTGTGCCCTTCCCCTGCCCCTGGATGTATCGAGCACCAGCTGTTGTCAGTGAAGTCAATGTAGAACACAACAAATATACGTGACAGCAAGTAGGTATTGTAACTACATGCAGGATCTGTGTAGGCCATTTGCAATGGAGGACTATTTTAAGAGTAAATCTTTGAATAGAGGAGATAATCACATCACCAGTGAATTTTATTGTTATTCCAGATGATTGCTGTTCATAACGAGGATGAATTAACGAAGAGAAAACAAGACACTGTACGGAAAATGCACTATGCACTGTCTTCTCTGTGTATTTTTGTAATGTCCTGCTTTATATTTCAATTACATGTTCTTTAGAACAAGGATTCTCTTTATTCGTTGGTTTTGCGATGCCTGGCTTATAACTGTATGCTATGATAGTGCCAAAAACATGAAAGGTGCCACAGACAGAGCCAAGTATGTATGGGCTTTATGGTGTGAGCATCTCTGTAATCACAGTCCCCAGTTTTTGTCTCCATAATGGGATAAAGACTCTGGGAGGGGGAAGGCCTGAACTGACAGGGTCCTCTCTTTTACCATGTTGTTTCTTTAGGGACATGAGGCACTTAAGTGTGAAATTTAGCGCATAGTTAGTCTGCTGTTCCCATGTCTCATTCTCACTGTCAGCATAGTGCTGGCTGAGAGCCTGACTATTCCTCTCACCTGATTTTTTATGTTTTTAAATTCTCCTTGCTGTGCTTACTCATTCCCTTGGTCCTATTTTAAGGAAGTAGTGGTTTGCGGGGAACATTGGTCCCTCAGTCAGAGGCTTTAACTTTGCAACACCAGTGACAGCTCCAGGTTGGCAGGCAGAGGGGAGGGCTTCTCTGCTCTGACCTTCAAAATGGCTGACTGCAGCAAGTCTGACATATTTCTCTCTTTCCAGTGGCCGCTCGCCTCCCTCCCGTGCTCTCCCTTAACCTACTGAGGTTTGAGAGGCGAGAGCCCAGCCTGCTCCTTGCCACAGGAGTCTCCAGAGAGCAGCGCTGAAGCAGAACTGCTGAACCTGAGCTGGAAGGAAAATGAAGTGAGGGAGTGGAGTCACAGCTGGCAAAGCAGGCACCGCTGCCACTGTTTGCTTGCTGGAAAGTAAATAAAGGAGAAAAACAAGGGCAATTGCTTCATGAGAGAGGATGGGAGGGAGATGGACAGATGAAGAAAATAAAGAATAGACAGAGAAGGTGAAACTGAGATAGAGTGGAAGGGCGGAGAAAAGGTGAAGAAAATGGAATGAAAGGGAACATTGTCTCCTTTCTGGGAGACAAGAAACAAATTGTCAAGAGCTTTTGCAATGACTACCAGGGCAAATATGTTGTCCCATTTATACAGCACGCATTTAACTCTCCCAAAGAGCCATCTGATCCTGCATACCTGGGATAAATCCCCATCTTACCAGCATGGCCTGCTACTGCAGTACAGCAGTTCTGTAGGAAACTTAATGACAATGAGAAGATCTGGTTACAAGAGTCAATGCCTGATGCTCCAATTTGACTAGGTGAGAAAAGTGTGACAATTTTGTGTCATGCCAATTCAGCTTTTTTTCTTGATGGATATTTTATAGGAGAGGTCAGAGAGATCTGTTTTGAGTCAGCTCCTGCCTTTAGTCCTTGCATTATTGACATTTGCTCTACTGACAAGAAGTATATTTTTCTTAGAAGTGGACTGTGGACCTATAAGACTGGTCAGCTAAAAGCATTTTCGTCTTGTGCATTTAGTAGCAGGAAAAGGGCAGATGAGTGCACCTGGTTGAGCTATTCTGTGTTGCAGCCTCCAGAATAGGACCATAAATTTTCTCTTGACTATCATGTGCTACCCAACTGGCTTTGTATTTCTATGAACATGGCTCCGTTGGACATATTTAACCCTTATACACATTTTGTTTTGGATGAACAGATACTTATAATCTCACTGTTACTTCCCTGCTGCTGCACATGTGAGAAAATAGATTATTATATCCCAGACTGTTGACTGATGAATTCTGTTTCTTCATAAAATGGTTAAATGCAAATTGGAGAGTAAATTCACACCTACAATGTAATTTCTACAGGTTAAATCACATAGACATTGGTAGTTGATCTCTGTTCAAGGATCACTTTTTCAAAGGTCAAGATCAGAGTATCCCATTGGGTAGGAAATCAAGAAAGGGAGCCAGGAGACCTGCCTGGTTATACAAGGAACTGTTGGACAAACTGAAGTGGAAGAAAAGAATCTATAGACCATGGAAGGAAGGGATGGCCTCTTGGGATGAATATAAGACTGTCATCTGAGGATTCAGGGAGGCAACTAGGAAAGCTAAAGCCTTGTTAGAGTGGTGCCTTGCGAGGGAGGTCAAGGACAAAAAGAAAGGCTTCTTCAAATACATTGAAGATAAAACTAACACCAGAGGCAATGTAGGCCCACTGTTGAATGAGGTGGGTGTCCTGCTCATAGAGGATACAGAGAAAGCAGAGTTACTGAATGCCTTCTTTGCCCCTGTGTGTACTGCTGGAGACTGTCCTTGGGAGCCCCAGACCGCAGAGGAAGTCAGGTTAAAGGAGGAGTTTTGTTTGATTGATGAGGACTGGGTTAAGGATCAGTTGAGCAATCTGGATGTACACAAATCCATGGACTCCAATGGGATGCACCTGCAGGTGCTGAGGGAGCTGGCAGAAGTAATTGCTAAACCACTCTCCATCATCTTCAGTAAGTTGTGGAGAGCAGGAGAGCTGCCTGAGGACTGGAGGAAAGCAAATGTCACTCCAGTCTTCAAAAAGGGCAAGAAGGAGGAGCTGGGTTACTACAGGCCAGTCAGCCTCAGCTCCACCCCTGGAAAGGTGATGGAACGACTTATCCTGGGTGCTGTCTCCAGGCATTTAAAGGACAAGAGGGTCATTAGGAGCAGTCAACATGGCTTTACCAAGGGGAAGTCATGTTTGACCAGCCTGGTAGCCTTTTATGAAGATGTAACCAGGTGGAGAGATGGTGGTAGTGCAGTGGATTTGGTTCATCTCTATTTCAGTAATGCATTCGACACCATCTCTCACAGCAAAACTGAGAAAATGTGGGCTGGCTGATCAGGTAGTGAGGTGAATTGTTAACTGGTTGAAGGGAAGAAGTCAGAGAGTGGTGATCAATGGGAAAGGGTCTAGCTGGAGGTCTGTATCTAGTGGAGTCCCTCAGGGGTCGGTGCTGGGACCAGTACTGTTCAATATATTCACTAATGACCTTGATGAGGGAACAGAGGCACTGTCAGCAAGTTTGCTGATGATACTAAACTGAGGGGAGTGGCTGACACACCAGAAGGCTGTGTTGCCATTCAACGAGACTTGGACAGGCTGGAGAGTTGGGCAGAGAGAAATCTAATGAATTCACCAAGGGCAAGTGTAGAGTCTTGCATCTGGGAATCACTCCATGTACAAGTACAGGTTGGGGAATGAACTCTTAGAGAGTAGTGTAGGGGAAAGGGACCTGAGGCTCCTAATGGGCAGCAGGATGAGCATGAGCCAGCAATGTGCCCTCATGGCCTAGAAGGCCAATAGCATCCTGGGGTGTATGAGAAGTTCTGTGAGCAGAGGTTGAGAAAGGTTCTCCTCCCTCTCTACTCTGCCCCTGTGAGACCACATCTGGAATATTGTGTCCAGTTGCGGGCCTCTCAGTTCAAAATTGACAAGGAGCTGCTGGAGAGAGTTCAGCCCAGGGCCACCAAGATGATGAAGGCAGTGGAGCATCTCCCTTATGATGAAAGGCTGAGGGAGTTGGGGTTCTTCAGCTTGGAGAAGAGGCAATTGAGGGGTGGTCTCATTAACGTTTACAAATACAAAAAAGATGGGTGTCATGTGGATGGAGCCAGGCTCTTCTCATTGATATCCAATGATAGGACAAGGGGCAATGGGTACAAGCTGGAAAATAAGAGGTTCCAAACAAACAGAAGGAAAAGCTTCTTCAGTATGAAGGAGATGGAGCACTGGAATAGGCTGCACAGATGTCTCCTTCTCTGGAGACATTCTGTGTTGACCTACTCTAGGAGGTCCTGCTCTAGCAGGGAGATGGGACTAGATGATCTTTTGAGGTCTCTTCCAACCTTTAAGATCCTGTGATTCCAGAGGGAAAAAAAATATTTTTTTTCTAATAAAAGGAACTATTTTCAAGGGGGATCAATTTCTTGGTTGTTTTTTTTTTCCTTGTTCCTTTTTTTTTTATAAAAATGTATTTCCTGGCACTGCTGCTGTGAGTTAAACTGTTAGGGAGCAAGAGAGAGCAGGAGAGTAGAACTTACTTCTCTGAGTAATTTACGAAGCCTCTTAATGCATGTATTCCTCTCCCCATGGTCAATAATGGATTCATCATTTGAACAGGGAGATAGGTGCCTAGACGTTCCTCTAGCCAGTTATTCCTTTTTCATCTTTGAGGAAGTGTTTTATTAAAAACTGTTCTTTGGTGTAGGGGGAGGCCTAGGAGAAGCAGGAGGCCTGAGCTGAGCCAGGAGATGCAAGGTGAAGAAAGAGGCTGAGAGATGCATCCATGCCCCAGCAGATGCACCAATTAGATTTTCTTCGCTAAGAAGAAACCCAACCTCTAATAACTGCCCTATATTCTTTTTGTAAGGCTGGACTTTTTTTCATTACTTGCTTGTGTGGTGGTTTAGCCAGGTGTCCACCAAGTCATGAAATCACTCCCCCTCCTAAATTGGAAAAGAGAGAGAGAAATATAACAAACGGCTTGTGAGTTGAGATAAGGACGGAGAGATTACTTGGCAATTAGTGTCATGGACAAAACAAACACAACTTAGGGAGAAAAGGTTTGATTTATTACAGGAGCAATAAGAACAGGGAGATGAACAATAAAACTCAATCTTAAAAAACCTCCCCCCACCCTCCCTCCTCCAGGACTCCCCTTCCTTCCCCCACAGCAGCACAGGAGATGGGGGTTGTGGTCAGTTCATTACAGATGGACTTTGCTGCTGCTTCTTCTCAGCGGGAGGCCTCCTAACACTTCCCACTGCTACACTGTGGGGTCCCTCCCACAGGAGACAGTCCCTCATGAACTTCTCCAGCATGGGGCCTCTCACGGGGCAGCTCCACACACCCTGCCCCAACATGGGTCACCCACTGGTAGAACAGTCCTTCAGGTACTGACTGCTCCAGCCTGGGTCCCTCACAGGATCACAAGTCCTGACAGCAAACCTGCTCTGGCCTGGGCTCCTGTCTCCCCAGAGACTCCCAGGTCCTGCCAGGAGCTTGCTCCAAGGTGAGCTTCCCATGGAGTCACAGCCTCCTTCAGGCATCCACCTGCTCTGATGTGGGGTCCTCCCTGGGCTGTGAGTGGATCTCTGCTCCCAGGTGGCCTCCATGGACTGCAGGGGCACAGCTGCCTCACCATGGTCCTCACCATAGGTCACAAGGGAGTCTTTCTTCCAGGACCTAAGCATCCTCCTTCCCCTCCTTCTCCACACACCTGGGTGCCTGTGGAGACATTTTCACACTCCCACTCCCTGTTGCTGCTGTGGCTTTTCTCAGCAGTTTCTTCACCTTCTCAAATATGTAATTCACAGGGATGTTACCTCAGTCATTAATTGGCCAGGTCTTAGTCAGCTCTGGGGTCCATCTTAGAACTGACTGACGTTAGCCCTGTCAGCTACTGGGGAAGCTTCTGACAGCTCTTTGTTTAAAGAAGCCACCCCTGTAGCTCCCTCCGCTACCAAAACCCTGGCCCAGGCAAAAACACTACAGCTTGTCAGATAAAATAAATGTGTATGTATGTGTAAGGAGAGGCTGGAATTAATTACTGTCAGTAAATGAAGCATACGGAAGCTTGTCTTGACATTACAGTGGTTGTGAATTAGTGCAGAAAATACTGGAGAAGCAAACAGTGGAACACTGTGGACCAGAGCTAGCTGTGTACTGGCTTGTTAAATGTCTACCCACTTCCTATATATTGAGGGTGTCATAATTAAACTTGTATTTTATGTTTGCTTACCTTGGGGTTCATAAGATAAGAATGGAGAATCACAGCCCAGATCATTGTTACTGTTTCCACTGACAGTCTCCCGGTTTTGTGGGTGGTGCCCCAACATAAATGGCATGATGGAGTATTTAGGGTAAATGCTCAGCTTCACAGCTGTGAAGAAAGAAAAAATTCTCAGCAATATTTATGCCATTATTATTGTAACGTACACTTACTAAAATCATCTCAGCATTTCTTCTGTCTCAAAAGGGAACAGGAGCTAAATACAGGACAATAAAAACGTCTTTCTTGTGTTGGAGCAAATGTCTGAGCTGCCACTGATTTCAGGGAAGTAGAGTGGAGGCTAATAGATAAAGATTATTAGAGTTCATTTCTGAGAGCTGCTTGGCAGCTGTGGGCAACTTGAAATCCTTATCTACTTTAATGCAAGTTGTATAGTCTTAGCACAACTGAATGCTTGAATGTTGCACCTGGAGCAACTGTTTGTCCCAATTAGAAAGGTGGTTAACTAATGGAAGTCTGCTGTGGTCTTGAGTTAACATTATACATTGTCAGGTCTTGGTAAAATTCCATAACAGAAGTATTTTGTCCCTGTTGACCAAAATTAATCTGTTATTAATTTTGTTATTGCCATTAGATATTGCTGTCTTAAATCAATTCCTTTTGAAATCCAGTAGATAAATATCCTTCCTTGGGGAAGCACATCCCAATTAAGTGCATTACAGAGCAAATAATATCCAGTCTAATGCAGCAGTGAACATGAAGCAACTTCTACTGGTGCACTTACAGGATTTCAGCATCATGTCTTCTGAGCTAAAAAGGTCATAAGCTACACTGATATAGTGGAAATTCTTTTAGTCAAAGGTGTCAGCAATTGTAAAACAGTCACACAAGTAAACTTGGGTAACATGGATTCTTAAAACAAATCCTGATGCACCTCTCGGATTTTGTGTAATATAAGGTCTGACCCAGTTCTGATCACAAATTTTGAAATTAAACAATTGAGGGCTTTAATGTTACTGAGTCTTGAAAAATGCATCTGTCAAAAGGCAAGGCACAAACCCGATTTCCACGTACAATGTCCAATAAAGTTTCAGAGGCAGGAAGTCTTTAGATACATGCTTTCAGTCTGGATGTAAAACAGTTCTTTGACTGAAACATCACCACTTCTTTAATAGCAATTATTTGTTTTCCTGTCCTGGCTAAAACTGTATCTTTATAGAATGGTAGGGGTTGGCAGAGACCTCTAGAGATCATCTAGTCCAACCACCCTGCAGAAGCAGGTTCACCTAGATCAGGAACACATCCAGGCAGGTTTTGAAAACCTCCACAGAAGGAGACTTCACACCCTCCCTGGGCAGCCTGTGCCAGGGCTCCCTCACCTGAACAGGAAAGAGATTTTTTCTTAAGTTTAAGTGGAACATTACCCCTAGTCCTATCACTGGACGTTACAGAGTGAGTATTAATGAGGTCTCTCCTCAGTCTCCTCCAGACTAAACAGCCCCAGTTCCTGCAGCCTTTCCTCATAAGGAAGATGCTCCAGTGCCCCAATCATCTTGGTGGCCCTGTGCTGGATTCTCTCCAGCAGCATCATGTCCCACTTGAGCTGGAGAGCCCAGAACTGGACACAAGACTCCAGATGAGGCCTCACCAGGGCAGAGTAGAGAGGGAGCAGAACCTCCCTCAACCTGCTGGTCACACTCTTCTTGATGCATCCCAGGATGCCACTGGCCTTCTTGGCCATGAGGGCACAGGCATCTTTAGCACCTCTCTGTCTCAGTGCTCCTCTGCCCTTGTCCTCCACTCTGTGCAGAACCCTTCTTGGCTGTGTTCTGAAGTCTTACACACTGTAGCTTAGCAGCTGTGTCTCAGAACAGGTGGAAAATGTTGAATTTGGTGATGTTTAAGGTTGATATCAATTTCAAAATGTCTCAGAATCCACTATAGTAGAAGGAGTTACAGAAGTACAGAAGTCATTACCCTTTTTCTACAGCATCTGTGTTAGATTGAGCAGAGTATACTATTCACAGCTTCTATAGTTCAGTAGTCAGTGCCTGGGCTTCAAAGTCTAAAGAGTCAGTGTCACCTCATCAGTGGCCCAGAGGGTGCTGCTGCATTCAAACCACCATTCACCATCTTCCTTCCTTTACTAACATATTTATGGGTGGACTGGAGGGAATGACAGGTTCCTCAAAATGTTCACTGTCTCATGTCTTTATTTTGGCTTTGTTTCTGACCATGGGGAAAAATTATGCCTGAACCTCTGAAACACTCAAGCATCTATTACAGGAAAATGTAAAAGAGATGTAGGTGTGTTGTGAGGAAAGAAGTGGAGGATACAGGCTGATCATCCTCAGACTTCAAAACTGGCCAAATTTATTGTATTGGAGTTCCAGGTGGTGGTAATGAGGTTACAAAGTGTGAGAGGGGAGGAGACTGGCTATGCTTTTTTACAGATTTGTGTATAGGATGTTAGTATGAGAAACCTAAATATTAAATGAATATTAGACTAATATTGGTTAGTCTATATCTAATCAGTAGATATAATAATCATTTTTAAAAACAAGACTCTCAGTCCCAGTCTGTTGCAGGACAATTTATGTGCCATCCAGTACGGGGAGACCTGGCTTCAGGAAATGATTTTTTCATGGCATTGCTGCCTCTGCACACACAGCTGGCTAGATGAGACAGCAAGGCTGGCCTGGCTGCACGGAGTGGTATCCTGTGTGGCATTGGTGACTCACTCCTGGGGTGCAATGGATTTCTTGTCATTCAAGCACATTACCTTTGGGGCAGAAGTTCCTTCTAAGTGGCAATGTTTAAAATAGCAAGCTCCAAGCGTCTATAGGAGTCATGTGGGTGGCAATAGAAGCCACTAACTTAAGATCATCTAGTTCCTTGTCACTTGGTTACCAGTTCTGCCCCAGCTAGAGGAAGAGACACTTCCCCACACTGTGAGTAAGGTTCTTCATATCTACAATGGACATAATAATAGTCTCTGACTTACCATAGGGAGAATGGTGGGAGAATCTATATCAGATTTTGAAGCAACTAAGTGTGAAATATTGTGACTTGTCTGGAAATACTCCATTTGATTCAAGACATACAACATCGAGCTGCATATCTTTAGATGATGACTGCTGAGAAATTAAATGGAGTGTGATATAGGGCTGTGAGATGATGAATGCCAGGAGTTCAGGCCTGGGTAGGTGAGGACAGGTGGATGAAAGTGGGATAAAGTTTCTTGTAAAAGCTATGTTATCTCTGGAAGCCTTGGTGGGCAAGGTTGTCAGAGGAATGTGAATATATGAATCTGTAGCTGAAGGGCAGCAACAGGGACGAGGGAGAGGAAGAAGGCTCCGACTTTGAGGAAGCTAAACCACAGCATATTCTAGAATAAACTGATGGATAACAGGCTCCTGATCTACTTGGAAACTACTGTGGGAAGGGGCCACTCCTGCAATACTGGAATTGCTTAGTGTCCCAGCTGCTGTCAGAAGCTCTACACACAATTCCTGCCTCAAAGTCCCAACCTCTTTGTGAAATCCCTGGTCATGCAGCATTGGTTTCATATATAAATTCCCATAGCATGAATACCCTCTTGTGCTCTGCTCTTGTAAGTTCATAAACATCTTCATAAAATGGTTTTCGTGGAGTCTTTACTGCCTTTCCTAGAATCTTTCCGCATTAGCAGCCTTTAGTCGGGGAATCCCCTCCATGTTGCTTTAGGGATGCAAAGTGTTTTAATAATGCTTGCTGGCTTTTGATGGTTTATTTGATTTATGGGTTCTTAATATTTTTTCTGCCTTAAAATCTCCAATAAGCTTAACTCTTAACATTCCAAACAAATCTTACATGCTGAAATCTAAATGTTACGTAAATGGTAATGAAAACTACTAACTTGAGAGGTGCTTCCCAGAATGCACTTTTTCAGGTGATGTACTTTGGGAAAAACAGAAAAAAACATTTTATAGAGCAAGACTTGCAATTGGAAGTACAGGATAACCTGTGTCTGCAACCTGACCTGAATATGCTTTGAGCATGCCAAGTGCTTGAGTCTCAAGCTTGGCTCAGTGTAAATCCAAAAATCCTTTCTCTCCGCAAAGAGTTTGAGCCTGGGGGAGGGATGTTCTGAATGAAACTTTTTAACATTTCTTTTCCTAGAGGAGACCTGAAGTAGAGAGTTGATGTGAGGAAAAGGGTGTTAATGATAGTTTTCTTAATCTCTTGAAAGCATTGCTTTTGATTTTTTTTTTTCACTCTTGGAATGGCATGCAACCCTCTCTTTTCCTATCCCCTTCAGCAGACCTAAGGAGCAGCTTGCTCGGTTACTATATCTTTGAAATCTTTGCAAACAAACCCCGAGTCATGTATTCACTGCCTAGTTCCACAATTTGTTGTCTTTTTTCAATGGGTGGTTGTCTGAATTCAGAAGTGTTTTCTGGGCACTTGGCCCAACTCTCAGTTTTGCATCCAAATTGGGTAGAATTCGTATCCCCTTTGTTCTGGTGTGAAACTTGGCTGTTGCTGCAGAGTTTTGCTGTGAGTTCTGGAGCCCATGTTGTGTTTTGACTGGAAGGAATTAGTCTGATTAAACTGATTCTTTATTCATGCAAACACACAAAATTGCCACAGCTCTTACCAATCAATTACCAGTTTGCTTGTCTGCCCATCACCATTGTGTCAGTGTACAAGTGGTCCAAGCTTTGTTCTTTCCTCTTGTGTCACAGTGCCCCACTCCTCAGCTTCCACCCCTGCTTTGTGCAGGTAAAAATGACAGAGTAAGCCCTTTGTCAAGGGACACTGGAGCTTCTTTTCTTCCTTTGCTCTGCCTTTCTTGCCCACTCTCCCTCTAGCATGTGCAGGCACATATAAGAACATATCCTGAATAACCATGCTATTAATTCTGCAGCAGCCACTGATTTGAACCAGCAAACTTTTCATTTTGGAGGCTGTCCCCCCTCTTCAAATGTTGACTGGACAACAGTGCCAAATCTCCCAGAGCGTGTTTGAAAATCATAAAGCCTTGAAAACCAGCAAAGGTTTTCTCCATTTCCAGAAACATTTCACCTCCCTTCCTCCCCACAGCAAACAAATTGTATTGACAGACAAAAGCAGGATTATGGTGAGGAGATTTGCAAAACAACAGGATTACGGAAGCTAAAACAAGCAAACATTGAGATTATGTTCAGGAGTGGGCAGGGTGCACTGGCGGGAGGAAGTGGACAGCATGGGGGCAGTAACTTGGCTGTAGTGCTGGTCTGATACAGTCTTGGTGAGGCAGCAGGAAAGAGGGTTTAAGGTAATTTAGGACAAAAGCAAAGTTATTTCTCCTTGTAAACTCCTGTGGATGGAAACCCAGTAGATTTGCATAACAGTTGTCAGTTTTACTTTTCAGGAGTCTAGGAACAAAAAGTGGAGAGAAAAGGGGAGGGTTGCTTAAGCCTGTGAGTCCTGAAGGCCCCCCTGCTCACTATGGCAGGATAGGCAGCAGCTGTCAGCTGATCTGAGCCGAGATCAGCTGTGACCTAATTATTGGCCTCTTAAATCTGCATTATTCCTTTCATTTTCCAGCTCATTGACGTTGTATAGAAAAAAAAAAGAGTTATTGATAATCTACTTCCTATGTGTCTGCCACTCAGTTAGGGTCATGGCTGGATGGCCTCCATCAAGGAGAATGAGGGTGGGCTTTTAACCTCTTCCGCTCCCCTGTGGGAGGATGACAGCTTTGTGCATTTTGGAGGAATGGAAGCTTAAAACATTTTGAAATAAAACACTGGTGTGCTCTAGGTCAGAAATGTTCTGTCATTCTTGTTTACTCCGAGAAGAGAGGAGGTGAGCAGTTGATAACCTACAAAAGGAAGGAATGTACAGAAAATACCCACCATCTCCCTTTACACATCGGCAGGTAGAGGCATGCCTAATGGGTTTAGAATCCTATTGTCTGGGAAGGCATTATATGTGTGCATTTTGCAGTAATGAGTAGTTAAAGCACTTGCACCATAGACAGTTTTGGCTTTTTCAAGGTTGACATGAGTCTACAAGAATGCTTTGCTTGGGCAGCAGGGAGGTACTAACTTGCTTAGTGACCTTGCATAGGAATAACATTCCACCTCACACTTTCAAATGTATCTAGCTGCTGGTGGACAGCAGCTTGGCAGCCTTGCTTTACCTATCTAGGATGTGATAGCTACTGTTACTACCTGCTTTGTGAGAAGTTAAAGCAATCATTTGGAAGAATTGCAAAAAAATACTGGAATGAAGATGGTATCAGGCTGCATGTGTGGCACAGCATGATGGGAACAGAAAACCAGCAGGGCTCTGCTTTCTGTCTGTGGCAGCAGGGCCTGGAGAAGACAAACACCATGGCTGTGGCGGTCAGTGAAGAAGGAAAGAGAGATAGTGAGGGATGAATAGACTGTGCAGAACTATGTTGTTTTTCCATACAAATCCACTTTCTAACTTCCAAATCTCTATTCCTTTTCCTCTGATAACTCATAATCCCCACTGATCAAATGACCTCATTGGTGATTAAAGTGTCCATCTTGTTTGCTGATGTGTCACCAACTCAGCCTTTCAGGCTTTTAAACCCTCCTGCAATGCTTACCTGTTAGCGTATTTTCTCTAAGTCTGCACTTGCCAAGATCCACTGACAAATGCTTGTTTGCTGCTTTATTTCACAACATAGATGCCCCACACTTTTTGCCATTTCTGACATTCAAACCTGCTGCTAAAGAAGGGAGGATGTAAAGATTGAGTGAGGAGAACTCCCCTATTGTATTATACTCTCTCATCAAGGCAAATTGTTGAGACTGGCTGTAAATTGCTGGGATAATTGACCTTCAGTCTTTTGAAATACACTTCTGGGAGTGAAATATATTTTACTTTTTTTTTTTCCTCCTCCTGTTTGAAGCCTCTTGCAGCCTTTCCAAAGCATCTTCTGACAAATTTTAATCAATAATCTAGTCAGTGGTAAGCCTGAGTCTATCACATCTATTACCTTGATGGCAGTGGTATTGGAAGCCCTTAGTCCTTCACTTTCCACATCAAAGCTATCAGCATGGAAAGAGAAAAAAAAAAAACACCAAGCAAGAGAGATTAGAGTTAAAGTTAAATTTGGATGGTTTAAAAAAGTGAGCACTTTCAAGCCTGATCAAATCTATTACGGTTATTTATTACTGACTGAGTTACTCAGTGCATGTTCAGGGCTACATGATACACGCAGCAGCTATAGCTACTACCTCTGGACCCTCAGCTTTTAGGTCTCAGTTGTACACTGTAAGTCGGGAGTGTGCAGCATGTACTCAACGTGCAATTATTGTCAGATACTTATAGCCTGGGAGGCTGTCTGTCGCGTCAACATTTTTTCTTCTGACTATATATGTGCAGCAAGAGAGATTGTGGTCTCTTTGTGATATTTCTGTTGTTTCTATTGTCTATGGCTCTTGCCTTAATGTAAGCTGTAAATATCTTAGTAAAGTGGCTCCATACCTAGGATCACCTAATAATAATGATTGAAAAAACCAAAAATAACAAAATATCCTTGCATAAGGAACGTAGTGGGAGATGCATGGGCTCATTGCTTATATATTGAAAAGGAATTGCAGCAGTTAATATCTGTTCCTGAGCTTTTTATTATTAAGTAACATTTTTTTGTTTGTAACAACAAAGGCAACAGTGGTGTTGGATATCTTCCTTGGGGCATTTGTAAGAGAAATGATGCTGACACAATATGGTTGTCAGACCTTAGCCAAGTTAGTTGCTATCCCTGTGCCTCAGTTTCATGTGTAATGGTCCTTAAAACTGGATTAAGCTTAAGTGCCGTGAGATCTTTGGAGTAGGCATGTTATTAATTCTTCTTGGTTGTAAGATCTATTAAGGATTAATCCAGTAGGTCCAGACTGTGGAGTAACTGAAGAATCTTTTTCCCATTCTCATTTTGTGACTTTCACTTTTTTTTTAGGTACACGAATTATTTTCTTATACAAAGAAAGTGAGGATAATGATGCTCCTAAAAAGCCTTCTGGATTTCTAAATGAAAAATGCAGTGGAAGTGCCAAATGGTAGTGTTGTTATAACACATGCTGAAGAAGTAAGCAGCCCTGAGTGTAGTTCATGTCTTACTGGATAAGCCAATATTTTGTGATACAATAAACAGCAAATACTTGCATGGCCCTCATGAAGCCAGCCAGCCAGACCGGTCATGTGTGAGATGGACCCCTCAGGAAAGAGACTGGCCTGTGAATATAGACTGAAAAGAGATTTGGCCATGATGGCCACCACTTATAACACTAGCCTACAGGTGTTCCTGGAGGTAAGCTAGGAAGAGTAAAAGGCTTTGAAGTGGGATGTAGCAGTTACAGCTTGTAGGGCTGCAGTGCATGGTGCTGGTCCTAAAGAAACGAAGTGCCCTAAAGGGTGAACTATTTGCATAACAAGAAGTCTCCTGAGTCTGTTGCATAGGAGGTGCTATTTATCACCCCCAGCAGCAAGCAGCAACAACCTCTAGTACAATGGTAGGAATCCTCAGGCCAGTTTATACATATATAAGCACATTAATAAATCATCATAAAAACAAACTGTATTTATTGCCATTAAAAATTAATATGGAATGTTTGTCATCTGTAAGGCCCTTTCTGTCCTCTTTACCCTCTCGTTGCCACTGACATTGCTCAGACACCACAGATTCAGATATGGGAGAAAGGAGTTATAGAACAGGTAAGGAAGGGCTCCGGGAGTCAGATCAGGTAGGACCCCAATTGGTACTTCAGTTTGCCAGTTTATCCACGTGAGAGATGTGGGATAATTGGGTACCAGCATCTTGTAGTCAGGGACCGTGCACATCCTGAAGGTTTGTGAAAGCCAGAGGGAATGGCCAGGGCAGCACCATCCTAATGTTCCTATTTTATTGGGTACTAGTGACAGAGACAGGTAACGAGACCATTGTGGCTGCCCTAGGGAGAAGATAGGGCAGCTGAAACAGTGCAGCATTGCTGCTTCTGGGCTACTGCAAAGACTATGTCTGACAGGCTGTGAGGTTAGGGTAGCAGAGGATGATGCAGGCCTGCTTCTGGGTGGATCTGGCACTTTGAGTGCAGGTTAACATTCAGCTGGCTGGGTTGCCTGGCCACAGGTGCTTTCAGGTCTTCTGCCACAGCCTGTGTGCAGTCACACACCAAGACCTGCAGGGCTGCCAGTTGATGTGGTACCTCCCTCAGTGGCCCTGGGCTGCTCTGTTGGGTGCAGGCAGTCTCAATATGCTGTCTAGGTGTGTGATATTGTTGCAAGGACTGGGGTGCTTCTGAAGTGCTGGATGACCTTTGATAGGTACTGGATTGCTTTCCGGTTCAGTGGACTCTCTTAAAACTGAAGCCCTTGAGGGGGGTCAGAGAGCGTGTCTGAGGAATGCCCTCCCAGTCATCTGCAAAAGAAGGTGAGAGAGCTGCTTGTCTGACATTTCCAGATGGATTTTTAGCTGCTTCTGAGCCTGGCAAGTTAGATGGATGGATCCTTATTAGCTTGGAGGCTGCGACTGGCATAGCAAAGGTTTTTGCACTGGCTTTAACAGCAGTCTCTCATTTGTTTCTTCATATTGTTGTTGTTTTATGAGGGAAGCCACCTGGGAGTTACAAGTCTCCCAAAGAATCCAGCTGTGATTTATGAATTGGCCATCAACAGTTATTATGCCAGCCACTGCATGCATCCATTCTAATAAATTTCCTACATCTTCCTTAGGAGCTTGTTTTACTCCTGTCTATTGATACCATGGTCTTAACGAAAGCAGCACATCAATTATAGTAATTGCATTCAGTTCTGCTGGAGATATGGTCTGGACACGTTGTGGAGCCTGAGAGGGAGATTAAGGGCTATTTGGAAGACCTAGAGAAAAGAGAACAAGGGTACAGTTGATGTCCAGGTGGATTTCTCTTGATATCTGGTGTCCTTTTAATTTTAATTTTAATGTCCTTCTAAGAAAGAGAAGAATGTGAAATTATTGCAAATGTGGCCCAAATGAAGCTTGCCTGCTTCCCCATGTTTTCAAATACAAGGGGTTTTGTACCGTTTCTGACAGCCTTTCCCCCCCCCCCCCCATGTTTAATTTCAAAAAGGTTTTTTTAATGACTGAAGCAGTAAATAAGGATTTGATGGGTGGACTGTTCCATGGATAAGGAACTGGCTGGACAACTGCATCTGAAGAGTTGCAATGTCTCAATGTCCAATGGAGACTAGTAACAACTGGCATCTCTCAGGGGTTTCTTTTTTAGAGCCTGTTGAGCCTTCATATATCCTGTTGAGTCTTCCTGGTTGATGATGACTAATTCTACCCTCTTTACTAATTACTTTTTTGAACAGGGTAAGGTTTTCTGAAATGTGTGTCTTTGCATATATCTATAGGCAGAATGACTAAAATGTCCGTATCCTGTATTGCTAGTAAGGAAATTGCTGTTAGGAGTTATGTGTCCTTATCTGGCATTTGATACCATATTTGCAGAAGATAGTTGTATGTCTGCATTACTTGAGAGATTTCTTCAGATGAAGTGCATATAGCTGATTGTACACAGATGGTTGACACTTGCTCTGCCTTCTCTACAACCCGAGCTGAGTTTTGTTTGCTTTCCTAAAGTGGAAGCCTTGTTTCATGTGTGAGAGAGTTCTTACTTATTTCTTTATTTTAATGGTAGACACTACAGGGTTCTTATCAGAAAGATATGGCTTTGCTGATGTGGTTACCACCCTATACTTGAAGTTTCATGCAGTTTGCTTCTTGACTAGAAGAACTGGAAATGTAATTTGAGATCTATGAGTAATTTTTTTGTTTTGCTACTGGGCTCTCTATTTCTTCCAAACCAAGTGTCTTGTCCTATCAAAGCTGCTGTTTGCTCATTGGTGTCAAGCTGTGCATTTGAGATTCCAGATCATAGGTTCATGAGCTGGGTTTTACTTTATAGTTTTTCTGTGCTACCTTATATTACTACCTTCCCTTGTAGTATAGCAGTTACATACACTATAGCATTTTCCATGTGCTTTCTTGTTGGTTATTAATCTTCTGTCACACATCTGTCACGTATTTCTTCGTTACTTTATCTATGTGCTGAGCATGCATAAATGCTCCAGTTGGCTTTGCAGGTTTGGCTTATGTATTTCTTCAAAGGCCATATCTGAACACTTTCTAATGTGCACATGCTTACCGTGTGATGGCCTTTCCTGGCTGACAGAAGTCAGATTACCACAGTTGCTTTTTTCTTAGCCCTGAACTGTTGCTCATTTTGGTTACATCTTCCAGCATCCTGTCCTTCAGCTGTAAGACCTAACAGCTTTTCCCAGATTGCTGAGCCTCTTAACCTAGCACTCAGTTATATCAAAGTTAGATTGCAGCTAAGTTTGCCATAGCTCAGCCATCAGTTTAGTGTTGCACAGTCCCTGTAGTAGAACTGTGTGCACAAGTAGAGCACAGAGTAACAGAAGGCTGCAAACAGGTTTCTAGTTCCCTAGTTGACATTTGAGTGGATGGAAGGCTAGAGAAGCAGAAGATACTGTGGGAAGTTAAAAATCTTACACACCCACTTACTCGTACAGAAGTATATGTACATACATACAAAATTCTTGTTGATAGTAAGACTGCAGAAACCTTTGGTCTGGGTTAGCCCTGACATATGGTGAGTCTAAGTACTCTTTGTTTTTTCCTCCAGGTGACTGAATCAATAGTGCTTTCCATAATATTCCTTTGTAGATTAGTCCCCCAGTATTACAAGTATAGCCCTTCTGCTTTTATTATTTATTCCTGGATTTGTTCCCATTTTTTTTTTCTATTAAACGATAATTTATTACATGAGCAATGCGCTGATTTGTCCTTATGGTTATTGCATTTTCTGTTCATAAATCAGGAATTAATTTGTCTTTTTTGGGTCTCTTGGTGCCATTCTGCTTAATAGCCAAGTATATTTGATTTGTGTAATCTAATGAAAAATAAGAATAGTAGATAATGAAAAGTGATGTCCCTAGCAACCTCTCATCCCCCTCAGAAAACGAGGACCCTCTTTTTTCTCAATTTTCCATCCTGGAGACCCACTTGCATCTGTTGCTTGCTGATAAGGGCCTCCTGTGCTGTTTGGTAGTTAAGAGATAGGCCAGGGCTGGGGTGGAGGAAGGTTTAGCTGTCAGTCACCTGGGATCCATCTGCAGCCTTGCCACTAAGTTGTTCTGTGACCTTCACCTCCTTGCGTAGCAGAATAATTGAAATCAGATATAAAATAACTGTAGCTGATGCAGTCACTCTGTTTTGCTGCCATTTCACTTCCACGTTGCTGTGCTGTAATGCATATGCATTTTGCTTTGTTAAGTTTGAAATGTCTTAAGTGCTTTTCTTCTTGTGGAGCCTAGTAGAAGTCCATGTTAGGAAGATTACAGCAAATGTGCACTGCAAGAGCAGTGTAAAGGGCATGGCTCTTTCATCCCTGGCAGTGTTTGTTTTGGAGGCTACCAGTCAGAGATGCTTCTGCTGCATGAAACACACTCTCTTCTTTCCCTTGAGCAAAGTGACTCGCCATGCAGCATTCGTGTCCCTGGCTGATCCAGGGCACAGAAAGCTAGTGGCTAGATTCCGAGCTCATTTTTTATGGGTCTTGCTCCTTTACCCTCACTGCTGTTACTTTAGAGAGAAGAATTCAGCCCCAGAACTGTAAATTGTGGATGGTCTCCAGCAAGACAGGGCAGAGAACAAAATAAAATGAAGAAAAAAAAAATCTAAATTTGGAAGCTTTCTGTTTGAAGCTTCGCAGGGGGAGCAGTTCTCTTCAGGAAGGTGAAGGAAAGTGCACAGCTGCACAAGGAGGGAGTGCACCCAACACCTGGTTGCTCAGGAACAGTGATGGTAAGTGCAATTTGGGGTGCAAATGCTGAAATCACTGGCAGGTGAATTCTGGAGCACAGATATCGAGGGCAGTGGCTCTAGGGAAAACTCATTGTTGCTGTCTTCACTTCCACAAGGGTTTCTCCCCTTCTTGAAAATATTCAGACCATTGGAGAATGATTTGTTTTTTTTTTTTTTCTTCAGGAGGGTGAAACCTCCTGACTCTTTCCTGCTGGGTTCCTGTGCTGATACACAAGCCCTGGCAGATGAGAGGCCAGCAGGGATCCTTTTTGTGTATGAGGCTGTATTTGCCAGAGAACGTTTAATACTGGGAATGCAGAGCTGGTTTATGTGTTTTCAGGGCATGTTTGACATTTGTCTCTTGCTGTTTCATGTACAGTCCCTTTTAGAGGGCTTTGAATTTGCCAGTTTGTAGAGTGCATGGTGGGCTACAGGAGCTTAATAGTTAATGCTGCAGTGGTCTGTGTTGTCTTTGATAGCTAGAGAGGAATTAAAAACTGCCTAAACCATTAGGAAACAGTTGTGGAATTCCCATTCAAGCAGGCTTCCCCCTGTGTTGCTGAGCCTCTCTGAACTCTCACAAGTTGTGTCTCACATGCTGACTTCTTTTCCCCCAAAACAGGCGGCTGTTGCTTGTCTGTACTGTGTTGGGGACTGGAGAGGGTGGAGGGAGAGGAATGAACAGGAACAGAGCTGTTTTCCCCTCTTGCTGGAGGACATTATTATCTAATAGGCAGTTTAGTCAGATGTTTACTAGATGAGAGTCAGGGGACCTTTCGATCTCTAGGGAGAATTAATGCAAAGCTGGAGACTATAAAAATGCCCGTGAGCAACTGAGTTTCTAGAGATAACACTGTCACTTTCACTGGGAAATTAAAAATTAAAAGGGAGATAGATCATGCTTCTTAAATATACCCTGCCATTTGTCGCTCTCGGCCTTATGGACAATTTAAAGAGAAAATGCTGAAACTACCCAAAGAGTTTCCACATCTGTTTACGGTTTGTCTTTTACTGGCTGTGGGCACCTATGCCTTGTTCCTGGTTCATTCAGTGGTTGATCTCTTTTCTGTAGTAGTTCCAGCTATTGCTTTTTCCTTAGCATCAGAGGATGAGGCGATATATCCAACACCTGCATTATTTACATCCAGGAGGATACGGAGGTGGTGTGGGTAAATAATTCTTTCTTTAATACAGACTCACTCCTGTTTTTGTCAGTGTGGAAGCAGGAGTAAGTAGACAGAAGGATACAGCTCCATGATATTAGATGTATTCTACATTTTAAACTTGGAATGTGGTTTTGTAGCTAATAGTTATTGTTAGATTCAGATAGTCCTGATAAGCCCCAGTGAGCTGGCAGCTTGTGAATCTGGACTTCTTAAATGTAACTCTGTACATGTAGGATGCATATTGCATGATCTGACCTGAAACAATGGAGTCTGGAGCAGTTTTTAAACAAGTTCATGTTAGGAAATTATTAAATGTGCATATATTATATATGGGAAACACCTCAGTATTTTTAGGGAGACAGGAGAACTGGAAAATGGAAACATGGTAGTGTTTGTTTAGGAAATGTTTGTAAGGAAATGCCTCAGAGGAAAAAAGAGTCACACTGTATGAGTAGGTTATTCATAGAAATGCATGTTGTGCCCTCAAGTTTCAAGTCCTCACCCTGGAGTGAAGTTTACTTTGCTGGTGGGATGTGCTGAATGGGAGACTGGCTTGGGCTGCCTTGGCTAAGGTGTGATGGCCCAGGTCAGTGGTGTAGGGAGTGGGATGTTGAGTGCTGCAAGGCGGTCAGATTACTGGGGGGCAGTACTGGGTATATAGATTGAGCTGTGCTGGCTGAACTATGTGTGGAGTGGGAAAGCTCTGAGACTGTAGAGCAGGGTCAGAGTGTGGGGATGCAGCTTCATTTCTATGATCCATGCCATATGAAAGATGAGTGTCTGGGCCCTGTATGTAGGGGAGGGGGTGAGGGGAGGGTGGGTAGGTTGATGGATTCTATATTTGAATCAAGATGCATTTGCAGAACTCCGTGCAGGAGGCATCCTGACTGCTTGACTGCTTATTGCCTGCAAGTACCCTACATGGTGTTATGAGTTGCTTGCCAGTGTGAGTGATACAGAAGCTCTACCATATGTACTTCCAGGCCTCAGACTGAGCCTCTTTTCAAAGTTATAACCATTTCTCAAACAATAATAGCTTTGTGCTTCAAGAGGGTGACAATGAGGATAATCCCCATTAGGCACCACGTCGTGTGGTAACAGTGACCAAATGTGTGAGCTTGGAGAGGATCGGGGAGACACAGAGCTCTCTCTCTAGCCCTGTTCTCTGACCTCCCTCAGCAGTGCACAGGCTGAAGCTGTCTCACAGCTGCTCTTACACAGGACAACACAATTACCTTGTTCTTACAGCCTTACCTACAGGATCTTTAATTTACTCACAGGGAAAGTGCTGAGTGCTACATGTTAATTCTCTTTCATATGGTGGGAGGAAAATACCTTGTTTAAATAAGCAATTATTTTGTTGTAAACAAATGTCATGTTCAAACAAGCAATGCTATCACTAAACCCCTGCACTAGTTACCTGTTGGAGGCAAAGTGTTGACTATATGGAGAGGGTGGCAAGATTCAGAGGTATTAGTGGTCAGAACATTTTCTGGGATTTTAAGTGGCAACGCCTTACAGTGTCTTGTGTCAAACCTTAGAAGAAGCTAGCTTAACTGTCTTAGTGGTCTCTTCTGACTCTAACAGTTGTATGTCTTGTCATTGCTGCTCTCTGATAGCATAATGTTATATCACCAGCAATGAACTGGAGTATTTAAAAATCTAAGTGTTGCTGCTAGGGAAGGCAGTGATGTCATTATCCGTGTTTTGAAATCGAGAAATAGGAGTTGAGATGATGTGGAAAAGGTTTTGGGGTATTTGTGAGACATGAGATACATCCCAGACCTCTTTGTTCCCTAGGCATTTAGAATGCTTTGGTTTTGTGCTCTAGTGATAATAACTTAAAAATAATCCATGGCAACAAGTAGTAAAATCGTTCTTTTTCAGTCGTGATGCAAGAAGGAGTGGTGAATAGGCTGTTGCTGCTGTATGACTGGAAGATGCAGTAACTCTGTGTATAACAGGCTTTGAGTCGTGACTGTTTGATCTATCAGGTATATAACTATACCTAACCCTGTCTCTAAATTATTTTCTCTTTTCTGTCTTAGAAGAAAATTGCTACCATAAATACAGTCATATCTAGCTTAAAAACATCACCATAACATAGACTGAGAGAGTTCAGACAACTGATAATGCTGTATGGAATTGGCCCTGGCTTCATGAGAGAGGGAGGAAGAATATCAATGAAGAAACATGTCATCTTACTGCTGCCAAATGCTGGAAGTCCCAGAAGGGCCCATGAAAGCTAGGCACCTAAGCATCTAGTTAGAAATTTGGGCCAAGATCTGCAAATCCACCAGTTTCCCTAAGTGCAAAAAGTGTATTTCTTTCTGGTTTTAACAGAATGTTCTCCAGTGGTTTTGGTAGGTTGCATTTGACTAACACTGAACTGTAGTATACTATTTTTAACATTGAGATCAGTCATGGTGGGACTTGGCTTGCCTAATCCTTATGGAAAAGATTATTTAAAAAAAAAAAAAAGTCTGGAAAGATAGTCCTGCGTGGTTTTGTTTAGTAGGAGGGAAAAAATAAATAGAATTAACAAAACATTAGAAAACATCTTGTCTTGTTTATATGCAAATAAACATAATAGCAGAAAACTGTGAATAGGAAAGTAGTTTCTCTCCATCTCCCAGCTCAATAACCTGAGGACAATGGAGGACTTCAGAGAAGAAAGAAAAGTATCTTGTACTAGTAAATGTGAATAGCATTATGTGTAAATGGTTAAAATAAAGGACTGGAGACAGAGGAAAAAAAATCTCATCTTTATTTCATTGCAGATATATGGTATGCCCTGGGGGAAAACCCACTGTCCTGTCATGTGCCTCAGTTTACCAGTCTCTAAATAAGGACACTTGCAAAAATTTACTGTGATACTACATCCATTTATGTTTGTAAATTATTTTGAAGTAATGGGATGGAAAGGTTACAGAAGAGAGTTTTATTTATAAAATAGAATAAAAACTGTTTTGTTTTGTTTTAAATACTTAGAATTAACCATTTAAACTCATTGTAGAAGGATGCTGTTGGAGCACAAATTGTGACAGTACTGTGATGACTATAAGTACACATGGCAATTTTGGTCATAGAAAATTAATTTCAGATCCTAACAAGCATGAGGCAGTTCCATTACATTTACGGTTAAATACTGATACATTTTAATCTCTTTGTCTCTATGAAATGGTCAATATCAAACAGGCTAATCTGGAAAGAATGATGAAACATTTATCTTTTGGACCTTATCAAATATGCAGACTGAAGTTGGATGGGATGCAAGGGTTTCTTTATTAATTGACAACAACAACAAAGGTTTATTTGTATTTCTGCTACCAACAGAACAGTTCAAATGTTACTTAAAACTAGCAACTGAATATTTAGTGCAAGGTAACCTTCCACTAAATGGAGCTAGACTGGGGAGGGATTTTTGATGAAACGAGCACACAAGCTACCCAGGTGCTTTGTTCTGTGCTCAGGGCTGCTAAATCAGGGCCTTTAATTCCTTTGCTTGTTTATTTTAGTGCATGAAATGCTGCAATTTCCTTTTTTCTTTCCTATGTTATTATTGCCCTCTACTGGATGAAATAAAAACTGCCCACCTGTATTGCAAAACTCAGGTTGCTAGCAGATAAATGCATCGTCTCATTGTACTCCTCTTTTGGGCCTTGAACTGACAGAGCAAGGAGATCAGAAGCCAACTTCACCATTGACTGGAGTGATGATGGCTCAGGGTATCCACATTTGGGCTCCTAAAGGGCTATGTATTTGCTACTGTACAACCAACAGCTTTCCTGAGTGTTGGCTACTTGAGAAGTTGTGCTTATTTTTCAAGGGTAACATTCTCTTGTGCAGTGAGGAGAGCAACTTCCAGCTGATTAGAGTGAGATTTGCCAAGTGGGGCAGCTTGGGCTGAGTCAGATGCTCAGGATGAAACAGGTCCTCTGTGGCCAAATTTGAAAAATGAGAACTGCTGAGAGCAGTGCAAGCTGATGAGTCTCCTGAATGTTGTCTTCTACAGCAGCCTTGCTTTTGGGACCTCGTCAGGGACTTCAGGGTGAGATGTCTCAATCTCTTGGAAGAGCTGATATTAGGTTCATGTGGCTTAAATGTGAATTGCTGAATGGATGATCGTTCCTAAATTATCACTAGCCTAGTGCAAGATCTGAAAAATCCCACATTTTTAGTGCTGGAATGAGCCAGTCTTGCATGCAGACCAAACCCAAGTGTTGCAGTGCCCAATGTGGAAGTGAAATACTGATTCTGGCCTGAGGGGTTTGAAGCTTCCAGAAAAGAAAGCAAGGAGATAGGAGCAGGAGCTCCACAGAGTTCAAGTCCAAGATTAACTACAACTTGCAGGTTAAAACTGTATTCCCAGATTCTAGGACATACTTTTTTTTTTTTTTTTTTTTTTTTTTTTTTTTTTTTTTTTTTTGGCAAACATGCATATTTGGTAATGAGGAGTCCAGAGGAAGAGCCAGATGCTGAATGTATTCACTGAAAAGCACATTGAGACACATCTCTGTGCAAGAGCTCATCATGGTCCCTCAGTTGTATTTGCTGTGGCCAAGTTTCTTTTTCTGATGCTCCAGTTGTAGGGAGCCCCAGTAGTCATCCCGATGTGCTGTGCAGGCTGTCTGTTTTGGCTACAGGAGAGGGTGCAGGAAGCTCTATGTGGCTACATGCTAGCATTTGTGCAAGGAGCCACCATGGAGTTTCTCAAAGTGCGTCTGTGGTCCGCACCTGTAACATACACATTTAGGAAACTGCTCTGTCTGCTCACTGCTGGCCAAGCACCAGTACCTGGTAACAACGTGCATGCTTTTACAGATCCTGTGGTCAGAAATATCCTTGGCTTTACAGAAGGGCAGAGAGCTTACCATCTGTATTAGTTTAGGAGGCTTGCATGTAATTTTACAAGTCATCAAATGGCTATAACATCACGACAATAGTGGCTGCTGTTTAAGGTTTGTGTGCTCCGGTGCGTGGGAGCCGCGGGTGCGAGTAAGGTGTGTTACCAGTGCCCCCTCCCGGCTCAGACCCGGCTCCTTCGCAGCTGCCGGGCCCCTCAACCGCTTCCTCTGCTTTGTGGAAAAGCTTAGCTCCTGCTTTCTCTGCCTGTTGCCAGGTGACCCTATCACATAGTGACAAAATCCAGGGAATGATGCTTGATCGTTTTTACCAGGAGAAAGTTTTCATAAATGCCAGTTTTTGTCGTCCTGTATAGGGAAGACAGGCCAAGTGTCTGCTGCATTTATTCTGCTTTTACCTCTCACAAACTAGGTAATAAAAAGGCTGAAGAGTACCACCTGGAACTGTCATAATTCTCAACTCTCTAAGGAAAAAGGAACTTATTTTCCTATGATAGAAAATGCTTTGTAAAATGGTGTGTGTGTGTGTGCTCTCTGTGCAGTGAAACTGAGGCATAGGGAGAGGAATTGGCTTAGCTAGATCTACCAGCAGGTCTGCAGGAAAAGACATGAGTCCCTCTCCGTGCTCTATAGACCGAATCCTGCTGCTTCAGTTAGGCAAAAACCATCAAACAGAATGATAGTAGAGGTTATGGGATTTGGTTGGGATTTTGTCAAAGGTTTGAGTTTGTCAAATCCTGTTCTTATGCCCAATTACCATGTAATTTGCAGCCTGTTACAAATCTGTGTTTGCCCATGCTAAATGAGTACTTGTCCCTATGTGCTTCTCTCGTTCTTCTCTCTCCTATTCCCCCTGTGTAGGATGTTTATTTTTCTTTTTTTTAATTAGGATTTGGTTGCTTTACACCAACAGTAACAACTCCTGTCCTGGCCTGACAGCTGTTGAGCTGAAGTCTTTGTTTCCCTTGATAGGTGCCCAGATTGGGTTGTTAGCTGTTTGTTGCATTTGGACTGATTTTATTTCTTGCATGTCTTACTGTTCAATAAATTGCATCCACAGATTTCTGTCTTTAACAGGGCAATAAAGAATCCTTCACTCTCTGCAAGCCTATCTGCCGTCATGGTCTCTTGTGGAAAATCTTTAGAGCTTATATGTGCATCATGCTTCAGAGGGAGTTATCAAACAAGACTTGGGGCTGTACTCAGAAGGGGTTTATTAACCAGACTGACGTGAATGAAGCCTGCAGGGTACTCAGAGGTTTAACTACTGAGGGTGGAGAGACTCTGTAGATAAGAACTGCTTATGAAAGGACAGTTCAGCAACAGGCTGAGAAAGCTGCAACCATTTTAGTCCCCTGAACAAAGAAGAACAAAAAATAGCTGCAGGAAAGTTCAGTAGTTATTATACCCTTTGTTTCAGCAGCAGATTCTGGGGAACCCACTTCAGGAGAATGATTTATGGTTCACTAAGTTAGAGCTGTTCATTCAAGTTCTCTCCTTGAGCTGTAAATCAGCTCTCCATCTAATAATTGCAAAGTAATACTAATGGAGGCAGATGGGAATTTCCCAGGGAATCCCTAGCATGCTTGTCAGCCTTGGATGAGGTGTGTGTATATACCCAGATGTATAACTACCTCCTAATAATGGAGACTTTTTTTTTTTTTTTCCCCAATGCATTTTCTGTCGTGTGTGATCTGCCAGCAGATGGGAGTCTGTCAGCATAGCTCCTGCCACAGTGGCTAAACGCAGATGAGTGTCAGGGATACTTACTTCCTTTTCATCATAGCAGGTCATAGGAGACAACATTCTTATTATCAGAGTGGTTGTCTGTTTTCTTGTGTTTGCCAATTGCTGTCTCATTGCCTCTTCTACATCAGTGGAGTTCAGGAACCATCCACTCCTGTCAAATACATTGTTCTTTTTTTTAATTCGTCTTTATTTGTCTCTAGTTTTTTCCTTTAACTAACCAATGCATCCAGAAAAACAAAAGCTCTCTTCAAAATATAAAGCAGATTATCAGCAGAGATGTAGATAAGCTAGTGCACTGATTGAGTTCTGAGGTGCCAGGCTTCACAGGCTATGTTAGTTCATTAAATGCAAGCTTGCACTTCCATTGTTGTGTGTACTGATACATAGTTCAGCAGCTGGGGGATGAACAGGTTTCAGGTGCCTGAACTGCACTAATAGCAGTGATGGTTAAGCTCACGACTGAGGGGGTGTAAGGGAGAGCTTAATTATCAAATGCTCAAAGAGTAGGTCAGGTTTGGGTGCATTGCCAAAGCATTTTCCAGAGTTCTAAGTTCAAAATGAAATGGCCATTTGCTGTGCTGATCTCAGTTGCTTTCCTCTAATTGATCCTCCATCAGCTGCCCTACCAAGACATGTCTTCAGAAATTCGGCTTACATTGACTATTTTAGTTTTACACAGGGGGCATTGTGGCATCCCTGCCTTGAAAAATGCTGCTGTTTGCCTCTGCTTTTAACACAGATTTCATTCTTACAGGAAAGATGCTTCTAATTTATATTTCTCTGTTGGAAAGAATAACTTCTTGGGTAGTCAGGAGGAACTATTGTATGTTCCCATGAGAGAGCTGAATTTACTTTCACTGCAGCTAGCTATTTTTGCTGATGTATCGGGTTTTAATTTATTTCATGCTGTCTTTATTTCCTCCTATTTATCTGTTTTGTAGTTTTTCCAGAGACAGGGACAAAGCTGCAGTGGCTATTTGTATCTGCTCCATCCAGTTGTTGTAGGAGTTAGAGCAGAGGAAACTTCCCTATTGCCAGTCTCTGATTTGCAGGTCTAGTCCTCAGAGTGCTCTGCAGTTTGTTCTGTTGTGTGTGACAGTGCTAGTGAGGAAACCTGAGTCATCTTGGGGAGAGGGCACATGCACACCTGTAACAGGGGCTGAGTCATCTCCTTTCTCAGCACATTGGAAGAGAAGTGTATGTCAGATGAAGGCTCTAACCATAATGGGCAGGATTTCTCCTGCCCCTAGCCAGATATCTAGCCTGTTATAGCAAATTCACTGAGGGCTAGCGTAGAGGATTGGAGGAGAAAGCCAGCCAATGTTTGCAGGCGTGTAGCCACACAGTGCCACTGCTGGGACTGAAAAAAGTCGAAACCAGCAGCCCACTGGGGCAGACCAGGGAAGGCTCTGACATCTGGTTATTTGTCATTCTGTGGGGAAAGGCCAGACAGCAGCAGCTGTAGCGAAGAGGTGAGTAAGCAGAAGGAATATACTGAGCTGATATATATATGTGTTGGATCATTGTAGTAAACAATTGAATTTTTTTCCTGTAGGGGATGGCCCTGGGCCAAACCTGCTAATTATAGAGACTTTCTGATATGTGTTTTAGCTTCAGTGTCAAGCAAGTGTCAAGCAAGTATTACAACCCATTTGTATAACATCACCCTTGGTTCCTCTGGCCTGTGTAGATGCAGTCTGTGGAGACACCTGGAAATGGGCAGATGGGAAAGTCCCTAAGCAGCTGTCTCCAGAGCAGAGGCTTCTCTGGGAGTGACACTAGCTGACCTGTGCTTTTCCCCCCACACCACTTCTTTGGGGTCCTTGGCTGTTGCAGCCTGTTCCTCCATACACAAGCATTGCTCTTATCAAGTAAGCATGAAAAGGGTAGGTGTGTAAGGGGAAAGAACTGAGGTTCTAACCTTGGAGCAGGAAGAGAGAGAAGGAGCCAAAAAGATATGAGACTGAATACCAAAGTTATTCCTCCATTCTAATAGCTTTGCATAGTGCTTGTCACCAGGCCCAACTGAGATTTATAGCTTCCCTTGCATTATTGGTTTACTTTGCTATTTAGAGCCTAAAAAAGGCTGGGGAAGGTATGTGGCATTTTTCCATATTGCTGGCAAACTTGTATTGATCAATTTAATTGATATTCTTGATAGAATCATTTATGTCAGGCAGAGTTTCACTTTTGTTTCTCACCTTCTTGTTTTCACAGCCCAGTACTTAGATTTCATTTAGTGAGACTAATGATTATGTTCTCGGTGTCAATTTGGGGAGACTAAATCTGGGAATGGATCTTACAGGCAGTCCTGGGGTTTGGTGGCTGTTGCTGCTAATCCTGGGCAAAGTGACTTTTCTCATTTGGCACTTCACTGCTCTGTCCACAGAAGGAAAATTTGGTGGTTATTTATGACTTCAGCTAAACTGTACCTGCTACTAAACATGCAAACAAAGATCTGCTTGCATTGATTTTTAAACACAAAGCACAAAAAACAGGCTTTGGGAGAGAAGATGGGGAGACAGTGGCCTGGAGGATGTATCATGAGGGTTACCATATGTGACCTGAAGATCAGTTTGTAAAGGATAAGGAGGGATCGTGAGAAGTTCAGAGATGACATCCAGAGCTAGGTATGATATGTCTCAATGCAGGTGCTTTCCAGAAGACAGAAACCTCCGTTCCAGAGCATATGGCTTAGTGTGTAGGAAGTCTGCTGCCTGTGACATAAGCTAGAGGTGATTTGCCATTGATGTGCACATGCATATTTATGGTGTGCATTTATGCACTCAGTGTAAGTTGGGTTTATGGTTCATTTTAACAGTCAGTGTTGAAGCCAGTGGTTTGGGGTTTTTTTTGTGTAGGCTCCGTAAAACTGGTGGTAGAATGATTTACTTAGATTTACTTTGTGTGGAGTTGGGTGGATTGTTATGTAGTGCATCAAATAATTTGTTTAATTGAGACATTGTTACAGCACATACATAACATACAGACTTTTTTCTAATATGAGTCGATTCATAATTTTTTGGAAAATATTATGTTTAAGTTTATTTTAGCCAATAGGAAATGCATGGTTGTTCACTTAAACTGTGCAATCCTTAGTGAGGCTGGTCCTATGAATAGCAAAATGTTTCATGTTGTGATTGTGGATGCCTGTGGGTTTATATTTACAAGTTAAGCAAATGCCAAACATGCATTCTTTGTGGGTAAATGTAATTGCTTCCCAGTGCTGATGCTCAGTATGTAGTGGTCTTTTCCCAATATTTATAGCTGTAAACCTTCTTCTAAGACTATCAGAAAAATCCTGTGGATAAATGCTTTCAGTGTATAGGGACACTGCAGCCCAAACTGGACAGATTCAAGATAGGAAGGCAGGGGAGTGGAGAAGACTTGTATAAATTGCAAGGGACTCTTCAGTGGATGCTGGTGGACTTTTCAGACACGTCTAAGTGATTTGAAGGAGAAGTGGAGTGTAATAAACAGGCAAGGCTGTCATGGGAACAGCAGGATTTGGGGCAGTAGCATATTTGGACAAACCGTTATGTTTCTGTTCTTGGCAGCAGCCTCATCCATTTGGGATCTGTATTCTCCCCAACATCTAGATTTCCTGCTTGTCACCTGTCTGAGAGTAATTTCTGTCAGGACCTCAAGGTTTTTGTTATGTCCTTGTTCAACTGTATAGTCTTACTGCTTCTTCTAGCCTAAGAGGACCTTGGCACATTTCTAGAAAGTTTCCCTACTTAGCTTCATGAAGGTTCATCACGTGACATTAATCACCTCTTGGAAACATAAAATGATTGAGAGAGAAGTACTGAGACAGAGGAAATAAGGACATGGAGTATTGGTAGCGGGGAGGGAGAGTTTGGATACTTGTTCCTGATTACGTTTAAAGAGGAATCGTGAGTTTGATGATCTTTGCATTCTCAAGACTTCTAATCCGCTTGCTCTAATCCTCTTACAGCATCTGCTCCATTGGACTTTTATCTGATCTCTCTGTTTCTCAATCTGTTGCAGCTTCCCATGTTGGAGTCACTTTTACTGTTTCCCTAGAGAGCTATCTGGTATCTTTTTGCCCAAATGGAGTCAGTGGATTCTGCTTATTCCGGAGTCCTCGATTCTAGTCTGAAATCATTCAAGACATGCCTTGGTTATTGCCTTGGGTCATCTGAATTTGGTGCAGCGCTAGCAGTGGGCACTGTGACACTCCCAGTTGTTTCTGCAATATAACAAAATTTATACTTGTGATAAAACAAGTTTTTGAGATTTGAAGCAGCAAAGAATGAGCTGTAAGTGGGAAGGATTATTTGGCACTTAGTTTTTTATTCCCAGTGTTGACTAAAACTGAAATAATAGCTTTGAAGAGAATTGGTTTGTTTTAGTCTTTATTAAACCGGACGATATAACTAGAGGGGTTAAACTACCCTATTTCCCAAATTCAAGTTCCCTTGTAGGAGAATCATCGATGACTAGTAAACACAACATCATCATGTCTAAACCTGAGCTTCTGTGCTTCGAGCTGGAGGGCTTTTGAAGGGAAACTCAAACAGTACCTGTAGTGAACCTCTCCAAAGAGAACAGGGACACATCATAACTTTCAGGAACTGCATGCTTCCCAGTTGTGAAAAATAAGAGTTATTAGCAGATGCATGGAGGTTTTAGGATATTAAGGTGTCTACAAATTGGTCTCAATTATGATGCAAGATCAGGCCAGGTAGAAACAGCTAAGATGAATACATGCAATTTAAATGGAAACAGTTTTCTCTCTGATCATCAGAGAACATGTCCCATGCTTTTGCATGGGAGAGACTAATTCCATGCTAAAACCAAAATGGAGTGTCATATGCCTCCCATAAAACACCCTTCCCCTGGCTATTGGAAGACCAAACACATTCTTTTGTGAGGTATGGAAGAGAAGCATTTTAACTGTACACTTTACTGAACAGTTGGTGATCCTGGAGGAAAACAGTCAGCATATTCTGGGATTAGTTTAAACTCTTTAGAGTTGTATGAGGACAAAAGTCAGTACACTGATCTTCATCTATCTCCACTGCACAAGACAGAGTAGGCTGCAGCAGCAAGCTCTTTAGGGTAGTAAAATGTTCCAGGATCTTGTGTTTGTGTTTTGGTTTGTGGGTTTATTTTTTGACTGAACCTTGCATGTAATGAGGCAGAAGCTTTGTGGTTTGCCAAAGAATACAAAACCCACTCAGATAGTGCTGTTTTTGAGGACAAAAGCCTAATACCCAACATATACACAAACTGCAGGACACAGATCCTGCTGGCTCTCAATAGCTTCTCCTTCTGGTCCTGCTGCCTCTCTGACAGAGTGCCAATCCACTGACTTAATGGAGGCTAACGGTACAATTAATCACACACTCCTGCAGCACAGCGGTTCATGAGACCTGAGTAAACGTGACAACTGCTCTGAGGGAGAAAGGGGAAATAAGCCTACAATGATGACAAGGAGGAGAACAAGATCTTTAGTGAAAAGAGACAGTCAAAGCAGGAAGGGAGAAATCAGAAAAGGGATGTATTGGGAGCTTTTATTAGCAAGGCAGGAAGCAGTCTTCCCCGGCTGTACTGTTTTAAAAGGTGTGAGACCCAGGAATCTACTCTGTCTCCAGACATTTCTGGTTTTAAGTTTTCGTCCCTTTTCTATTTCTCTTTCTACCTTTGGTCTCTACTTTCTTCTAATTATGCTTGAGGGGCTTTTCTCATTTATTTTTCTCTCAAATCTCTTCCTATTCTTTTTCTTTCTCCCCTCCCTTTTTATTGTGGTTATACTGTTTGATATTTGTCCATGTAGTGCATGGTCCTCTAGACTTTTTAGGTCTAATGGACAGTGTAAGAAGGCTTTGGTGTAGCAAGTAGTAATTATACTTTTGGGGGGATTTTAGTGTAGCTGGTTTAGTTTGGAGCTGATCAAAAGACTATATTTTTTTCCTAAGATACATGGACAGTGGAAGAATGCTAAACATTGTTCTTGTCCCTGTGCCTTATTCCTCCAATGTTCTTCATTGCTTGTGCTTGAAGTCTATCTTTTGTATACTCTGTGCACTTTGGTTGTTTTTTGAGGATGATGGTATAGGAAAATTCCACCTCTACCCTGTTGTACAGCACAAGAGGCCTGTATTCCAAGTGTTTGAGATCTGATGTGGTGGATGCATTATTTGCTAGGGCCATGGAAATAGCTGCAGGCTTTAGAGGTAGAGGAAGACCTGAGATAACTGGTATTGTAAATAAAATAACAAGTCAAGTCTTTTCTTCTAACCTTTTCCCTGCAAATTTTGTACCTTCTTGAATTCAAACTCTATGGGTTAATACATTTTGCATACAACTGAGATGTTACATCTGGTACATTCACATCCACGACAAGTAGATGGTCTAGATATTTTTTCACTCAGGATGCATATTCATATTTTGAGTCAGACAAACACAGGAGGGAAGATGCAAGAAGAGATTGTCTCTGGTGGCCAAAATAGGAGTTGAAAGCTATTAGCTGTATTCCTGATTTTGCTTGTAACTGTCTGTATCAATTTGAGCACATCTCTTCATCTCATCTCAGCTGGGGGTAAGGAGAGAGACTCTGTTGCAGGTTGGCCTTGCACAAAGTGTTATTCTGGGAATTCCCTGTAATGCTGTATCAATGGACAACTTCTGTTGCTCTCTGAACCTCAATGTGAGAGAAAGTGAGACAAACGAAGTTCTAAGGCATTGTACTGTGGAGGACTTGGGCACTGGCACAAGTTGTATGTATTCTTGCTTTAGATCAAGGGATGTCTAGAATCTTAGGTACAAAAAATTACATACATTTCTGTGTTTGGAAACACATCCAGGGGTCCCTGTGCAGTCTTATGATTTGAGAGCTTTGTAATAAACATCAGCAAATAAGACCTTGATCTATATCTGCAAAAGAAAATGGTATGACCTGGTGCCATTTAACTGCCTCCTAGGTTCTCAAATTCTCAGTAGATTTTCTAAGTCCATGTTGGTTGGTTTTTTTGTTTTTTTTTTTTTTTTGTCTCCACTGCTGCCTGGTACTGGAGGTCATTAGGTTGCTGTGTTTTCTATTTCCTGAACTGTCTAAAGTATCCGTGTAGCATTATTTCTCTTGACAGCACTGCTCAGCACCAGTATCTAGCTTGTGTCTGTCAGGATCCATAATCTTGGCACTTAGGCTAATAGCTGTTCTCAGGAGTACAGTACCAAACTGCACATGGAAATGATGAGAGCCTCCCTTTTTGTCTGGCATCACAGTGGCTGCAGCACATGTCCTGCCTGTGGGAGCCAATGGTTATGTAGCATTTCTCAGTCTGCTGTAGCCAACAGATAATTTTACAATGGAAAGTGTAGGTCTTTCTACCCACTACTGAAGACTCTTCTCTGCTTGAAGTGATTAAATAGTCATGATGTTTGGAATTAGAGCAAGAGCAAGCAAGCACAGAAGCATAAACATGTCTCTACAGTTCAGCGTTCAGGACTGTCGCTGGGCAGAACTTGGGAATCTGGTTTTCTCTCCCCACTGAGGAACCCAATAGCACCTGAGTGCAACAGATCCACCTTTTCACACTCAACTCTTTCTGTGCGTCAATGGGAGTGTTAGTGCCTAACTCAGAGTTGCAGTTTCCAGTAGATGTCAGAGAGCTGAAGAGTCAGGGTTTGCAATGTTGAGCTGCCTAGATCTGTCACTCCTGCTTGGAATAACACCATTTGGAGGGATGGTTGGAGACAGATCTGGTTTCGGATACTAAACGTAGCCATAAAAATTTCCTGGTTTATCAGAGATTGCACAATCCTGTTTCAGCTCCCAGGGAACTGAAATTTCAGGGGTTCTTTTGTCAAGATGAATGCCGCTCTCAAATATTTACCTGATGACACCCATGCTGGGAAGAGTGGTTGAAGTCTTATGTTGCTTTCTTTTCCTTGCGAGGTATTATTCCTTCTACTTGGTTTTTCTCTTTTATTTTTATTTTTTTAAATGAAGTTGCAGTTGTAATTAGCTACAAATTTTGCAGTGATAATGAAGTAAAAGATGATTCAGTGGAAGGAGGCAGGTTGCTGATCTCCCCAGCACATCTGCAGGACTGTTAATTTAATTAGAGCTGCACTGTATAAATATTGAACTCATTTTAATTTCTTCTGCAGTTCCTTTGTTTTTCAAAGAGCTCTCATCTCCAGATTATCCTTTTTGCTCTTGTATATATTTTTTTTTAAAAATGGAATAATAAAAAATATCCTTGTCTCTAAAATGTAATGAAATGGAAGAACCGTTGTTTCTTGCCTCCCTGCTTACGCTCTTCAAATTAGTTTCTCTCAGGCCTTCTGTCATGGGGACTCTCTCCCTGGTACCAGGGACGACTATTCCTATGCTGTCTTTGAATCGTGATGCTGATGGGAACCAGCTTGGTGCAGGATTGCATGGAACACAATAAGCAGAGTGCTGTTTGGAGCTGCTTAGGGAAACAGGAATACCTGTCCTGGCTTTGGCCAGGATAGAATTAACTCTCCGCAGCTGCCGCTGGGGCCGTGTCCAGGCTGTTCAATCCCACGTGACATCACGCTCGGGATCTCAGGGCAGCAGCTGGGCCGGGGCGGCGCTGCGGCCAGTGCGGGAACTGCAGCTCTGCCGCCGGGCTGAGCGTCGGGCTGAGCGCGGTGAGCAGTTACACTGGGCATTGCTCCTTTTTTTCTTTGTCCTTTGGCCATCACTGTAACTGCCTGCTCTTTGTGGGGTTCTATTAAACTGTCCTTATCTCAACCCAGAAAGTTCTACAACTCTCTCTTGATTCTCCTCCCCATCCTGCTGAGCTGGGGAGGAGTAACTGGGTGGTTTGGTTATTGTTCAGTTAGGGCTAAACCACCACAGTACCTTTGCCTGTGGGTGGCACACAGAAGGGTGCCCCTCTGACACACAGGCTAGAGAAAGGATGTTCAGCATCAAAGGAGGACATGCTAATGAGGAGGTCTAGTGTAGGCAAAAATATATACAGTCCAGGTAGAAGAGAGAGTATTGGGAGCTGCGGTTTAACAAATCCCTTAATGAAGAGAGATTTCTCACAAAAGCACTGTTGTGAGTGGTCAGGGTGAGCGAAGGGGCTGTTTCTGTCCTGGTGCCTTTTTTATTTTTCCTTGCTGTAGGTGATCACTTATTGGACCATTGCCTCAATTCCCTTAGCTATAACCTGGTGACAGTAGCTTACGGTGCCTGCTCTTGGGACTGGTGAGTTTCGGTTCAGTGGTGTGTAGGCAAAGAAGATAACTATTTTTTGCCTAGGGCCCTTGATGCCTGGTTGCCTGCTTGTTGCTATGCCATACCTGGTTAGGCTGGGGGACTCTTGAAAGACTGATATTGTGAGCTTCTATGGGTTCCCCAGTCCAAGGCCTGCCAGACAGCCTGCAGTGCTGAGGTCCTGTGGTCCTTCTGTTCCTGTGCCTTATCAGGCTCTGTAGTTCCCCCAGAGGGTCCCTGATGTTTCTATTGTTCTGTGGGTGACACCTACCTCCAGGTCCCTGGCTGTGGGCTCCAGCATCCCAGACCGCAGGGACAGTATAGAAGTGACGTGATTTGGAGTTGTCAGGATTTGAGGACCAGCCAGCCAACTGGGAAACATCCTGGGCTTCTCCATCCTTAATATAATGCAGCTTTTTGATGCCTGCATTCCTCCAGTGGTCTGGAGGAGGTAAGACTCGTACCATCCCCTTGGTGCAGGGGGAGGTGGAAGGGCCTGGTGCTGACAGCTACTTTGTCAGAGGAGCACTGAGACCATTTTTTTTTCTCTGAGACTGGGCTCCAGCAAGGATTTCATGAAAAAAGCACAAATTAAGTCTGAATGGCAAAAGTAATAAAGCCTTTTTTAGGTGATCTTAAGCTTTTCATTACAGTGTCTGCTATCATATACATGCCTCTATAAAACAAGAGGAAGAAAAGGCATCCAGCTTCACTGAGGTACATTGATGTGACTTCTTTGGAACTTCTAAAGACAAATTTTCTTTGCCTTTATTTCTTCAGTGTAGTTATGTTTTCAGCTATGAAGGCGCAATGAAACTATGGGTTTTGGGGTGGAGTAGCCACAGAAATTGTCAATTCTAGCATCTTAGAAGTCCTGGAGATACTCCAATGGTAGGCATCCTTGCTGATGGTCAGGGAATGCTTTAAGGGATGGTGGCTGTGGAGACAATGATGGCTGTAGAGGAGATGAAAGGCTGCCAAGCTTGTCTGGAGAGCTGTCATTGCTGCTGACAGGGTATGTAGAAGGGATGTGGCTATGGCATTTCATTGTCAAAATGTAGTACCTTGTATTATATTGCATGCCATTTCTGTTATTCCAGTCCTGAAGATGATCTAGCCCATCCTTATGATATTCTGGTCCTCCTTTCTATTTAACAGTACATCTGTAAATTTGTTTAGCATATTCCTGTCGTGTGCCTACTCAAGTTAAAGGAAGTATTAACTGAGGTGTGCTCTAAAACCAAATGCTGTTCTTACCAACTCCTTCCAATCCCAAGAACTCTTCTGCAAGCCACTCTGTTGTCATCACTGTTTTAACAATGTTCCTACTTAGCTTTGGTTCTTCTTCACGTTTCTGTCTTTTCTGATTTAACTAAGAATTACTATGATTAGAAGAGAATGCATATATTTGAATATCTTTTTAGCAGTTGTACTCATTGCTTTCTCAGACTTTGGTATTGCCTTTTAGTTCATTTCAGGACATACACAGAGTGGCTGAATTTTGCACAGTGACTGTAGCTCAGAAGGATCTTTAGGGATGCACATGGAAATTTTATGTGGCTGTAACTCTGCTTATGAGTGTTTGAGGAAGAAGGAAAATGGCAGTTAGTGTTTGAGGGCATGTCTACATCTAGGCTTGTGTAAATTTATGTGTTGGGATTTGTGATACTGTGTGGAAGTGAAGTTTCTTGCAAAAGAGATAGGTGATTTCTCATGATAAGTTTGTCTGAATGTGCAGCTGTTTTTAGAAGAACGTGTTTGTCAGCACATGTAGATATGTATGCTTATGATAGGAGACTTAGAGAGGTGTCATTTCATGCATTTGTGTGTTATCCATGGGCTTAAATTCCTGCACGCACAGAAAATAATTTTTTTTTGTTAGCTTTTGTATGCTAATTTTTGTGGCCAGCTGGTACAGTCATGAAAGCAGTGGTTGGTCAGACTGAGTATTTACACAGCTAAATGAGAATGGCTCAAGCAAGGCCACCCAGCTTAAAATGCTATTTAAAGGAAATAGGAAGCAAAGAGCTGGAGAGCAAAGATCTCTGCTGCTTTGAGGCTAAGGGAATGAGGAAGCACTGCCTGTCCAGTTACAGGAGCATTGTGTTTCCTTCAACGTGAAAAATGGTACAATGCCCAACACTGAGCCGATTGGAACTGAAGATGCTCGTAGAGTTCCTAAACACTTGCTAGATTTTCCTGCAGTACTGGAGTCATCGTTTCTTTTCAGCCTCAGGCTCTTACAGAGCTGGCGCTGTAATGTTCCTGTCACAGCTTACTGTAAAAGCCAAGATCAATATTTCAGTCGGTTCAGTAGCCCAAGTCAGAACAAGGAGAGTTGCAGTGCTCCCATTTGTGCTTGCTACTTCAGGTGAGGAGTTGTACCAGGCTTTCCTAAAAGAGGAGAGAAGTTTATACCAGTCATGAGATAAAGATGAGTGGCCATACTGGCTCACAACAAGTATTTGTCATCCATAGCATCCAAAAGTGGATGTCTGGGAAAGTACAAAAACAAGGCAGACTATATTATATTTTTTTTTAGTATACTAGGTCATGTAGTAACCTTCATCCTCAGCACAATGAAGTCCGAGGGACACAATATCAGCAGAATCTCTTCTCTGCTCCTTTTGCAGTTGCTCTTCTAAAAGCCTCCAGCATTCTGCTGAGGAAAGGACCCTGTTGTCAGAGAAGAAATGTTTGTCATACAACCTTGTGTGGTGTTGCTATCTGAGCGATTGTTCACAAGGGGCAAATATGGGAAACAAAACATGAGCGTTACCTGTAAATTGTTATGCTCTTGGTTGTCACTGATGTGTAGTATAACTGTGGCAGGAGCAGGAGAAACCCATTAAGGGGCTGTTTTGTGGTAGCCAGGCACGAAAGATGAAACACTGCCCCCAAAGAGTAAACCTGTATATCTCTAGAGAGTAGCCTGAGGATGTCCTTCAATATGTGGCTCATGTGAGAGAATCAACTCTTTACATTTCACTGTTGCTCAATGTGTGTGTCTACGCATGGCAGTGGTGGAAGCTTGGAGGCTGACTGTGCAGAAGACTTTAGGTGGTCAATAAGGGAAGGTTCAGTTCAGAATGCTGGTCTTTGTAGTGTGTGTAGGAAGGTTCATGAGCCAAAGAAGCCTATTTGTTTCTGCCTTGTGAACTCAGTCATCCTGGTTTATCTTAGAGCTTTCAAAATACAGAGGCTGCTTAAACATATTTATAGGTCTTGCATCTAGTGATGATATAGTATGGCCTATGGGAAGTCTGAAGTAGTCTCGATGACATCATTCAGTTCTTACAAAAGCTGCTGAGACTTGTCACCATAACTAATACATCGATAGTTTTGGCGACAGTGTATTTTGACAGCCTTGTGCATGTTTGAGTTTGGGGACCAGCTCGAGGTAATTCTTGGAACAAAACCTAACGGAACAATAACTAACCAAACAGAAAGCAGTAAAGGATAAATCAGTTTTAGTAGGTCTTTTATTCAAACAATGAAGAGCTACCCATCATGAATGTGGAGGGACTGCAGGTCAGATCAATGATAACTGAATGCTGTCTAGCAGCTGGGAGAATAGGTTGATGTGAGTAACAGGATTCAAAACTATTATTTCTTTTTTTGGGTATATGTTCTGCTGTATTCGATAACCTTCTCTTGCCCCCTGAGAAGGTGAGGAAGGGTCTAGAAGAACTTCAGACATGTGTTAGGAGTAGATTTGAGAGATCATAGACAAGAAAGTATGAGATTGTTGGCTCTTTTCTGGATGTTATTTTGTTTACTAAGATTATAGAGCAGTCTTGCAGATGCAAGATTTTGTGGTGTAGCAACAGTTCAGTATATCAGATTTCTCAAGATTTGATCTAAGTTTGGGAAGTTGAATGCTGTTTCAAACTGAGATTCTTCTCTGGAAATGGATTTCCATATATCTTATATTAATTTGAAATGAGATTGAGAATCCTGCTTGGCATGTACTTCATGATGCAAAACTGTCAAAGCCTTTTTTCTTGAAGACGCTGCTTAGGTTGTATGGTCTTTCCTGTTTACTTCTAAAATGGAAATATTCATTTTGTATGAATAACTATGCAAAAATATTCACTAAGTCAACTTAGCCCTCAACTTATTCCACTGGGAAGATGAGCAACTATTACTGCAAACCCAGAAAGCGGAGACATTGGTGTCTGATGAGTTCAAAGAGTCTTCATCAGGAGACGTCTTGCCATGGTTCATTTATGAACCACATTTCAATACGTGGTTTTGAAAGAGTAAATCTTTCAAAACTTACTCACTGAAAAGAGCACTCACAGAAAATTTCTTTCAAATATGTACCTCTCCAGGTTTTTTTTGAATGTTAGATATTTATTCTATTTTTTTAAGAGAAAAACTCTAAAGGAGAGGAAAGTGCTTTAGTTACAAGTAAACCATGGCAACCCGTATGCAGCAGCTGTTTTTGAGGTGAAAAAAAAGCTGTGAGCAGATCAGTGTAAGTTCTTAAATTCTTAGAGAAAGCATACGACAGCTCTTACAACAAAAGGTTGATACTCTGTAGACATCTTGCCATATTTCCAGTGCACGCAGTAAACAGGATGCCGTTAAGATGGGTAACAAGCAATGCACAGGATGTAAACAAACAGCTCTGCCTTATGCAGGCATCTGATGTTGTCTAAATCAACACAAGCTTTTCTAAACCAGGCAGACATTCATAGTCCTTCCTGACTTTCTTTTTCCAGCAGTAGTGGGGAATGTTTAATACAAGGAAGTTAGAGACTAAGGGTCTCTAAAGAAGTGCAGGGAAGGTGGTGGGCTGGAAGGAAAGGGAAGGTTAAGGTTTGTCAGTGCAATGAAGGAGCAGTGACATGAGTAATGAAGAAGCAGGTCAGAGTCATATGTTGACTTACCCTGTGTGTGTGTCTTGCTGAGTTTTACCAGAAGGCTTTTCTTGAAGGGGTTTCATTTCATCTGAGGTGAACCAAAAATGGGGGATCTATCCTTCAATGAATTGATCAATGATGCCAGTACTACTTCACTGCTGAAGTTCATGGTGTGTGATATCAAACAAATAGCAGAAGCTAATGACCTGCTTTCTAGGTCATATTCACTTGAGGAAAACACTGCTCCAATTTGAAAATTACCATTACCTTCCTAAATTTGGTTTGTTATTCCAGAGGAGTCTGTCCTTCCTTTTACGCTTGGCTCTATCCACCACATGCACTTTCTTCCGTTTCTCCTTTCTTACTGCAAACCATCCTGCAGGGGAAAAGACTGCTGCAAGCCTTGCTGCTCTGCAGGGGACTTGGGGAGTGATCGGGGTGTTGAATGAGCTGCAATGGCTTGTACTGCTCTAATTAAACAGTGCATGCTCTGAACTTCTTACACTTTCCTGCCTTGTTTGCAAGAAAGTTCTTATGGCTGCTCTGTGGAAAAGCCTAGCTTCAGTTGATGCTAGATACCTGTAAATCCTAGTGTGAACATTTTGTGAGGGACTGGGAGGAATGCATGCAGCTGTGGGCAGAGCAGGGCATGCTGTTTATGCATTTGCTTTGTAACAAGCAGTTTCCATGGTTTGATTTGGGCACAGGCATATGTTGACAGATGGGGTGAGAGTATGGATGTAGGTTCGAGAGGTGAAGTGTCAGAGAGAAAAGATGTTTTACAAAATTATCAATTTAAAGCTGCAAAGGGCTTATGACATCATTCCAGCCTCTGTCCCTCTATATATCATGAGCTGTAGATTTTTACTGACTTTCTCCTTCAATTGAGTCAAAGCACTCCTGTGTATTTAACACATTTTTCCTATTTTGATTTGAAAAAATGAGGATTGTGTGACCTATAATATTTGTAAGTGGTTTATCTGGTGAGATATTTTTACTAATTCTTGATTAAAAAGGAAAGCCTTACTTTCTGAACTGAAAGCCTTATATATAAAGGAGCATAGCCACAGAAAGCTGTTGTGGTTGGAATGATTCTACTGGAAACTGGCATGTGGCAAGCTGTGAGGTGGAAGATTAGCAGAGAGATGCTCATACCCCGCTCTTGCCTGCATTTGCGTTCTACATGAGTATTACAGAGCAATGGTCTAGCTCTGCAAGAGGGGGAGGGTGCCTGTTGGGCTGGAGTGCTACAGATGCTTTGTAACATTTCAGCTCTTTGTTCTGTCTGAATAGAGCAAATAAGGCAGTCAGGCTAATTTGAAAAGATGCTCGATTAGGCATAGAGTGTTTAATATTCTCCCTCAGTCCTTAGCAGCCGTAGAGCTTCCATTTTGCTTTCCCAGAGCTCCAAATGGATCCTGCTGCTTTCCCTCTGTAGAAGTTCTAAGATAGATGTGATATTTGATGATAGACAGACTGAAACAGTGATATTACACAAGCAGGTTCTCCAGTGAATCCTGCAAAGCCCTTGTCTCCCCAGGATGGCCTGCACACTGAAGCAGGATGTAGTGTCAATGGCTAGCAGGCAGCCAAGGAGCCTGTGAGGACTGTCAGTATCTGGCATCGAGCAAGCCTGAGGCAAAGGTTTGTCAATTAATGTGTCAATTAATTGTAGAGAGCCCTTGGTGTGTTACTGCTTCCAGTAAAGTGGCCTTGCTGAACAAACAAGGATTATCACTGTCTAAGTTTTCAGCAACCTTGCAGTAGGTGGATAGCTTGCTCAATAAAGTGCACACTGGTGTCTTCTGATGGCTGGGCAGCCCAGCCTCCAGCCGCAGTGGCTGTCAGTCTTCCTGTGGCTGCCCCGATGCAGCTGCCAGCCTGTTGTACAGCTGCTGTTGCTTCAACCTTCTGTGCTTCTCTGAAAACAGGAATAACTATCGCTTGATAGGAATTCTATGTCACGTTCAATGTTTGCTTCAAGATCCCTAGGAATGCCTAGGAGCAGCTCTCTAGTTAGTTAGAAATGCTTACAATAAGTATACTAGTTGAATATGTAAGTCTAATAATTTTGTAAGACCTAGAAAGCCATTTTGCACAGCAAGCATCCTTCTTCAGCCGTTTGTTTAGTTTGTTTTGTAAAAACCATATCATCTTTGAGTGAAGTAGTAGAGGGAAAATAATTTTTGAAATAGATTTATTTTTCCTGATGATTAAGAAATCAAATTTCATACATGCATAGGATTGCATCTTTAAAATATGACAGTTGTTACACTAGTGAAGCAAAGAGCTTCCAGAAAGTGCAATATATTTGTTACTACAAATGTCCTAGTAGCAGAGTTCATAATGAATGATTTTTTTCACTGTCTATTTTTTACTGATAGAAAAGAGGCTTAATCGGTTCTGGAAGTTCCTCTGGTGCCTTTTTTTATCCAAAGTTTTTTTCAGCGCTGTTGCATTGGTGATCTTGCTTGTTGGAAATGATTGCTCCAAGTCCTACCTCTTTGTTGGCTGGTTTTGTTGTGGGGGTAGTGGTATTTTTTTTTTCCAATTAAGCACAAATATCTATACTAGATCACCAAAGACAGTCCTTGTGAATAGCACCCATCAAAAACTCTTAGACATGCTGCGCTGGCATCATCTGAAATCATACGTGTGCACATGCACCTACAAACAGGCTTGCACACTAAGGAGAAATTTTGGTCTTTATTTTAAATAGTGATATATGCAGATATAGGCAGCCCCATTTATTTCTCTTTTATAAGTAAAGCCTATCTAATCACTTTGAACTAATTTAATAATTATGTGTAATGACTGAATTAGGGCTATAATTTAAGGAAAAAGAGTTGATTCCTTGAAATGTTTGTCTTATCATTTAATTGAAAAGTAACTTCTTTCTCCTTCCTACATAGTACACAGGGCTCATTTAGCCTATCTCAACCTCTTTGAAGTTAGTGTACTATAGACACTCCACTTGTTAATATGGAAAAGGAAGCAGGAGCAATTTAGAGGAGATTAGCAGGATTTTTTTTGGCATTACTATTCTGTAAGTAGGCAGCCATGATGATAGCTGTATTTTCAGAGTGTAGTAGCATCTGGAGCTTTGTTTATTGATAACCTTCAAAAATTATATAGATGTCTGAGCACCTAGTCTTAAAAAATGTTTGTAATATGCCTGTTCCTCTGAAGTATTACTTTTTACAACCCTCTCTATAAAATGATATAATAATTGCATAAACAACTGGCAGATGCTCTGGTCTTGGATAGAACTGCAAAGAATTTTTATGGGTATATTGCTTATTGGAAAAGCTGGGATTTTAGTCACCATTTCTACTTGCAATAGTATGGAAAAAAATACTAGAAATTCATCTATCTTTTCCTTTTGCTAGGAAGATAACATAATGCTAATTATAGAGGAGAGCCCTGAAAAATCCTTACTCGCTTTTCTGCTGAGCTCTGCTCTGAGTGTTGGCCTGGGCACCCAGACTTGGGTGGAGCTTTCTCATGAGTGAACCTGTGCTCAGCCCTGGAGAGAGGCATAGCTGCTTGAATGGATGTGAAAGTATCGTTTCTATTAAGCAGAACTGAAGTGCTTGACTCTGAAAGGCACTATCCTTTGAGGGGAGGGTTTTTTTTTTCCATTTCATTGCCCCTTTCCTTGTATTGTGTTCTGATACTTTCTTGTCTTCGTTATGTTCTCTGCTCACCCCTATACTGAGGATTCTGGCATCTCTGACTCCTGTTCAGCCTGGAGTCCTCCTTTGAACATCATCTCAATTAATTACCTCTTTTCCCTTTCACATTGCCTTGTCTCTGTGTTGACTTTCAGATACTCCCCTTGTCCTTATAAAATTAAAGTTTCCATCTGTCTTTTTTTTTATTCTGATTTGTTGTTTTTTTCAAGTTTTGCTGATTGACCAAATGTGATGCTGCTTTCCCAGAGGGAAGTGATGACATGCACGTTCACACTGTGCACAAGCTTCTTGGCCTTCCAGAAGAGATTCCAAAGAAACTTGTCATTTCTTGACAGTTCTGGCTTTTGTTGTATGATGTTACCCAGGGACAGGCTTGAGCCTTAACCTCAGGGTTTCTCTGATGTTCCTGACAATTACTGGAGATCTAGTCCTCTGATGGCCAGAGTGCTCATTATTGGAAGCTTTTTGATCTGCTTTGTCTGGCTGCACTACGAGTAGCTCACCTTGTATAGTTCAGTTTGACAGTGTTCATTAGATCTTTAGGAACCTAAAGAAGACCTATTGGCAGGGAATTAGATTGGAAATCCTATAATGGCACACAGTAATTAGTTGTCTAAGACTTTAATGTCTTAGAGAGGGGCTCTCTAGCGATGAGCTGGCTGAAGCATGAACTGTCTTAGCAACAAGGCTAAGAACTGGCCTGTGCCTGATGCTCCCATAAACCTCTAGCTTTCCTCTACACACAGCCAAGTCACAAAATCATAGCTGATGACTTTTATTTTTTAAGTATTTTTTAGACAGGAAGAGCAAATAGGTAGAGATTAAATGTCAGCAGCTTGTCTGTCATGATGTGTGTCTTCAGCCAAGCCAGGAATAGAAGGCACCCAGTGCTGGGCTTTAGGGGAAGGTCATAGTTGTACAAAATACTTGTCAGACTTCAGCTGGGACAGTGGTGTGGTGTGCTCTTTGGAATGACTGTTGTTAAGAATCTCCGAATTCATCGAACTGATCTCAACTGTTCGATAACTTTAGTGAGCTTTGATTCACTGACAAACACTGCTGATATTAAAGTGCAGGCAAAAAAGGTGATGGTGAGGAGAGAGAGATAGAGAGAGGCCGTGAGTGGGAAGAAGACACTGTTTTACCACAGAACAGACTTCACAAAGAAGTGAAGTGTTGGGGAATAATACATAATGGATGGCCAAAGTTTCACTTGCAAATCTTTCTCCTACAGATTGGAGGATATTGGGAAGGAAGCTGCTAAGGAAGGAGGAAGAATAACCTACTAAGCTCAGCAGCCATGACTGCATAAGCTATATTTACTTAGCAACTCCCATGTAGGGTGGAGAGGTAGGAAAGCAACTCAGACAGTTGATGTCCTTATGCTGTTTTACCTGCTGCTGCTCTCTCTGTTTCCTGGTAAAAGGCATATTGTACCTGGGGTTAGATTTAGGCCCAGGCCAAACTGGGTGTCGGAGACAATGCAATGATGACTATGTATTAAAAGAGGATCGAAGGAAGTGAGAACTGGGTATGAGCTTTGTCAGTCTTTCTGAGCTTAAACAAATTCTATCTTATCCCCAGTAAGGAGCTAATGCATGCCTGAGCCTCAATGTGATAACATGCTAACAAGCACAGCCTGGTATGCAAAAGCAAACCCATAGGCATAACCCAGGGCAAAAAAATTACATCCTACAATAAACAAGCCCAGAATTTAAAGGTGAGGACATGAACATCACTAGAATATCAGAAAATTTGCACTGAGTTTTCTGTAGTGGAAAAAAAGCCTATATGACAGTAGGAGCTCTGAAGTTGCTGGTTCAGGCCTAGCCTCCTGGGCCAGGTCTGTTCTGCTTCACCTGCTGTGGTGCCCACAATACAGTGTGGTCACGTATTTGTTATGACTGGCAGCACCATGTAATTGCATTTGTGTTCAGTGACTATCAGTGTTCCCAATGTATTTTTCTAAAAGGTCATCTCATGCCAGAAGAGACTTAATGCCATAGCTGTCTCAGGTCTGTTGATCCCTTCTAGATGCTTCTTAGCCTTTCAGTAGGAGAGAACAGAAAGCCAATCCTACCACTTGTTCATGCAAATAACTATGTGGCACAACCTCATAGTGGTATTGACCTCTGCTTACTAGTTGCTTTTGAGCTGCTGTCTGTGAGAGGTGGACACTTTTTAATGGTGAGGTTGATTCACTCAGAAATATATTTGCTTTGATTTTTTTTTTTAATTGAAAAACAAACCAAGAAACCCAACAAAATCCCACTAGTTATATCCATTATTTCTTAGTATCCCCTTAAGGCTTCCTCTGTTTCTGTCTGATATTATGGGACTTCCATACTTCTTGTGGAGTGCCTGGTGGTTCCCTAGTTCTCCTCCTTCCTTAGTGGCCCTGTTTCTGTTAGTGGTCTCCAAAAGCAATTCACTGAATGCTTCTAAAGTTCATTTGCTAGGATGGGCTTTGTGTAGACCCAAAATGACTGCGCATCTGGGAGAAATCTCCAACATTGCATGAAGTGAAGGCAATAGAAGAGCTTATACTAGCCAACCATACTGAAAGAAGTCTCTGTAAGGGTGATTAGGGAGTACAGATATGTGGAAACAAGGAGAATTCATGGGTAATGGAAATCAATCCCCTATTGGTTTAGACTATCTTGATATACAGAGATGCTACTTCCTCAATGGAATGCAAGACTGGAGGTGATAGGAAGCTCCTTCTCCAGGAGGGATGCTTTCTGCAAAGTACTCTGAGTTCATTTTAATTGTCCAGTCTGTTTCTGGAGTGATCAGTTCCTAGGGGAATGCAGAATCAAGCAGGGACTGCAGAAAGTAAGCTGTACTCCAAACTATATGGTACTTTCAAAACCATTACTAAAATAACAGTAATTTCAGGGAATGTGACTAGCAAGTGGGCTTTTTATTTAAAGTAGAAGAACAAAGGAGGAGGATGAATAGAAGAGATTGAAGAGATTAAGGTGTGATTTTACTTGAATCTGTGTTTACAGGGTGCCCAAGACCATAGACGAGAGTGCTGAGGACATGAACTTGTGCCTCGGTAAAACCACAGCAGCAATTTCAGTGATGCCTCGCTATAGGACTAAAGGCTTTTCAAATTCAAATGACATAAGTTGGGCACTTGCAGAAATGAAGAGCTTGTGATATTAATTTCAGACAGGGGAAAGCATAGGCTGTCCGTCATGCTCAGGCATATGCTCATATGTTCTTTCTCTCCCCATTTCCTGGGCTCTTGCATGCGCTATGACACTACTGTACCTTGCTCCTGATGGATGGCTGCTTGAATTCAGCTTAGAATCCTGTCAATCTGCCAATGTACCTGAACCCCAGTCTCCTCCCTTCCTTGTCTTCCAGTTATATAACTACACTTGGTTCTCTGAGAAAGGCTGCTAACACATTTGCTAGTACTTCTGCCTCTGTAGGTGAGACAGTCAAAGCAAATGATTAGTTATTCTGAGGAGTACTTCCTCTCCTGACTTGGCTGATGACACTGCACTCATTTCTGTCCTGTGTCAGATTTCCTATGTAATTGGTGTCATTCCTGCCTTTGGATTGTAAGTTAAATGTCTCTGGGGAGAGATTTTCCAGTCTTGCAATGTATATTGTGTGGTGTCAAGTCATGGTGGCAACAAGTGGTACTGAAAGGAGAGCTGGTGTTAGCAAAGTGTCTTCTAATAGTCATCTCAAATGTAATATTGTACTGGGACATGTGGAACGTGTCTTGCCACTCATCCTCCTTCCTTGACTTTGAAATAGCTCACTGTGTGTGGGCAGCACATCCAAACACTGTGAATGGCAGAGCAGAGACTGAATATTTTGTTCAAGAATACAGTTTACAATGTGAAGGAGGGCAGGAGAACAATGGCATTCTGACAGGAGAACAATGGCATTCTGACAGGAGAACAATGGCATTCTGACAGGAGAACAATGGCATTCTGACAGGAGAACAATGGCATTCTGACAGGAGAACAATGGCATTCTGACAGGAGAACAATGGCATTCTGACAGGAGAACAATGGCATTCTGACAGGAGAACAATGGCATTCTGACAAGACTGGGCTTATTTGCAGAGAAGCTGGCCACCCTCTTTGAATAGTGGGTTCTAGTGGAATCTAGTCACCCATGTCACTGAGGAATAGGAAAACAAGATGTTGGGCACACTTTCATTGCTACAAGTAAATCCTTAAGTGACCAGGCAATGGCTTGTGAAAAGAGTTGCACACTTTCAACATCTGACATTGCAGTCTTTGATCTGCATGTAGTGGTCTTGCATATCTTCTTGGAGTACAGTTAAGACATTCTCAAGACAAACCTCCCTTAATTTGTGAGACTATTGATTACGAGGCAGGGGTGCATCATATGATATTTCTATCATATGGGCAATACTTCCGTTAAGCATCTTTGTAATGTTGTAATGCAAGAGCTGATGAGCCTTATGAGTGTTTCTCCTCTGTGCTATGTTGTGTATCAAGCTGTCCACTCAGAAATGGTACTTGAAGGTCCACTGAGTTCACTAGTTCTGTGTACAGGGTTTTATGTATAAAATTGCTCTAGAATCGTGCATAAGGTTTTAATAGAAGTACATCAGGTGCTACTATGTGCAAAGGAATGACACCCTGCACAGCAATCCTGAGTTAAAAACATTGTGAGCACAGAACTATTGTTTGTATGCCCTGTCTTACTCTTCCTTAGATATCCATTTATGGCTCACTGGGGAAGCATGAATGCTAGTGTGGATGGGCCTGTGGTCTGCCAGATGTCTCCAAGCTGAACATAGACAGCAGTGTAGACAATCCAGTCCTTCCAACTGGTGCATATAAACAGTCAGCTGAACGCTCTCCTTGCTGCATTGGTATTGTACTCAGCCTGCGGTGTAGTAGATGGCTCTTCCTCAGCACAGGTCGGCGGTTGCTCTTGTGAGATGTTGGAAAGCAAAGCAATGTGCACTCCAGCAAACCCTCTTTTGAAATCCTAACTCTGAAATGAGGCATATAGAAGTTTCTTATTTGTTTATTTTTTTAAGGAACAGAGTGAATACTAGTTGGGGAGCAATTAGCTTATGGGGCAAGGGTCTTCTGTTACCTCTGTTAACTTTCTTTGATATTTTTCAGTTGCTCTTCCCCTCACCCCCTGTGTTCCTCTTATTACAGCAATGAGGTGAAATCTGAAATCCCAGAATTTGATTAAATGTTATGAAGTTTGCTGTTATTTTTACCCTTTATTTCTGTTGCTCTCTGTCCTCTTGGCTCCAGTCATGTGCTCTATCCCATGTGTTTTGCTCTGCTCACAGAATGATTCCAAGAACTTACCCCAAAGAGCTCAGTGAGTATCTAGAGGGAGAAAATTCAGTTAATTAAATCCACAAACCTTCACAAAACTGCTGATTTTTTTTCTTTCCCATCCTGCAACTGAAAGCCATTAAGGGAGGATGGAGTATATGCTACAAGCTGATCTCTAAACAGGTTTCATGTAAAAGCACAGCTGTTTAATGTCCATAATTATAAGGTAGATCAGAACCTTCTTAGTTCGCAATATGTGATCTTCAGTGACACTTGGCTTGCTCAGGAGCAACTAGAATAACTTCAGGAAAACAGGTCTACTGAATCTCTTTGGTTAACCAGTGGACCTTTCCACACTGAGCATCTTCTCTTTGACCAAAAGGGACCTGCTGTGTCCTCTTCTCTTTCAGGAATGCCACCCTGTATGAAAAAAAAAGTGTTGGTTGATAATCCAAACCCAAAAATCTAAATCTTAAATCTGAAAGTATCTTCCTTCTCTTGGGCTGGGCTTCTCCGTTTTTCTCAAGACTGGTGATCAGTTTGCTGGTATCAACAGCTGAATGGCTCAAACTCCACAGGGTGTTTTCTGACAGTTTTTTTTAAAAAAAACCCTTTAGCCAGGGCTGTTCCTTCTGTGGCACTGGGATGTTTTACTGAGCAGCACAAGGTGCTTGGCTCTGATACACATCCCAATCTTTGCCCTCCTATCCTGGCATAGAAAAAATTATTGAGTTGAAATAACTAATTGTTGCTCTCTTAATAGACCATAACTTTCTAATTAAGATCTTGCTTGAAGTGTGGTTGGTGTAGTCTGTGCATTTATGGAATCTGCTGGATTTAGTTCAGTTGCCCACAACACTAGATCAAATGGTTCAAAGGCAGCAGTGCTTCTGACTAGGGCAGCAAAAGCCTGAGCAGCCTAACACTTAATAGTTTCTACTTGTGTGCCAAGGGTTGTTTCTCAGTTCTGATATTCTGGCACCATTTCTAGACTCTTTTCCAATTGAGAAGGAGCTTCCCAGCTCTTCCTCTCAGATCCTGGTAGGCAGAAGCTGATCGGGATGCACATGCTGCCATGCACAGTTAGGCAGGAGGAGAGCCTGATTTCCAGTGTCTCCCATGCTTGAACTTGATATGTTGACATGACAGGGAAGAAACAAGCTTTTGCACAGGGGAAAATGAGAAGAGGGAGGACAAGCTGCTTGATGCAGAGCTGTACGATTTACAGGGGGGAATAACTACGCAGTGCAGCAACCTTGAATATTTCTGTGGGAGTGGTATTACTGGTGACATCAGGGAAGGGGTTAATTGCTTGCTGTGTCTGTCAGAGCTGGAGAGGGGGAAGGGGTGAGGAGGAGGAAGCTTCAGTTATGTGAAAGTAGCTTTCTGCTTTGAGGCAGCAACAGTGATATTTCATGTCTTGTTTGGTGTCTCCCGCTTTTAAATGTCAGTCTCTGCAGCCAGCCTTATCTCCTGTAGCACATTTCAATTAGGTATTCCAAATCATGCTCTGTTCTTCCAGGACAAATATGCCAGAGGTGATATTTACTGTTGCAGCAGCATTTTAAATGCTCTATGCTTTCTTGTGGATTTTTTTTTTTTTAAACCAAGTTAATGCCAGTTACTCCCTTAATAAGAATTATATTATTAATAGTAATTTAATAATAATAGGAGAGAGGAGAATTCTGAGGCCAGCACTGACAGCTAACTGACTTTAATGAAGAGGTTTTATTTTCCTGTGCTTTAGTTCTGCTTTGAAAGCTATTAAGATTACCTCTTCATTGGAGCACTCCCAATACCTTGGTTTTTTTTTTTTTTTTCATAGCAGTGTAAATGTCAGTATGTGTTTCTAGCCTTGTACAGAAGCTACTTGGGTGACAAAGTTGACAGGACAAATCCAGCTAAATTGTTCTCTAATTCAGTAACAGGGACCTCTCCCTTTGAAATAAGGGTCTAAAGAAATTGAGTTAAGCAAGGATGTGAGTACTGAATTTCTGGGCTCCTAGAAGCCAGAGTGTGAAGATGCATGAAGGCAACAGGGAGTTTTGGCAGTTGACTGTATTGGCATGTCCATTTTAAACCTTGTAGCAGAACTTCTGATAATCATGTCACACCTCTGAAGAGGGTTCCCAGTGGTGTTTTTAGCCACTTAAGTACTCTGAGGCATCAAAATGAGGGACACACTTAAGTACAGCCAAAACTGACACACACAGAATGAGGATGCTCTGCCTTTCTTCATTGTCTGGCTATCGAAATACCTTGGTTATTTCTCCAGATTATCCATTGTAAATGCTGCAGACAACTAGGTGGAAAGCAAGATTGTTGTTCCACTGAATTTGTTTGAAATTTCAAAAATGTTCCCAGTTACCATTCATGTAAAGGAAAGAATTTATAAAGTGTTTCATGAGGAATGACAGACAAGCAGACGTGCATGCCTCTCATGAAGTAATAAGACACAGACATATGCTGCATGCTTCAAGAAAGCCCATTTCCATTGTAATGACTGTCATACAGAGCATCAAAGTCTTGCATGATTTAAGGAAGGGATTGGGCCTCAATTCTCACCAGACCAAATGAGCAGTATTTGACTTGAAATTTTATGGTGAGATTTCATGTTATATTTCACAGGTTCTAGAGGTTAATTAGTTCTTGGCAACTTTGTAACTGCCAGATCCTCTGGAGAGGAGGGAGATTAAGCTATATAGTCAAACATACTAGGAGTAACTTTTGTTACCAGTCTATATGAAATGCTCTCTTAATTTTTCTCTCTAGTCTGAGAAGATATTTAGTAACCAATTTTGCCATACTAGAGTGCAGTTATTGCAGTGTAATAGCATTATAATATTCACCGAGAAGTTTTTTTCTAATATGAGAACTTGGCCTACAAGATGCATCCTGGGTATCCACGCTGTGCATCTACTAGATTCAGGTTCCTGTTCCAAAGCATAAAAGTTCTACAGCTCCTTCTGAGAAAGCTGTAGAACCTGCCAAGTCATGTTTTCATAGCTTGGAAAACTGAGAAATGACAGAGCATAAGTTCTCATAACATGAGGGATTAGGCAGCTATAGTCCTGGGTAGTTTATAATTCCTGTGCCTCCCCAAGCTGTTGTTTGCGTTTATAGAGGAAAGCAGCAAGCTCATAATTTGCAGCATGCTATAGCCAAGCTACAGGGGATAAACAAAAAGTGTGGTATGGTAATAGCAGCTCAGTGTGTGGGAGCTGTTTCGGCAACTCTCAAACTTTCTAATTAGGTTCAAATTAGGCAAGGAGAGAGGGAAGAAATAAGGCAGGCCTGTGTGATCTCTGGTTGTGCTGCAAGGGTGTGGAAGGAGCATGAATGTCAAAGACAGTGAAGTGTGAGTAGAATGGAGATACTGACTTGAATCAAGTAGAGCCATTAGCATCACCTGTTCTAATGTTTTGCCTCTGTTGTCTTTGTCCAATTAATTCATTACGTTCTGAGAAGCAATGCTCCTAGAGCTTTATGAAGGAAAATACTCTTTTTTTTCCCCCCACCAAATTAACTTTTCCCTCTGTACAAGTGCAAACCCTCAAATGAGCAAGACAGAACCTAGAGATAGCTCTGGACCAGAGTGATCTGTCCGTCTCTTTCAGCGTGTCAGATGATCACACTTAATAGCAATTTCAGTTTAATATGAGGTAAAGGAATAGTACCACCATAAATAGAAACATTTTCAGGAACTTGAGCTACTGGCATTTGAGACTTTAGTGAAACTTATTTTTAAAAGTAAAAATATTTACTGTTGACCCAATATGACTTTTGTTGAAAAAGATAGAAAAAAATTCTTTATAGAAAATCAGAATTAAATAATTCAAAAATAAATATATTTTGACTAAATAATGTAGTTACTGCAGTGTATACATGGCATGACAGTGCCTCTAAAGCAGCAGCAATTTGGTGGCTTCGTATCTTAGCGCTTTCTGACTGGCAGCCAGACAGCTGTCTCTCTGATGCTCCATGGCCAATAACTCCCACTCCACACTACTTGTGTAGCCTGGAGGAGAGACTGTGATGTCTTGTGAAATATATGCTTTGAGAGTCTGTCATTAAGGCTGAATTTTTAAGAATCTGATTTCCAGTGATTTCCTCTGGTAACGAACAGTAATATAAATAAGTCAGTGTTATAATTTTTCCAAAAAGTCATTTTCTGAAGCTTAAAATTTGTATTTTCAGACAGACTGTACATGCACCATTAGGGTATTATCCTAAGTCCGCGTAACTTCAGCTGCTCTTACATGTGTTCCAGCTCTTTCTAGTAACTCTTAAGATAATTCACCACTGAGAGAATGTGAAAAACTGAAAATTACTTTTCAGGAATACTTAGGAAGATTAATCTGAAGAGATGTGTTTATTTAGGACTTGCTTAGCATGGTCCGTAGTAATATCTGTTGCTGCTTCATATGGCAGGCCAAGCTTATAGAGATTTCATGCACTCTGGGAGAAAGGAGCAGATGGTTTATGTAAATTATGAAGGGGATAAAGAAAGCTAACCAAACCTAGAAATAAATAAGTAAATTATATTCTCTCACCTTTGATTAATTAGGATATTGATTAATCAGTTCCTTTGGGTGGAGTTGCTCTTTCTCTCTGCTGTCCTCTACTGGCTGAGAGATCAAGCTCTTACAAATTCTTGTCATCAGACAGAAAATTGTATTTGAGACTTGACAATTTCTGATGGGAATTGTGCTTAGATGGAACTTTTTGAACATTTCTGCACCTTTATAAATATTTTTAAGGGGAAGCAAAGTGATTAGTGATGGAGCTAGGTACAGAAATGCTTTATCATCCTGCTTACCAGGTTCTGCAGTGGTGAGAGCAGCCCTCCCTAGTCAGCACAGGTGGATAGCAAAGAATCTGGAGATCTCAGCCTGTCATTCCTATGGGATTATGATCCTTTTAAAGGATGCTCTAGTCAGTTCAGAAATTATTAGGTAACTTTGGTTCACATTTTCCTTCTGAGCAAGTAATAAGGTTGAAGGGAAAGTTGTGAACATACAGGCAAGGTGCTTGCAGAAAAAGGGAATGAAATCTGGAGAAGAGACTGTCAGAGATGAACTCAAGTGCAGAAAACGTTAGTGGTAGTTCAGACCTCACAGACTTGGCAGACCCTCCCAGTGTAGCAAAAAAAGCTAAATATATTAACTTCTGTGCTACTTGTCATTATCTTTTTGTGACCTCGCTTTGCATAGTAATTAACAAGGAGAGCCTTCTCTGTAAGCCTGAAAGCAACAGGGAACCAACATAGGCATGCTGCTGTGACCTGACATTCTCATTTGTCATATGGAAGAATATACAATAAATGCCATTAGCAAAGGTAATGTTCATGAAGGAAATATATTGGTTTTCAATTTGGTATGAAGACCATCAAATGTGCAGTACTTCTCAGCCAGGCTGCTGTCAAAATTAATACATTACTAATGCTGCTACAGTTGACATATAAAAGAGTAGCTGAAGATGGAGGTTTTCTCTCCAACAACCACATCTCCATTGACAGTCATCTTTTCTTACTGAGTACATCTGTATATGTTTTAGAGGGTTTACAGGTATTTTCTAGAAATGTGTAAATGCAGTTTAATAAGTATGTGGTATGACTGCAGCAGTTTGTTAACTGGATAAATGCCTGGCCTTATTTTGCATACTACTGTGCCCCTGTTTTGGTGCTATACTGTGGTAGTGAGTTCCACAAGTGGTTATGCATCATGTAAAAAAAAAATCCTGGTTTTCCTGCTGTATGAAGGTGTGACAGATATAATGCTCCATTATTTGTCATGCCTCTAACATTTTAACTTTTCCTTTATTCAGTTAAAACAAGGATTTTCTTTGTGGAAGTAATCTTTACTGTCTCTTCCCCCTCCCCCCCCTTCTTTTTTATTTATTTGTTCTGTGTATTATTTCCGTTCCTGCAAGTGCCTTCTAAAATTGAGTGACCAGATACTGAACACAGCTGAAGAAAACTATTCTGTCAGTTAATGGAATTGTGATAGAGATGGGTGTGTGGAGTGCACTGGATATGCATGAGACCCTTTTTCTGTATGAAGGATTTTACACACTTTAAGGTGAAAGCTTTCTTTCTTTCATGTTCCCCTGACAAGGTGAGTGGACTAGATCCGTATTCTTTTATTCAGCCAGCAGCATAAAAGATACAGTATCACAGAGAGTTAGATGCTTTATTATCAGAAGACCTCAGTATCCAGAAAAACTCTTGCTTATGAGAAAAAATAAAAAAGGTTACCAGGTCTCAGTTGAAGTGTGTTAGGAAACCTGTCAGACTTTACCTCACAGCCCTTAAATAAGAGTAAATTCCATTGGAATGGAGGGCAGGACTGCAGAGCATGGGCAGAATTGTGTGTAAGAAGCCCTCATTTGGCCTTATAAACTGTGAGAGGGATCAGAAATGCCATGAATGTGTAACATGAGGAGAAAGTGCCTTTTATACTATTTTTGACTGAAGTGCCTGTCTCTCAGTGATCACTGCTGTATTGCTTCCACAATGAAGAGCAAGCCAAACAGCTCAGTGAGGTCCAAACACCTGATGTACTCGAGGGCATGTAGTACGTCTGCAGTAGTAATGGGTGAGAACTCAGATGAACGTGGCCACACACACCTTGAGCTGCTACTTCAGTTCACAAGCAGCACAGAGTTGGTGTATAATCATTCCTGAATTGTGTGTTTCTTTCTAGGAGATGCTCAAAGTACATCTATCCTGCTTTTAGGGTCAAGCCAAGAGTGTGTAAAAATGATTTATTTTGTGCTGTGTTAGGCTTTGGCTCCTTGCACAGTCTCATGCTGTGTGTTATGCACATGTAGAGGCTTAACAGACAATGCAATTCATTCATACAGAAACTATAGGAGTATGTGCACCCCCACAAACACAATGACTCAATGTGTAATTTAATGTAGCTTCAAAATATGATAACTCTTTTGAATAATCAGTGTGTTTCATCTGCTAAATCACGTTACAGTATCCCAGCAGATGCAGTATGAGACTGGCATACATAATTTATTGCAGGCTTGATACGTATTGTATGTAATTGTATTAATTATGTATAACTTGCCTCTACCTACAGATGAATGTGCAACAAATTTCTACTGCAGTGAAAGATGTTTAATACAGGAAGCATGATATTATTTTATTAATCATTCCTGTGAAGGACCAAGCTGCATCTAAGGATAGTCTTGTGATTAAGGCACGTTCTGAGGCATGGAAAGATTTGCCTTTGATTGTGGGCAACTCACTATCTCTGTATATTCCTTTTGCTTTATATGTAGATACTTTTACTGACCTTCAATAGGCTATGGGAAGCATAAATGTTATGAAACTAGATTAATTAATATTTTAAAGCACATACAATATTCAAACTGGAAGGTGCTGTTGAAAGGCAGATATCTTCAGATTAAAAACGTTCACTTTTAGCTAACATCATAATCTGTCACATGAGATTAGGTAGTTTATTTTTTTCTGCTCCCCAAAAGAAGTGTTATTTTAGCTCTAGGAGAATATTTGAAACTATGGATCTTTCTCTTAAAATCAGAATGCCAGAAGAAATCAACCTGCATAGATAGCAGAAAGAATAGGCAAACACAAATGATTAACACCTACATTTCCCTGGTAAGGTTTAATAACCTTATTTAAGGGGGAGGGATGGGGTGCTCTTTAGGTGGTAAAATAAGCAGTATCCTAAGACACACTGAGTGAAGATGATGCCAGCAGGAAGTTTTTGTGTTAGTGGTGATTTCAGCCATCAGGCAATTTTTTCCTTTTGTTACAAAACCATAATTCTAGTGAGTTTTACATGAATTTTTCAATCTGAAATGCAATTGTAATTGCATTATGAAGGCATGCACATTAGGTACAGGCTTCTGGCAAACTGTAAACTTGGTCAGCACAGATTTCTGGGTTCCTAAGGAGTAAGTAGGATGGGTTAAGAGTTCTGGCAAAAACTTCTAGTGATTGTAATTGAAATAGAAACTCTGTTCATGACAGATTTAGGAATGGGCAGCGTGGATTTATGTGTGTTGCCTGTGGCAGCAGGGAAGGAGATATACTACTATAGCCTTTTCTTTTTCGGTGGAGAAGATTCAGCAAGTGATTATGTACCTGAGATGAAGATGGTTTGGATAAACACCGTCTACCGTTCTTGAAATTCCCCTTGTCTTGTTTTTGGAGTATTTGTTTCTTGGTGATGTTCTTGCTGAGCTTTTCAAAATAAATACTCCAATTAAAACTCAGCAGCAGCTGTGTGTGTGGGAAATAGTAGCTGTCAGTCACTAAGCTAATGGCAGGCAGAAAGTGCGCATACATGTTTGTTGCAGCACTTAGCTTGTTATAAGCTACTTATTGCAATTCTCTGCAAATGTATGGAGAGAATAACATAATTTAGGCATGGAGAGAAAATACCTTCTACCCTTCTACAGAAAAAATATCCATAGCCTGCACATAACTCCTACCGCAATTCACCTCATGCAGAAAAAAGCAGTATAACTGCTTCTTCCTCTTCCTTAAATAAGCGTAAATTTGTGCTATAAAACCGTAAAGTCTTAGCTGATACTTGTGTTTCATTGTTGCTTCTGATAGAGTAGAACTGCAAAAAGTCATTCTACCACAGTCCCTGTGCTACTGGTTATTGAGGATATGCTCCTTTTTCATAAACAGTGTCAGAATTGTCCTGTTCAAGGCTGTGGATATTATTTCTGCCCTCTCAGTTGCCTTAAGTTTCCAAATGCTCACTGTGCATAATATTGATTAAAACCACAGGAACAGAAATGTTGAAATATTTAGCAGTGTTAATTTTGTTTATATAAATGTTTCTCAGAATACTTGGAAAATATTGAGAGTGAAGAGGAGAGAGTAAGAACCACTGTCAGGTCAGTCCCAGAAATAGATCTTTTAAACAAGAGAGTCCAGAAAAATCAGATGCACAAATGCTGAGATTTGGGTTTATTTGGGATTGTTTCTCATGTTTTGTTTTTGTGTTAATATCTGACTGTACTTTGTAGTCCAAATACTCAGTTATTAATTTTTTTTTTTATTTCATAAACATTTTATCTCTATTCTCCCCTCTTCTTTTTTAAATGAGAAATTCACTATTGGATATCAGCTTCTTAAGCTTGTGGCAGTATTTAGGTAGCTGCATATAGCGGAGGTACAGCTGCCACACTGGTCACTGAACTATGTGAAGAGCTGATACCAGCATTCTTGGCTTTTGGGCAGCACTTCATTATTCATATACAAATTATTTGACTTCTCGGCCTCGTTTCTCCTGCTTTGTTATCCTTTTGACCTCAGGCTAAATGTTTCCAAGGTATCTGTCAATGGAAGTCTCTTATGTGAAATGAGAAAAGAGTAGAAAATACCTCTGAAGCAGATGTACTTAAAAAGATGTATTTGTTAATTTGACTGTGTTTTCATGGCACTTTTCCAGCTCTGCTTTTTGGATGACAGTTATTCTTAGTGCCAGCACTGCTGAACTCAAATATCAGAATGCTTTCTGTGTTATGACACAGAGCAGCAGTTGGCACAGCTTCATTTCAAGACACATGTCCTTTCCAGGAATACTCTATCTGCCAACGTGTGTGTTTGCTAAACACTTGGCACTCAGGGAATGTTGTAATGTACCAGATTTACTAGTGCAGGCAGGAAAGCAGCCATATGTCACAACACACAGTGATATGCTGGCAATAGCAAATGAAGGTGTGATGGAATACACCTATCCAGCAGGAGTCGTAAGTGAACTGAGCAGCAGGACCTATTGGAGAGCATAGGCAGCTTGAGGACAATGGGCAGGCAATACTGCTTGGACAGAAGCAGCACTACCTGCTGCCTCCTTGCAGTCTCTGTAAAGCAGAATCATCTTAAGGACTGGGAGAGTTTTGCTACAGTGTTTTGCCTTGGAGAAGCTACAGGCCTGTAGGAACAGGTTGAATAATATAGTGCTTGATGATGCTTAAATCACAAAACTTGAATTTAGAAAAATCTGAGAAGATCAAAGTGGGGACTAATGGTGGATGTTTCCATGTGGTCTAAGCAATAGAAGTTTGGATGTGTGAAAGGATGTAATTCTTGAGGATGGTCCATGATGTTACTGGTGTCTGGTACTGCATGAACCTGAAGTGGTGGAGGTGTAGACACAGTATCAGCTGCCAAAGCCTTAGAGAAAGATGATCTTGCTCCCGAGGGAGTGGGATATTTTTAGGTCTTCCATAGTCATGTTCCCTTTACAGTTGCCTCAGTGCCTTGTTCATTCAAGCTGCCTTGTACAAAAGCATGTGCAAATGTTCACTGGAGTTGATGTGAGCTTCTGCTTGCCACAGCCTGGCTGAAGGCTCCACAGCAATATGGAACTGTGTTTGTCCTCCAAGTATGTTACATAAGTGAGTATTCTGAATGGCTGTGGTCAGGCTCAGTAATAAACCTTAACACAGAACAAGTCAGACCATGAATCAGCTTGTTGCTAGATTTTCAACACTGATGTAGATGAGTGTTCTGTTAAAGCCTCTTCTTAGTCAATGTGAACAGTGACCTGGAGCCCTAATTAGTTCAGTTCCGCTCTGACCATTTACATGAAACTATGTAAATTAAGTTGCATATGTAAATCTCCCACTTGTAAGGAGTTTTAAAAAGGCTGGAAAGAAGTCAAGAAAATGTATATGAAAACATAACATACCTGAGAGAAGTTGGAAGAAGTTGTGACCTCTTCTGAAACTGAAACTTGATTTCCAAAACTGGTAAAAATAGACACATTTTATGGATTGAATTATGTATAGATGTATATATTATGAATATGTACATCTATATATCAATTAATTGATAATTAGACTGAGGGATTTACTGCACAACAGCATTTAACCGAAAAACTTAGTAGAAATTCAGTAACATACAAAATATTAATAGAAATAACATGAAAATCTGGCATATTTATGTACTTTTTTGAAGACTGAAAAGAATCAGTTCAGAGCTTGAAATCAGCTCTAACTTGTTGGGATTATGATTAAGATCTTCATAGTGACAAATTATCTTGTGTGCAAGTATTTGGCAATCTTGTTCTTTCCTGCAGCATGGGCTGCTTGTCAGAGGCAGAAGCAGGCTGAGATGACCACGCAAGCGGTTTGATGCTGCAGTGAGTTTGCAGCTCAGTGCCATGTGATGGCATTGTTCAGGCATAGCTTTTGTGATAGAGGTCACAGCAGTTCTGTCAGCTAAGCTTTCCTCTGGTCATTTTGGAGCTGGTTTCAGCAGAAATTTGCTCTTTACAGAGTTCAGTCTCAGGGCCTCCCTTGTTCCCAGCACAGCTGTAACTCTCTAGACAAGTCAGCCACAGTTCTGCATCTTTCATTTCATTAGTATTGCTTGCATTTTCTGACCATATTCAAAACCAGAAAAACTCGTCCTAGATGTCTGCAGTGCGTTAAATGATATGTGTGCAGTGCAAACATGTGAAGTCATCATTGCTAAGGGATTACTGTGTTTGTGCTGAATACTTTAGAAAGATTTATTACGGCTTCCTTATTTTTCTTAAGGAATACAACAGCAGTATTTGCTGTACCTTCCAATAAACTCCTTTAAAAAAACTCCTTTAAGTAAGGCAACATAAATAAGAAATGCAAGCCATTGCACGTGTGATGATAATGCTTGGAGGTCTCTGAAACACGTTTAATTAAGAAGGGTTTTTGTGTATGAGGCTGAATATGTGAGATTTCCAAGCTGAGTAAAGACAAAGGATTTAAGTTTTTTCAGTCTTGGCTTTGTACACAATTGTGTAGTGAATTGAGAGGCCTTGTCCTGGTGTCTGAAACAGTTGTTTGTGTTCCCCTTCAGAATTGCTCTCCTGAAGTGCTCCTCCTGAGACAGGAGGGTTAGCTTATTCCTGATTATTGTAACCAGGCTGTGAAATCAGGAAAACCTGTTTGTCAGAACATAACTCTGTTATTCAGTGTGTGAATGTTACCATCTCTTTCTTTCAAGTTTAGAGCAGAAGATACTGATGTCAAGCTCTTGTCTGCCCTTTTTTAAAGATGTGCTGGTTTTATTTACCTTTCCACACATGCTAACTGATGGCCATGTATAATTTTCTGAACTACCCTGTATTCATCAAGGCAATGAGCCACACACTGTCAGTGCGTGCACACTCAGTGAGGGGAGACTGTTGAGGGATGTAAAGGCCAGGGTGGCTCAAGTGAGGTAGTATGTGCAAACGGAGATGCAGGGACAAGGATGTATCCTGTCTGCAAGCCTCACTTGTTTCTGCCTGTAGAAACACATAAGGATATATCTGGATAGCAGAGATGGACTTGTAGTTACCAGGGTAGGTCTGTGATAGATTCTTCCATCTACTTGTTTCAGTAACACAGAAAAATTTAGACTTTCTCCCTTAGTGTTGCATGATTACTTAGAAGTTAGAGCAGCTGAGGAAAGATGGAGATTTACTTGGGAAGAAACACAAAGGAGGGAAAAAGTGGTCAGAATACTGGTGGAGACATGCATATTGCAGATAGGTTTGGAAGAAGGAATGATTGCATGACTGCTTGCATCAGGGGAGGATCTAGTTCAATGAGAAGGACGATTTCAACAGGTTTTGGGTTGGTGTTTTTGTCACACAAATGTAGGTAGAAAACAGTCTTTGGCTCCCACTGTAAAGGAGCAATCTACTACATAATTAGTGGCTTTGAGTCTGCTTTGTCAAGTAGTTCTTGCTGCATCCCGTGGCTGCAGAGCTGCCATTTTCTTTTCACTTCAGCTTCACAAGAACAACTGGCTTGAGGGAACATTGTGCGATTGCCTGAGCTTACCCAAGGACGGAGGTAGTGGGCGATGTGGGACTGACACTCAACTAAGCAATTTTCATTCTATCCAAGAGAGGGCACATTAACAAGGTAATTATAGCATATTACTTCAGCAGGGACATATCAATTTTAATCCTTGAAGCATCCTGGTGAAGTAGATAAGTGAGTACTATTAGGCCCATTTTACAAAAGAAGACACTGAGTTAAAAGCTGAAATGATTTGTCCATGGCAAAAGCTGTAATCTCTCTGAAGGGCAGGGACTTAGAGGATAAGGGCCTGATTCACAGACTGCAGCAGGGAACCATTTGTACTTAATTTTGGAGACCTCTCCATTAGCTGCAAGCCATACCACTCCAGATGGAACAAAGGGAATAGGAGGACTGGATGCTTTGTTAATTATATTTTGCCTCTCCATTTTTGTTGATTTGAAGTTATTGATGAATCTCTTTTGGCAAATAAGCCCTGGTTTATGTATAGTTTGTAGACAGATCATCACAAATATGCAGAACTTATGCTGCTGTTAGATACCTGGGTATGTCTTAGTATGGAAACAATTCAGTTGAAAAATGGTTCTATTCTCATGATTGAGACTATACTTGTTTAATCAAAAAGACCACAACAGTTCAGACTTGTGTTATACCCAGAGTCAAAATGGAGCCATTGTATAAAAACAAACAAACAAATTTCACTGTTTTTGGTTAGCTGTTCACTTGGTGTTCATCTTAATATTTAATTTTTAAACTTTTTCCCTCCTCCCAAATATTGTATGAACTCTCAGCAGAATATTTTGAGACAGAAGCCTTAAATAATGGGACCTTTGGAGCATATTCGTTCCCATTTTGTTTCCTACATCATCAACACAAAGTGTTAATGCATAGTTTATTTTGTGCTGTAATTTAAAAAGTCTTGCATCCGTGACTGGATGTCTGAGAGAGGAGTAGATAATGATTTCTCAGTCAACTAACAGCATAATCTTCTGAAACGCTGTGCTTGTAACTGGCATCACTTTTATTTATTTATGGTTGCACAACAAGATTAGCCTATGTTATTTGTTTGGCTCATAAAGGAACTAAACTTACTGTGGCTACTAGACATCAGTAGAGAGTGTACTCTTCTCTTTCCCAGACTAAACACATGTTTCTACCCAATGGTCCTAGACTTGCTGCTTTTGACATTTAAATAGCAGCTTCTCTATGAAATTATCATTGATGTAAAACAAATTGAGAGGTGTCAGACCAGTTCCTGAAAGCCTGAAGTCTTCATTGAAGTGTTTGTCTGTACTCATCTTGCATCTGGGAAAGAATGACCCCATGTACCAGTACAGGTTGGGGATGAACTCTTAGAGATTAGTGTAGGGGAAAGGGACCTGAGGGTCTTGGTGGGCAGCAGGATGACCATGAGCCAGCAATGTGCCCTCGCGGCCAAGAAGGCCAGTGGCATCCTGAGGTGTATTAGAAGTTCTGTGGGCAGCAGGAAGAGAGAGGTTCTCCTCCTCCTCTACCCTGCCTTTGTGAGACTACATCTGGAAAACTGTGTCCAGTTCCGGGCCTCTCAGTTCCAGAAGGACAGGGAGCTGCTGGAGAGAGTTCAGTGCAGGGCCACCAAGATGATGAAGGGAGTGGAGCTTCTCCGTTCTGATGAAAGGCTGAGAGAGCCGGGGCTCTTTAGCATGGAGGACTGAGGAATGACTTCATTAATGTTTACAAATACATAAAGGGCGGATATTAGGAGAATGCAGCCAGACTGTTCTCAGTGATGTCCAACGATAGGACGAGGGGCAACGAGTACAAGCTGGAACACAAGAGGTTCCAAAGAAATACAAGGAATAATTTCTTCGCTGTGAGCGTGAGGGAGCACTGGATGATCTTTTCAGGTTCCTTCAACCCTTTAGATTCTGCGATTCTGTGTTTGCTTTCGTCAGTGTTTGGATGCTGGTTGCTGTTAATATGTAGAGTGGAGACTGGTTGGGCTGTGGGGGTAGGATTCCTCTCTATTTGGAATGCTGCATACTTCTTTTGGTGGAGTGTTTGAGGGGCCATAATATGTTACTGTCCTGACAACACCCTTCTTAATGCTGTAGAGAAACTTCAGACCCCAAAACTGCTATTCAAACCTGTGGCCTTTAGCACTAAATTTGCACTAAATTACAGCAGCTACAGGAGCAGCATGAAAAAGTCAGCCATTGAGCAGTGCCTTGAGTAGGGAACTCAGCCCCCCCACCATGAAGAGGCATGCACAAGAGCAACATGGAGCTGCCTGTGCAAATTCCCAAGCTCTGCTTTTAGATCATCTTTGCCCTGCAACTAAAACAGCCCAAGTATCAGCTGCTCTTCTGAGTTTTATCCCAGCATCTGAAAACTCTTGTGAGAGATGTGTTCATGTCTCATCATTTCTTGAACCCAGTGTGACCCAAGCTGTGCCTCTAGTCCCACTTTCTGCTGTTTTAGCCATTTGGAATGTCCCTTTGCTTTCTTAGAATGTCACAGTGCTGCCTTAGGAGAATGGTGACCTACTTGTTTCTGATAAAAAATAAAATCAGAGGTTTGGATTGTACAAAGAGAAAACTGAAATACTCACAAAATCTAACATGTGATCATAACACCTCTTCTTAAAATGTCCAATGCCAGAGCCTTTGAGCCTCTACAGGGTATTTGGTCAGTGTACTGCAAAGTGGTGTAAGATATCATCCGTGAAGCCCTATGTGACTTTACACACCAAATTTATGTCTGTAAGGTCAGCAGGGGTTGATCATGCTGAAAGTGAGAAGAGCCTTTCTGGATCTTTTGTGTTTAGTTCAAGAAAATATTTTCCTCCATATTTCTTTGATTCTTTCTTCATTAGTTGTTTGAAGGACTCCTTTATTTTTTATAATTAACTTAGGTAAGGCTCATTTATTTAAGCAATGCAGAGTTAATATTTCTGGGATTTAGACCCTGACAAGCAGGTGAGTGGTTCCTGAAGAGTTTTGGTTTAATACTGCATAAAACTTTAGTGGCAATATTATTGCTTTGTAATGCTGTAGATAATTAACCTTAAAACACTTTTAAATGGCTCAATGTGAGAGTCTTAATTTTAAGAAAGAGATGATAAAGTGATTTAGCTATGCCCATACATCAGGCTCATGCTAGATTTAAGATGAGATACGACAGACATCATTTAAAATCTATGAGATTTGGAGTCATCACTGAGGCCTTCAGAACTCTGCTCTCAGTGTCTGTTTAGTCTGTCTTCAGCAGTTGCATATCACATTGGAAATATCTTGCCCAGTTTTTCTCTGAGCGTTTAAATTGGGCATGCCTGCTTTTTGTTCCAATACATTAGAACCTCTGAGGACTCCAAGGGTGATGCCTTTCACAATTTTCAAATATATTTGCTTTATTTGCTGTAAAGAAATGAAGGTTTTATCTATTTTAATCCATGCCTATTTTTTTTTCTCTCCTGTGATAAGCATATAGAAGTTTCACATTGTTGGAATTTGCAAGTGCTGAAATAATGTATGCTGAGAATATTTTATTTTCCAGGTCTTTGGATTCAGCTCAGCCCCTGCTGTGCTATTAATATAGCTCTTTCACTAGCTCTAAAAATCAAACCAAATGCATGTGAAACCATGTAAGATTCTGCTCCTCCTCTCTCTAATGGAGATTGAAATACCTGCAGCAAAACGGAATCACACCTGAGAGTCTGAGTTTGAATTAAATCCCAGAGTCCCCAGCTGCTTTAATCTCCTGGTTATGTAAAACAGTTTAAATAGAGAGAAGTGTTTTTCCCTGTGTTGTGGTGACAATTCTGGACCTGGTCTGAACCTGCAACTGCAGATAGTTGTGGGAGTGGCTGAAGTTAACTCACGAGTCTGCTTGAAAACAAATGTTCTTTTAAGATTTGAAGGAGTTAAAGGACAAAAGGAGAGGGGTGAAACAGTTCAGCTGTCCCCAGACTGTAATGAAAATGGCTAATGCATATTAAAAGGTTATTCTGAAGCCTGCTAGCTGGAATAGCTGCATCATTTTGCATTTGTTGGCTTAGCAGCTATCTGTTTGCTGTGGATGATACCAGTTGGCATCTAAAGATCTTACTATGTGTCAGGGCACCATGGGGACTGGGAGCTGTGGGGCTGGCTGGGCAGGCTGGGGAAGGACAGGGCAGCCCCTATCTCAGTGTATGCAGGGCTCTGACTTGCTGTCCTTGTTAAAATTTCTTTTCTTACAAACATTCCATTTGTAATCTCCTGCATGTTTTACTCTTTGATAATAAGCCTGTAGTATCCAAAATAGACCACTGTATTCAAAAAGAGCCACTGCTGCAAGGAGCTCTATCTTTGATTGGATTGAACTCAGGAAAGAGAGGCTCCCTTGTGGAGCCGAGTTGTTTGCATGTCCCTGTTTCAAGCCTGTCCTGTCCAACCAAAACAGAAAAACTCTGTCTCTGCAGCAGCACATCCCTCCACTCCTGCCCCCTGGAACAACACTGCACCATTTTTGCAGCACAAGGGTTCAGTCCTGATGTATGCTTCAGATCAGCCATGAGGGTTAGGAAGTGATTGCTCCTGAAAAGGCACTAAGTGTGTTTGTCTCTTGTGTTCTTAACATGGTGGAAATGTTTTGCAAGATCGTAACCAAATGATGTGTTCCTTTCACAGCATGCAGTTGTGGAAGATGTTACTGTGCTTCTGGTTTTCCCTATCCCTCCACTTAGTTGCATCTTGCCTTTTCTTATAAACTAGTCTAGTGGGGTTCTACATTTTGTTTTATGCTGCCACTCAGAGGTGTGTATGAGGTCCTACTCAAGGCAACTAGGGTTAGGAGACCACACGTAAAATATTCCCAGGGATACCAGAAATCACTACTCTTTTCTGTGAAATACATACCTTTTGCTGTTCCTCAACTGTAGAGTAAAGGAAAAAGATCTTGTAGTAGTCTCTGAGCAGGGGGTGGTGAATGGAGAATTGACAAATCTTGTCTCTTTATCACCCTGCCTGTTAAACATAATTATTCTTGCTCTTATGGGCTTTCTAAACAGTCACAATTATGAATTATGCTAATAAAGTCTGTTGTGACATGAAAATTCACTTCATTGCTTATGCTTCCTCATGAGTGTTACAGTACTCTGCAAAACATAATATCCCTTCCTGGGACATTGTGTAATAGGAAAGGACAGGAGAGAAGCTTTAGCAATTAAGACATCTATCTGGAGGACCCAACCTTGTTTCTTAGCTCTGCAGTAGAATGACTTGATGACCTTTGAACAAGTAAAACATGAGAAATGTTCAGCACCAGGGGCACTGAGTTCTGAAAATCTATTCCTAAATAGTGGAAACTGGAGCCAAGTTTTATAGAAAGCCGTTTGTGATACTGGGCTCTGACATTCTCAAATGTCTGCCCTTTGACCTGAATTCTGGTACACGGAGCTTTCCCAGTTTCTGTATGTGTTTGGAGTATCAAGATATTCCAAGTTGGGTCCTGTTTTGATGTACAGAAAAATAAGACCTGCTGTTGGAAGAGTGATGTATGCTATTCTTCCATCAGTAGCAGGAACTGGATTTAGAAGTCACACCACTAGAAGTATCAGCCTGTGGATGCTTTAGCTGAAGGGGCAGCTCTGTGAGTACTATTGAAGAATGGTGTAGAGGAGGTGACAGTAAGGGAGTTGTTCCCCTAGCACTATACCAGTGTGCTAAGAATGACATTTTGCAGAGGTATATGTTAAAAGTATGGCATTTCTCTTCTCTTCTCTTCTCTTCTCTTCTCTTCTCTTCTCTTCTCTTCTTCCATTTCCATTTCAATATGTCTTATATTACTTTGAACAGATAAAGTCGTTCTTCTGTGGTTTCCTACAGATGAGGGACCTGACTGCTAGAGATTTCAATATTTTTTCATGCAAAATGGAAAAAAATCATATCAGCCAGAGATTTGAGCCTGCTTTTCCTGTCTCATCAGCTCTGGGAAAGTCTTCTAAGAATCCTCAGGGAGGCAGTAGGCAAACACTGGGTAAAAGAGTATTGAGGTTTAAAGATACCATTCTCCAAGGATGCTGATCATTTGGGATGTGACTGCCCTCTTAATGAATTATTACTTTTTAGTCAACAAGCACTGCCAGTGAAATACCAGTGGCCTTGGTAACACTATGGAGGACAAATTTGATTCTCAGGTGTGTTGCCTTCTACAACCTGAGTGCAAGTAAATAGAGCCAAATGTGATGGACCTCTTTTTCACTGACAGGATTCAAGACAGTAGGCTATTGAAAGGAAAATGGTGCTTACTTCAGATTTTGGGAAAAGGGAGTGGAGAAAATAAAGATGCAAATGAAATCGAGAGGTAGTTATATCTCCTTTTATTTCCCCAAACCTTAAGTACTAGTTTTGTCTATCAGAAAGCTTTCCACAAAGTGTCCCCAGGGTGTTAGTAATCAGTACTTTTGTTTAAAAACTGTTGCTGAATAAATATGGTCTGTCTGTAGCATTGAGCGGTTACATTCATTTACAGCTTTGTTACCTTGTTTTGTTTCTTAGCCAATGGAGTTTCTGGATGTGGGGAATATGGTTAAAGGAATCAACTGCTAATTCCCTTGCTGTTCTGAATGTATTCCTTAACTTTAACGAGACAGTTTAGCAGGTCCTGCAAACAACTTATTTTCACAATATAAACTAGGTCTAATCACAGGCAGTACAATTCTAGAAGCTCCTTGAAATGACCACAAGGCTGTTTGTCAGAGCACTGCAGCATTATTTCCCTCTTGCTTTCTCATCTGTCTTGCACTGCTCCCTCAATCTTCTTGTCATAAACTTTTGCTGACCAGAGATTACATTAAAACAAAATCTTCTCTTTAATCATACGGCAAGTTTCTGTCTTTCCTTTGGCTCCCCTGACTCATTGAACCCAGAAGTAGTGTAATTGACCCAACAGGCTAAAGAGTTCATTAGCATTTATATTTTCAATCATCTAAATCAGCTGTTTGTTTCCACTACTGTTTGCAAAATTCCCTTGGACTACAATCAATGCTTTGATCAGATGCTCTGAACTTAGGCATCCACCAGAGAAAAAACAGGATCCTAAATTTGAATGGCAGTCCGCTGCTCAATGTGGTGCTTAAGATAGTTCCATATTCAAAAGCAAAAGGTCATGAGGGCAGAGTGAAGCTAAAGAAAGGATTAGTATAGCAGCACTTCAGGCAGATTTTTATTTTTATTTTTTTTTTAAACATGACACAGTCAGAAATTTTGAAGAAGCCACTAGTTAGCAAAATAAGACAAAATGCACGATGAGCAATGCTGGACAGCTGCCGTGGGGATGTGAAAGGGTAGCAGATGTTAATTGTGGGAAGGATCCACAGCATTGTGCCAATTAAATGCTATGTGAGGGATTTCTTTAGAATCTACTTTTAGAAGTTTTAGTCAAGTTTCAGAAGGCTGAAAGTGGTGAAGTTACTTTACACCTGAAAATGTCAGAGTAAGAAGCTCTGAAAAGATGGCAAGGTATGGATACATACCTGCTTGGAGATGAAGACTCGACTTAAGCATTAAAGTAATGAAGCACATTGACCCTTTATTTTTGTGATCTCTTAACATGGAGCATGGGAAGGCTGGAGAAAATGAATAAATGAGGAAGGCTGCTCTCTAGTCAGGTGCTGGAATTACCTGCGCTAGCAGGTCATGGGAAGAAAATGTAGTGGGTCATTGGAAAGAACTGCACTTTTTACAGTTATTAAAAAGTATTTTTCTCGTTGATTGTTTAAGAACTGTAAGGTTTATTCAACATATGATTTGTGTGAACAAATAAATGACAAGACTCAGACAAAGAAAAGCACTGGGAAAGTGGAGGGATGGGAAAGGAGCTAAAAGGAAGCAGCAAAGTAGTATTTTGAAAGTTAAGAATACTCAATGTTGCTGTGTTCAGTGGTGTTGCTTTTGCATCATTGTATGTTACTTTAGTTTCACATGCACTGAGAGTAAATAGCAAAGAAGATGTGTCAGTCACCTGGAAATCGGGAGTTGCGCGTGGGCAGCTTTCTATCTTCTGCTCGCAACTTCTTAGCAAAGATGTTTAAGTCTTTTTCCTTGGCAATCTGGGACTTTGGGAAAGGAACAGGGCAGAATGTGACATGGCTTAGGGAGCTGAAAGATTTCTCTTTTAAGGAACTTGATCCAAGGGTGGGCTAGAAAGCTGTAAATCAGAATTCATGGCAAATATAGATAACTCATGATAGTTGATGCAGAGGTGGCTTCCTGCGAGCTCAGAGTGTAATATTAGAATATTCCCATCTAGTGCTAGGGAATTTTGAGACCCTAGAAGTGCTCCTGATACATGTCTTAAGGTTGTGATTTTCTTCTTAGGTATCCTGTTACACTTTTCAGTTTGAGTGGGATTATTGTTTTTCTGTTTATCTGATGCATCTCAGCAGACCTGCAGCTTGAGTATTCAGAGGCTTACAGAGAAGCTATGGCTCCATTGTTCTGTGCCTACATGTTTATCAGAGCTCTGCAAATCAACTCTTTGACAAAGAGTTAGAGTGGACAGTTAGGACATGCCAGCATGACCTTTATCATTGTAGTTTCGCATTGGACAAATACTACCCTGGCTGACTCCAGGCTGGACTGCCTGGCTGTCTCTACCAATCAGCTGAGCATGGCTGGAAATGTTTCCTGGCACTGAGGTTCACCATTGCAGGATGGTCTCTCTGTGCTCATAAACATGCAAACCAGCCTGGTCGTATACAAACTGGGTGCTGAAAATGGTCATAGGTATATCCTAACTCCAGAGCAGTGTTCATGGATTATTTGGAAGAATTCTTGTTAGAATGAGGAAAAAAAAACCCACGTAAGATGGTTCTAATGCTTAAAATTGCAAGCTACCACGTTTCAAAGTCTGGGAGTACATCCAGGCTCCATTTCATCTATTAACATAGGTATAGTCTATTAGTTTGATGTTCACTGTGTCAGGTTTCTAAAACCTATTACAAGCCATTTAGAGAAGTAAAGCTCTCAAGAAGAGGTAAACATCTTAAGTGTAAGTAGACTGAAAATACTCCTATTGGAACTGGACTGCTCAGTCTTGATGCTGTGGATGGTCAACATGTCAAGCACGCAACTTTTCTTGTACTGATGTGATTAGGATGCCACTGGAGAATGGGAGATGAGCTCTCCCAAGCACTGCAAATACACTGCTGATGGATCTAAAGTAATAATGTTAGAGATCAAATACAAGAGTCTGCTAGTTGCAAGGTCTGGAGTTGCCACCACCAGAAAGGAGAAGGGCAGAGGGATAAAATGACGATGACTGAAACCTGTGAATGTCAAAGAGTTGTGTGTATGAGTCACTGTTGGCCCTTCTGCACATGGAGAGGGTGTCTAAAGCCGCTGCCTGTGTGGTGCTTCCATGCACAGGTCCGAGAGACCTGCTCTCCCCTCACTTGCACTCCTCCACTATTTGTTTCTGTCCTTCACTCCTACTGCTCTGCAGCATTTACTGCCTCCCCCCTCATGCATGTACTCTTCTGCCCGCAGCCAGGTTCATCAAAAAAACAAGTGGGTTTCCATGGTAACGGGGAGACAGCTGAAAAATGGCAGCTAAATGCAGCTGCCCCTCATTTAATATCGACTCTGGCACTGACAGAACAGATAATGGGCAATAACACACCATTATGCTGCAGGGAAATGAAATGCTTCAGCAGACGCCTGTCATGCTGCAGGGATTTATTTGTTACTGTACCAGCAGAGATTTCTCTCCTCTTCTGTCTGTCACTTTCTGACATTCCCTCTTCTTTTCCTCCTTCTTTCCTTTTTTTTTTTCTGCTTGTTTCTACACTTGTCCCTTATTTGCTTTCTACCATTTCTATCTTCCTTCTTTGTTTTTTTCCTTGCCCAGCCTCTTTTCTGTCTGAACTCCTCTATCACATTCTCTAACTCTTACTTTGCACTGGATTTCTTGTTCCTGGTGTGGGAGTGTGCTGTGTCTGAAGCATGAGGGCTCTGTGAAGCTCCAAGCTTTTTGTGCTTTTCAGACTTCACGTTTTCTTTCTAGTTTAAACCTACTTCCCTCTTCTGTCTGTGTACACATGTCAATATGAGTCCAGTAAGGCTCAAGTTTGCTTGATGAACCTTCAGCCAGCATGTTTCTGTGGGCTGTGTTGCAATTTCACAAGTAAGATAATAAAATGAAACTTTTTGTTGGAAATGTAGAGGGAAGCACTAGTGAAAGGGATACTCTCTTGCTTTTTATGATGCCAAAGTTTGTATAATTTTTTATGGCTGGCCACAGAGTGCCCAGAGGTTGAGCAGTTTGCATCTGAGCTGTAGATCATATTGGTTTCTAAATGGTTCCTAACATTATCCCATCTTAATTACCAAATAATTTGTCGTTGCTGTGGGGTTAGTTTTTCTAAATGTCCTGCTTCTGCAAATCTGAGCTATCACAACCAGATGCATTGATAATAGCAAGTTGTCCTCCCTCAGGTCTTGAAAGACCTGTCCCTCTGCAGACACAGCTTTGAACTAAGTGACAAACTTTCAGGTACCCATCTTTTAGCCAGAATGGACTGAGGCCCGCCAAACCGATTGCTTTGACTCAAAGCCTGCTCTGACATCAGCAAAGAGCTGGCAATATGGATGCAGTTCATACAAGCAAAAGCATGCTCTTTTCAGTACAGCCTATTTCTTCTGTGTCTTCATGCAAGAAAACACAGAATCTTTACAGACATGTAGTCACATGAGTGTAGCTGCATCTACGTGAATGACTTTTGTTGGTTGTCAGTGTCCAGACATGCATTATGGGTAGAATAGGTGAGCTATAAAATTGTTTTTTCCCACAAAATGTACACTATCTGTGCAGTGTGCATTCCTAATTGCATGATGTCTCAGAGCTCTGTCAGTTGCCTGCTCCCTGCTTGCTGTAGTTAACATTCTAGCTATGTCCAGGATCACATCACTTCATCCGCTGCCTGATATTGGTGTCCTGGAAAATCTATGTGATGCAGAACCTATTTGAGGTGTTTGTGTCTGGAGAGCTTTATTGACCTAGGTATGCAAGGAGCTCATTTGATTACAAATGTCCTTTATAAATTCTTTTGCTAGTGTGCCTGGCCCCTTATCAAAAGAAATGATAGCATCAAAGTTCTGTTTTCTGCCAGTTTAATGATGTCTGCATTCATGGTTTTGTTGTTGCTGATACGGTGATTACAGGAGATGTTTGATTTTTTTATTATTTTTGTACACCCAATTGATGATATATCTGTGGCATTGAGTCTTAAGGTAAGACTTGGCTTAGATTTTCAAAGTGATATATTTACACACATTGTGCCATATAGGCTGTAAAGTCAGATCATTCTTCTTTTCCCTAAGTGTGATGGAGTCAGCTAATGAAGTTAAGCAAATTCTTAGAAAGCAATGTTTGCAAGGACTTAATTCAATACAGTTTTGAGCAGTACAGATCTTACAGACTCTCATTCTAGCATGGGGTTCCTCTAACCAAACCCTTGATGAAATACATTGATCTTGTCTTGCAAATCATGTACTTTTTTGGTACTTGGATAACTTCTGATCTGAAATTCCAGGACTGTGGTGTAAATGCCCATTGCTTTGATCTTAGCAGTTTTCCAGAAATGTTTATGCCTCTGAGTAAAATCTGTTCAACAGATTTTTAAGTCCTCTCACCTAGCCAGCCCTTGCTGTGGTTAATGACAAATGAGTGTGAAAGAATTTTTAACAGAATAACAAGCAAGATAATAAATGGTAGAGCAAAGGAGGTAATGATAAAGAAGGAAAGATCCTTTTGGTTTGTATCCTCACACACCATCATGTCTCTGCAAAAGAACTTGCTAGTTGTTAAACAACTTCTAGTTGTTTAACTAGAATATTTCCAGAATGTCAGCATACACCCTACACACCTGGTTTTCTTTTTGTTTACTACTTTGCTGAAGAGCATGTTCCTCAGAAGTCTGGTTAGAACTCACCCTTGAAACAGGCAACTTTGAGGCATCAGAGCTTGTTGTGCTGTTGATTGGTAGAATAACATTCTTCTGAACTAATGCTTTGGTTATGTTCCAATAGATTTTGGGAGTAGCTTTTGGATGGCTATGGGTTTGTCAGTCTTTCACACTGTTTTTTACAGCTTCTTTAAAATTGATCCCTGTTGTAAAGTGTTAAAACAGTGGAAAACTGATTTCTAAGGAGCTTAGTAGATTTTCTGCTTTAGGTTTCAAAAGAGGCAAGTTGGGAGTCCAAAAATCCTTAATGGATGTCATTCCTTCCACCTCCCTGAAGCTAGGAGATTTTTAGATATAAACCCTGTGATCAGAGCTATCTCTCCACAGTTGAAATGCCAGTGCACTGACTCCTGTTTCAGCTGCATGCCCTGCCAGCTTCTTGAGCCAATGCTGCTTGAGCGGTAATGAAATAAGCAAACATGGAACTATCTGGGGTTTTCTTCTTTTTCCCATTTTTCTTTTCCATCTCCCAACAGACCTGCAGTCATTAAGTGCCATCATGAGAGAGGAAACACCTCGTTAAAAATAAAAGCCCTGATTTTTTTTTTTTTTAAATGAAAAATACCAGCAGGAGCAGGCTATGATTAATACACATAATTGAAACAAATTGCAGCTAACTGCAGAAAAGCATCTCCCAGCTGTTGACAGAAGGAAATTGCTGACAGCTTTTTCCCATTCAATGAAGAGAGCGAGAGAGAAAGAGAAAGGAACCTTGCCCAGCCCACGTAAATAAACGGCCACTGCTTGCGCATGCATGGACAAAAGCACTTGCATAAAGGAGTGATTGTATGTCATCATGTCTGTCTCTGCATCTAGACACATGTCACCCACAGGTGCAAACCCAGCTTTTGCATGCGTTTGTAATGGCTGTCCCTGTGTGTACATAGGATCCTCACATGGCTGTGGGTGCCTGCTTTGTTGAAAGTGCTGCTCGTCCACAGCGTGACAGTAATGACAATTTAAAAGAGAACTGCCCTGGAGGTACTATATGCTCCACCAGAGAGAAGAGGCTCAAGCTGTGCATGTGCTTGCACACACTGAAGTTACGTGTTCACGTAGGAAAAAACAGAGGCCCTGCCTTCTGCAGGAAGCTCTTCCTCTGGCTTGGCTTCATCTTTAGGAGCACAAGGCAGTCTCATTTTCAGCTTTTAAAATGCCTTCTATCACTATCCTCTTCTACTTCTTTCACTTTTTGTTTTTTATGCTCCTTATTTGTCATTAACAGTCTAAATGAAAAACCCTTAGCTGTAGGAGGTGAGTCTGAAGCTAGGAGGGTCGCTTTTGACTGAAACGACTTACAGATGGCTAACGGGTATGAATCAGAGCTTTACCTGGTTCAGAAAGTTGCTCAGGAGAGGAATTTAATACCCATAGTTTATTCAGTTGCTGGCTTCTGCTAAGACAATCAATGAGTGGGTTGCATTGATTGTTTTGTGGTTTATCACATATGGATCATTTATAACTGGCTCATCCAGTAATCTGCACCCACGCGGCCATGTGGTTTTTCCAAAGAGGGCAACCTATTGCACTGAGTGGGCCACAGGAATGCTATTGAGCAGAAGGCAGAGTTAGAGACCTCCAGCAGGTTGATGGTAAGGTCTTTCAAACTGGTTGACAAAATCTGCATTGAGGATGATGCTTTAGTATTTGCAGAACATACTTTCTTGTGGTCATCTGTTGATTTCACAATCTGAGCTTCTCTAAGCCACTTTTATAAAGGCGTTTTGACTTATTTAGCATCAAGCAGGAACACCAAGTGTGAGTTATTTCCCACGTATCTGCTGTTAAAGCTGATTGCTACGGTGTGATACCAGATGGGAGAAAAAATAAAAAAGAAAAAGTTCTTCCTGATGTGGTTCTGCTCACTGAAAAAGCCATGAAGTCTGTAACCACATGCATATTATAAGTGTTATAAAAAGAACCTGCTTGAACTGGTCCCTAATCTTTTATTCCCCCTTCCTTTGTTCTGGTGTTCACTGTAAACACATCAATATGAAGCAGTTAGCAAACAAACATTCCTTTATCAGAGGCATATGTCGATCCCAATGGAAGCTTAACAGCTCAGGCAGGCAGATGCAGCAGTAGGGAAATAACTGATAAGCTCAGATGTTACAGGTTATAGATAATGTTTGAGTTAATGATTCACGGAAGACACAACCAAGGGAGTGAAAGAGGGCAGGAGCCATATGCCATTTGAATTTCAACCTGGGAAATTGTGTGTTTATCTTTACCCCTACACAGGGAGCTTTGGTAGAGTCCCAGAACATTTTAGTGAAAAACTCAAATGCTGAAAGAATTTAATACCAGGTGGGTGGTGCTGGAAGGAAGGTAGCTGACTCAGACTATTGACATAATAACAAATCACTGTGAGACAAGCTACACTATGAATTTACCTATTCCAAACTCACCACATGTGTACGCTTGTTATTCTAAGGGAAAGCAAGCTAATCTGGTGTACACACAATAAGGTGTGAGCTGCCTTGCATTTACTGAAGGGTAAGATGATGCATGTGGGCAGCTACCATGGATTAGCTGTGTGATGTATTGTACACACTGGCCCGTTGCACAGGAGCATGAGTATTCATCCTCTCAGTCAGGATCATTGCTTAACATACAAAAGCCAAGTCTCCTGTTAATGTAACTTCTTTTTGCCTCTTTAAACTCTCCTTGCAGCTAAGAAAGGTCACATACCCAGCTGCGTTTTAGTCGTCAGTGGTTATACAACATCAATGACAGAAGACTGGAATGGGCTGCCCAGATGGGTTATTGAGTCTCCTCTGGAGACATTCCAAACCCACCTGGATGAGTTCCTGTGTGACCTACTCTAGGTAGCCCTGCTCTGGCGGGGAGATTGGACTAGACAATCTTTCAAGGTCCCTTCCAACCCTTAAGGTTCTGTGATTTTGTGATGCAGAGCTATAGGCACAAGATTCAGTCTGCTGTAGAAAGGGCTCTGTGGACTAGTTGTTGCAATTCCTCTCTTTTATAGAGGTAAAAAAGCAGACACAGGTGGAGTCTGAAGGCCTGTTTGCCTCCAGGGCTGCAACATGTTGAAGGGTAAGCAGGACTGGCCACATTGCCTATGTCCTTCTTAATAAAACCCTGTGCTTGCATGACTATCAGAAACTGTAGCTGGTTGATGATTATTATTCCTGTTAAGGATGTCTTTTGGGGCCTGGCAGCCTCAGCTCTGCCAAACAAGAAATTTTAGCACATACTTATAAGCCACACTGGAATCACCAAGGGCTAAATGTATTTATGAAGTTGCTACAGTTCTTGTCTGAGCTTGAAAATGCATTCTTAATTCACCCCCAATGAGAAGTACAATCTTAGAGGACAACAAGCTTGTTCCTCCAGATGCTATGAAACTTTAAGATCAATGCTAATGCTTGTGTGCTGATCTCTCAGTGACTTGAGAACTTTTTTTTAAAACTAGCTTTTGTTGCAGAGGCCATTCAAGGAGACATTGCTGGGGAGGGGGGCATTAAATGTATCTTCTTATTTGTGCATTATGATATGGTCAAGCCAGGCAGATCACAGAAGTTTGAAATCTAGCTAGTCATCTGTAGGGCAAAGAACCAGGAATATAATGCTCCAGAAATGTGTATAGGCAGCAACAGGACCAACTATGATCATCTGTAGGCTGCAGACTGGGGAGCTTAATCTTGTATGTAGCTGCACTACAAAAGCTTTCAGTACTGTTATGTACTGTTTGCAGTGAATTCTCTTAGTCCCTTGTCCTCCCAGAATAGTGCAGTTATGCAGTTTCTTTTTGTTTGTGGGACTGAAGTATAGTTACAAGAAAGAAAAAAAAATTTAATAGAGCTTCTTTGTATTTTAAGTCCAGTTGCCTGAGTGTAATGACAAAACTGGCTATATATGTATATATAGATAGATCAATTATATAAATTAATGTAATTATGTATAATTTCCCCCTTCTTATTTTTTTTAGCTTTGCAGAACCAAAACAGTTCTGAGAAAGTAATTTATAGCTTGTTCTGACATATGTGTTAAGAGAATAGCTCTGAAAATTACAGTGTCAAGGCCAAATTTCTGCCAACAGTCTTTTACAGCCTTATAAGAGTTCACAGCATGATGAACATTTGAGTACAACTTGGTGTGACAAAATCTCTTGCTGGAGATCATGTGCAAGAAGATCCCAGTTTCTCTGTGACTACAAAGTAGAGGCAGACCTAGCAGTGTCAGGGGAAAAAAAAATCAGTTATTTTCATTGGAACTGAGCACATTTGGCCAAATAGCTATCGAGAGGCAATTAAGCTGAATGTTCTGGAGGTTGCTTTGGCAATGTCTGTTTAAAGAATTGTCTTGTGTTTTAAAAGTAGAGATCTTTTCCACATAGGGGCTTCAATGATCTCTCACGCTGGCCTTGTACAAGGATACACAAGGGTTTGCCCCGTGACTCTTCACGAAAACTGCCATCACTCTTTCCCAAAACCTCTGACCAGATTTCAGTTCCAAAAAGGCAAGATCTCATTGTTGGTGGCTAATTGAAGTTATTAAAATATGTGGATAAGCTTGGAGGTTTGGTAAAACAGAGGTTAGAAAATATTTATAAAATATACAAATGCCCTGGTGTTTAAATTAGAATAAGAATCTTTGCTATTTAAATCAACACAAAACAACACCTAACACAAAACTGTAGAAATTAAAACCTTACAGGGCAGACCCATCTCCAGGAAAATAATGGAACCACCATTCTGAACTGAGAATATTTTTTTCAACAGTAGTTGTAACACAAGGGCTGTGTCGTGTGTCCTGCAGAGAGGTTTGAAAAGCCATTTTTAGAGCAGCTGGGCTTTTCTTGTAAGAGTAAGAATTACATCAGTTCTGACCTTCTAGCAACAGGCTTAGGAAAAATAACATGGACACGAATACCAGCATGGTTGCAGTGTTACATCCAGCAGTGTATACCTTCACTGATTACCATAAAATTGCTCCATATTTTTCTGAAGGCCCCAGTGGGTTCAGAGTTTGGCTTATAGTACTGAAGAGAAGCACAGATTTGGCTGGGTTTTAAAATTGTTTTTAGTTAATATCCAGTGTTGGTAACTTGTACAAGGCTTTAATAAGATTGGATTACCCAGTGGCTTGGACTAGTGAAAACAGCTGGGCTCATTCTTGGTCCTGTTACGTCAAGACATGAAAGCCATTTCATTCATGATACAAAGTTACTAATTTTGAATGAACTGATAGAATAGCTGTTACCTCTTAATCCAAATAGCAAAGATAACTTCAGAAATTTATAAAAATAGGTGAGCTGATAACTATTTCAGGAGATTTAAAGTGTAGACTAAGCATCAATTTTTGTTACATTGAAATAAATGCCATTATAGGTATCTATATTGAAAGAACACATAGAAATAGCCAAGAAACAATTACAATAATTTTTTTTCTTTGAATACAAAGAAAGCTTCACCATAATGAAATATTTATTTTCAAAATCCTTTTGGTTTGGTGAGGTTTGAAGAGATCTTTTGTACTTCCAATGATTAGCCAGAATACCTCTGCCTAAATACCTTTTCTGTTTGTCAGTATCTTTACCAGATAGAGATGCTAAACTCAACATTTATTGCACTGCTGCTGAGCTTTCCCTGCTCTCTGACCTCAGATGACTTTCTGTACCTCTTAACCCACTCCTGTTTCTCAGTCTTGTCTGGATTGCATGCAAAATCTTCAAAAGCATGCTTTGTTTTCCACAAGTGTCTAGATGAATTAGATGTTGTGTCGAGATGAATTTTGTGGAGCTTCTGGCAAACTTTTATTCTGTGAACTTTCTTGAATGTCATTTAGCTCCTATTCTGTCCATATAGGGAGTTACTAAAATTGAACAACGTGTCCCTTTTAGAGTCTCTGTTACTGCAATGCGATAATAGTAAAAAACCCAAAACATTTTACAGTATTTGGCTGTGCTGTCTTCTGCACATACAAGGAGACTACTGTGCAAAAGGTTGGTGTCTAGCTCTTCAAATTAGCATGTGAATCCTGTGTGAGTAGGATTTACTCTTGAAATCTGAGTTATGTTGCTCTTCAAGCACATTGGTGGCATGCAGCTGCTGCAGAAAATCATGTTAGTAAAGAGAGACCTCAGAAAATGCAGTGTTTGTGGTTTTCCCAAGTCTCACCCTGAGCTGGCAGCAGAGCTAGGAACATGCAGATTTTCTCCAATCCTTTCCTGGCCAGCAAATCCTTTGGACGGCTGACTAGGACATCCACTTTATGTATAGGTGCTTGTGTCTCCCAACAGAAGCAGTCTCCTGTTTACTTGGAACTGGAGCTGCATTCTTCATGGGATGAGCCTCCTTGACATTTTAAAAGAGACTATTTGAAAGGTTTTATTATTTTTGAGGTTCTTAAGTCATGTGTATTCTGTTTAGTTCTTTTAGTGAATGTATTAGTGAATGTATCTGTGTGCTGTTAGGGGCTAGTCCCACAACAGCAGAGGTATAGGATGGCAGGGTGAAACTTGTGTTCAGCTCCTCTGTTCAGTGGGGTTTTGTTTTCTAGTAAGGAACTCCTATCAGCTTTGCATATATTTATATAGACGTGTATTTACTTGTGTGTAGGCTTAATGTCAATTAGATACCACACAAGAGTGTTCCCTGTGCTTTGCGTTACTTTCTTGTTTTACATGTGCCTTGTTTTTGCACATACCTTTGCTATTGCTGAGCTGTAAATGTAATAAAGTGTGTATGTGGCAAAATAAGGTGGAGTCGAACCCTCGTATAGCTTCTGTCATTTTTTCTTTTATTATTTTTTTATGCATCACTCTCCCTTCTGTCTCTAGTGCTGTCTGTAACGATCTAGAGAGAGTCTTCCCTTCAGCTTTATGTTTTCAGCATTGTGTTAATTGTTTGTGGTGTATGGGTTTTTCAGCAGCACGCGGTGGGAAAGGTCAGCTGTCAGAAACAGGCCTGTCCTCAACTGATAAGGCATTCAAGAGATTGGATTTGACTCATTAAGCACCTTCCCTGTAGATATGGAGTCTGCTCTGCCGCAGAAAAAAAGCCTAAAGCGGGAAGGAAAAAAGCCCAGGCTGAAGTTGGAGCATGCGTCAGAAGCACTGGCAAGCCCTCCCTCTTGCCCCCGTGCGCAGTGCCGGAGCTGGGCACGCTTACACCGCGCTTGCATCCTCACACACTGTGGATGTCTGTCTTACATCGTGAGATTGTGTGTGTTCACCCCTGTATTGATACCTGGTCAAGACCTATACCTTTTCTCTCTACACATTTGTGTGTGTGTAAGTCCTCATGTGTGGTTGCCCTGAAGTTACCTGGGGGAGATGCATTTAGTTCCTGCCCCTATACGTGCATTGTAAGGTTGTAATGTGCATTTTGCAGAAATGCACAGCCACTCCAAAGCTAGTTTTGTGCGTTTCTCACTCTCTTGCAAAGCTCTTCACATTAATACCCACTTCCTTTCATGTGGTAACAAAGGACACATCTCCTCTTTATGTGTATATGTTGTGTTTGTTCAGATGCACTTTATCAGCCTTCCCATAGAAATAGGCTGTGCAAGTGTACTGCCTATATCTGCATATGCACATCCACTGCCCTGGTAAACACACATGAAACTTGCTGCTCTATAGACATAGCAGAAGCCTAGCTTGTTTCTCATTGCATACAAATGCACACGTTTCCCCCTAAATAATTACTGTCCAGGGCTGCTCTGCCAGCTTGTAACAGTCCCTTGCCTGTGGCTTTGTTTTGAGAAGAATCGTTATTCCCCAAATTGGGTTTGGATAGCGCTATTTCCATAAATGGTCTTAATGATGTCTCACAACGAGCATAAATGAAGGGCAGCAGTAGTGTTTGGCAGTGTGTTTTGATACTGTGGTAGTACTGAGGGTCCATGTGTACATGCTTTCCAATCATGTCAGAGCTGTGAGGAGCTACCGTTACTGCAGTGTCTGTGCTACCAGCCTCGTGTGCTGTTCTGCGCCACTCTCCATCTCTCTCCTACATCACTTTTGCTTTTCATCTCCCCTTTCCTGTGGGCATGGCTTTCTATACTGCTTGCTGGTATTGAGAAGGATAATTTTGTGGATCATTATTGTGTTATTATAGTGATTAGAGTTAACTGTTTTTCTACCCAGACTTCACGCTGGAAGGAGGCCCAAGGGGCTCAACAGCAAGCATGACAACTGCTGCAAGGCTACTGCTAACACAGCTCTTGCAGTGTTGTTCCTCTGCTCCTGTCCTGTCCCTTTTTGTGGGAACTTCCAGCAGTTCTCTAAAATAGCGCCCTTCAATGAAAGCAGCAATTTCTCCTCTTCCTGGGTTCCTTAGATCTGCTCTTGTGCTGAATGCGTTTTTCAGTTTGCATTCTCTCAGTGTTGGTATACATTTCTTTTTTGTTCATTCCTGCAATCTCTCTTGGAAAATTCCCACCATGAGTTCCCGTATTTTACCCCAAGCAAGACTACTCCTACTACACGTGTAGGGAAGACTGCAATAGCTATCTAATGTTGTCCCAAATGCTATGGCTTTATTGTAAGGTCAGAAAGTTTGAGGAAAACCTTGTCTTCTATATGGTAAAGAGCAAAAAATGCCAGAAGCACATCCTGGTTTACTAGCTGAATGTTAGTGCTGTTGAATCTACTACCGATAATGAATAGGTCTAAATACTTAATATTGGGATTACTATTTGATTACTTCTGATTATTAACTGCAAGCGTAGTGTGAAACTGAGAATTACAACTGGGATGCAAATTGCTTCTGCAAAATAGTAAATCTCTCCCAGGTGGTGAATATGATGTTACTTGTTGGCAAGCAGGTTGCTTCATTTTTTTTATCTTAAGCATGTTCTGTATAAAGCAACAACACTTTTGTTTACCAGAATATGTAACATAAACAGTTGGTGAATTAAGAGCTTAGCTATACTCTTGCACACTCTTTCCCTGCTAATACTGTCACATATCTTGTACATGGAAAGGCGGAGGGACCATGTAACAACCCAGCAGTAGAGATACCTCCATGAGGGCTAGGCTGGTTAATGTGTTAATCTTCAGTTTTATGTTCATGTTTCTGTGATACACTCTCTCTGGTCAGTTTGCACCTGGCTGAACATTCAGTCTGTATCTGCTGGGTGGTATGTTCACAGATGGGCATCCCTATGTGTTACAATGATGCACCAGGGAAATAAGTAAACAAGAAAAAATGCAAAGCAAAATAAAAATATAAGAAGAAGTAAATACATCAGCAATGGGAATTGTCTTCACCCATGCTCAGCAGTGAGGAATCTAAAGGAGTTCATATGCTCTGTGCACCATCATGGTATCTGAGCTTTTGACAAAATTAGTAATGAAAGAAGTATACTTTGTTCAGCCAAAACAAATTGTGAATTTATATGAATATATCAAATTGTTTCAGGCGAGTAACTTTAAAAAATTGATTTATTCAGTATAATTAATTTTAAAATAAACAAGTTTCATACTTTTCTTTAAAAATAGAGCTCCTGTTTTTTAAGAAATATATTTTTAAGGAAGTGTAATCCAAAATTGTTAAATTTCATTTTGAGCTAAGGAAGATATTGTCACAGGATTTCTAATTTTTTTTTTCTCTTTGGCCAGTTGATCAGAATGTAAGCAGCAAGCACAAGTCTAAGTACATAGAGCCACAGACAGACCAATACTTGGAGTTCTTTTTTTTTTTTTTTTTTCAAATGGCAGAAAATGCAACATCATGCACTGGAACTGGTTCAGTTGTTTGTAATTAGTAAACAATGAAAAACAGATAGGGAGAAGGATGCCCAGGACACTCTGGACATTGTGTATACACCAGATTGGCATGTGGTTTCTCCTTACAGATGTGGAACGTTTCTTGTTTTGCAGAAAAGTTTTATTAAATTCGTAGAGCGGTCTTTTCCCAGAGGTCTCCAGGACTTAACCTATATTTTTGTTATCTTTGTAGTACAGATGGAGACAGACAAGGTTAATTAAATGCCTCAGGTTGCACAGTAAATCAGGGGCAAAGTAAAGGATAAAATGCTCAGGTTCTGACTTCTACACCTGTAGTTTGTCATTTAGATCAATTCTGGTGAGCAATTTAGAAATTATGTTACCAACTGTATGCTATAATCTTTTGTAGCCATATGTCATCATATTTATTCATTTTCATTATTGTAGTACTAATATTTTTGTCATTGAAGCATTTTAGCTAAAAGATTTTAAGAGTGCATTTCTTCAGCTATTTTGTGAGTTATTGTAGCAAATGATGCTGGTGGGTGATGTCTGCATTAAGTGGTTCATTCACACGTTCTGTTTGTTGCTTGCCCTAAGAAAAAGACAGATAAGATGGTTTAGAGAATCAATAGGGGGTCTGTGGATCATATTATTGATGAAATTAAATATCTGTCTATGCTGAATATGTGGACTTAGTAGGAGATTTTCTCTGATTTTTCTGATTTTTTTTTCTCAGAAGAGGTTTTGTGGAAAGGACAACAGTATGCTGTTGTGTGAAGAAGTCTTCCTGGGTTGAGAAGCAACATAGCTTTCCATTTGTGTGAATTTTCCTTTGTTTAGATGGTATGGATTTCAACTATATGTTTAATAGGTGTATAGTTGAGAAATTTAAAGCAATCATGCTTCTAACAGACTATTAGCTCTATCACTGATCTGTGAAAATGATATATGGAAACTGTTTTGTACTTTTCCTATTAAATAGTACATGTCAGTTGTTTGAGGATCAGGAGCCTAGGGGGATATTCCTCCTTTCTGTCATGGCTGTTCACTCCCTTTGCTCTCAGTCTTTGCTGTGCAGCAGCTTGTCAAGAGAGCCAAGGCACTTTGCAGGTCTGGTTCTGGACCTCTTATGTATGATTTTCAGTCCAGGGGGTCAGGCAGCCCAAAGCAGGCAGCAGCAAGCAGAGGTGGAACCTATGGCTTCATTAACTGTCATGTAGTATCTTTAGAAAAAACAGTTATTCTTCCTGTTTTTGTTAAGAACTTTAGAACTCAGGGAAAGAGTACATTAGTCAGGTTTGACAAAAAGATGAACAATCATTGTATTGCAAAGTCTCATTGATATCTTCTGAGCTTAAATTTGAGGACCTTTTAACAAGCATTTTCCTTTGATTCAAAGGGTAATATGTAAACCAGCAGATAATAGAGGAGAGGGCATGATTCATGCTACGTACTTGGTGTTCTGTGGTGCAACACAATACTTCCTTGGTCTTACTCATGAGATGGAAGAGCCTTTTGGGTAAGGTCAGAATTGATACGCTATGTGCAAAATTTGAGTTGTCTCTAAAGGAGCACTGACTGTTGAGTGCATTTCAACTTTGCTTTGGGTTCCTAGACTAATCTTGCTCTTTGCATCTCCTAAATGTGATGAGTGATGTTGTCCTTCATTAATTCTTACCTACACAGTTTCTAATGTTAGTATGATTCTTCTCTGCTTGCAAGTTACCATGTATATAGAATAAATGAGAATGAGAGGCCTGAGGAAACAGTAAATGGCACTATTTCTGAAAAACCTAACATTACTCAGAATGATTCAAAGCTAGTAAGCATTTTGGAAACTATTCTTTTTTTACTGTGAGACTCCAGCTCAGCACTTATATTCTTCACTATAACCTCTTTCTGTGATTTTATGGACTTCTTTTCCCTCGTTCTTTGGGAGGTGATGACTTGATCTTTCACGGCTCATCATCTGGAATAGCTTCTGTTTTCTCCTTAATTCACATGGTTCATATGTAGAATTTATACTTTCCAGACTTCATTAAGACTTGGGTCAAAAGAGTTCCTTCAGCTCAGAATTTTAAAACTTTATGTTTATGGTATAAGAATGAGGATAGAAAGCAGGAAAAGACTCACAGTGGCACAAAGACATTTAGTCATATTCATACTCAGCTATACAGTGACAAAACAGAAATACCTATTCATTTCATCAGTAGGAGAAGACTGCCACTACACTTAGAAACATCGACTTCAATTCTGCCTGCTAGGATCATGATGTTAGCCAGTCATTCCATCAGAAATAAATTTGATAGTTTCCTTTTGTTAAATGTCATGCTCTTGGAAGCATAGCTGCTGCCCAAATGCAGTAAGTTCATAGCCACAGAGTACCATGACTCTACTGTAATAATCCACTGAATCCCCATTAACATGTCCTCAGGTGAGGAGGGCCCATTATTAAAGCTGGAGGACTAATGCCAACAGTGAGGACTTCTGCATTTTTACCTCCTTGCATTTAGGCCTTCTGCATAACTGCATATTATAACACTTTGTTGGTTTTGACTGGGGAGATTTTCTTCATAGTAGCTAGTATGGGACTATGTTTTGGATTTGTGCAGGATACGGTGTTGATAAATCAGGAATGTTTTCATTACTGCTGAGTGGCAGTTTTCTGCTTTTCATATCACCCTGCCAGAGAGTGGGCTGGGGTGATAAAAGGAGCTGGGAGTGAACACAACTGGGACAGCTGACCCCAGCTGACCAGAAGGATATTCCATAACATACAACATCATGCTCAACGTATAAAGTAGTGGGCAAAGCTGAATGATGGCCGCTGCTTGGGGACTGGATGAGTATCGGCTGGTAATGAACAGTCCTTTTTCATTACATCATTTATCTTTCTTGGTCTTCGGTTTGATTTCTCTCTCTTTTATAGATTTTTTTTTCATTACAATTTATCATTGTTATCATTATTATTATTTTATTTCAATTATTAAATTGTTCTTATCTCAACCCATGAGTTTTCTCACTTATACCCTTTTAATTCTATTCTCCTCCATCGTGCTGTAAGGAGAGTGAGTGAGCAGCTGTGGTGTTTAATTGCCAGTTGGAGTTAAACCACAACATATATGTTTATTGGACTAACTTAATTATCTATCCACAATACCTTTTGAGTACATTGATATTTTTCTTGTTTGCTCTGGATTTGTGGTGATGTTGGGGTTTTTTGTTAGGGTTTTTTGTGGCTTTTTTTTTCCTACTATGTACAGAATGTACATAAAATGTATATACAGAGATTTTTATTTATATATAAATATA